>CM076657.1:8902871-9414498 GCA_038496675.1 Rachycentron canadum | reverse complement strand
GGGGGGGGGGGGGGGGTTGGGGGTAAGACACACAGAGGGAAGCATCCTCTTTTTATATTTTCTGCTTTGAATAGCGCAGTAAGCATGTGGTGATCCAAAGTCGCGTGAATGAGCATTTTATGTAAGGCGGCAGGGGCGGCAAACAGGCGAGTGAGGAGCAGCATTTAAACTCTGCTGCCCTCAGCCAAGACTTGGCTTGTTGTTGGAGAAGCTTACTAAGGTCCAGGACTGCGGCTGCACACAAAGGGAGAACCACTTCCTCCAGTTGCGGATGGATATCTGAGATGCCTTAGTGTCAGGTAACAAGATGTGTTTTTGATTGTTTTTGATTATGTGTTAATTTTAGCTTTTGATGTCATATGTTTAGGGGTTAAATAACATACTGCAGGTATGTTTCAGTGCAAAGGGCTGAGATCTGTGTGCGTGTTTTAGATCAGGGGGTGTGATCATCATAGAGGAAGTGATGCTCAAGCATGAATTCAGTGATGACTTTAAGATTTTTGCTGTTTCATTTCACAATGTTGTAATGTAATGGTTTTTTATCAAGCTAGTTTTTTGTTTAATAAAAAAAGACATTGGTTCATGTGATCTGATTATGCTTCCCATCATCCCTTTGGCCTTTTGACCCACTTCAGTACCTAATTTAGCATTTTATATCAGACTGTTACTTCCGACAAATCCTCACAGTGAATAAAAGCTTTTCCGTCATAACTCTCTTAACAACAATTTCTCATTCTGGGTTCTTTGTCAGTCTGGTTTGCTGTATGACTATTGAGCAGTAACTAGGTCGCTGTGTGTTGTGTAACAGTGTTTCTGGATGAGCTACAGTTATAAATAACCAGAACTTCCCTTGGCTTCCAGGTCTTTGAAGTGTCTTTTACAGAAATGTCTATCAACGTATTCCCAAACTCCTGTGAGGCTTTGATCCTCTCAGTTTTTGGGTCATATAGAATATTGGTGAGGAGGAGAAGAAATCTGCTAAATCTATGCCACCTCCCAGCTCCCATAGCCGCTAATGTATTATACATTTCATACTGCAGGATGCATGGTGAAGTGAGAATATGAATCACTTTTCTGTTGGCAGCAGAGGAAATGTACTTATTTCCTAAATAAACATCATCACGTTTATCATAAAAGCTGACGTGTTCAATGAGCATCTGTGAGAAATGCTGACAGAGCTCATTTCTAAATAAAAAGAACTCCCTTTATTGTATTTTTCAAAAATGTTTAATGCATCTTTTCTTCAAGCATTTCTGAGTTTTCATGGTGTCTATACACACTGCTCAGTGTAAAAGGGCTTTTACTATTTAATGGAAAAATGGGGTTGGACATGATGCTTTTCTTGTATACCACGTCACATACAGAGAGGTTGTTGTATCATACTCATCCATTATTTAGGATATGAGTCCCTCTCAATATTAGCTCGTCTGACTCTCTTTTTACTGGTTCTCTTCCCTCATAGTTGGCCTTTACTGAAGGGCAGGGTGAAGGACCGAAGGCTGGTTTAGACTCCAAAGAGCTGATCTTCCTGGTTCAGGTCACTTGCCAGGTACAATTACTGGTACACTTGTGAAATGGAATATATTATGATATTTATAGTGATGTTTTTCTTCTGTTGCACTCCAGTTTCTCATCTTCTCGTTGTCAGGGTCGAAACTGGCTGGTGAAGAGATCTTATGAAGACTTCCGAGTGTTGGACAAACACCTGCATTTGTGTATCTATGACCGGCGTTACTCCCATCTCACTGAACTGCCACGATATGACACTTTAAAGGACACTGTTGAGGTACCACAGAGCTGCATCATTTATCGCACATACACTAAATTATTTTATGTCATAGATTAAGCATTAATCTAATTAATACTGGTTTATCGGGTAATCAGATTATCTTGTTCTCTTTCACGTTGGATGGAAAATGCTTAATTAGACTTTTATAAACCTTGACGATATTATGTTTCCCTTCAGTCAGTAACGAAGATGTTGGCTACCTACCTGTCCCGCTTCTCTGCCATTGCTGACAACAAAATCAACTGTGGTCCAGTATTAACATGGATGGAGGTATCAGTTCTCATTGTCAACTGTTTGCTCATGTTTGCTCACACTACAGAATGGACCCTATTGCTTAATCTTCACTTTTCTATATCTAAGTTTAGTTAAATTTACTTCTTCATGAATGCAGCTATGGAAAACTATACATTTCAGCTCTCTCTTTCCAATAGAAACCTGAGTACAGGACTCTCTGGTATATGTGTGATGTGGTTGCTTCTCCTATAGTGTGTTAAACACCTTGAAACAGTGTTGTAAAAATTGCAGTGTTTGGATGTTTAAAAACTCTCCAGTAGCCAAGTTTGGAAAATATATTAAACCTTTTATAGATATGCAGTTGAAAGAAATATTAGATAAGGCACCGAGAGCAGCCTAGAAAATATTAGTGCTCTTAGTACAGCATTGAACTGTTAATATCAGGGATACCTGAAATAACAACAAGAAAACCCTATTACTAGACTTTATGGGAGTATCATTCACTCTGAACTCATTATATGTCTACACATGATGGATGAAACAAGACTTCCATTTTTTTCAGCAAAGCAAACATGACTAACTATGAATAAGACATCTCTGAAATGACAGAGTTTTTTTTTCTTTTTTTTTTTAGATTGACAACAAGGGCAACCATCTGCTGGTGTCTGAAGAAGCCTCAATCAATGTCCCCGCCATCGCTGCTGCTCACGTCACTAAACGCTACACAGCCCAGGCCACAGATGAGCTGACCTTTGAGGTGACCTCTGAGATAAGTTGTTTATCACGAATAAGCCATTTTATCATCAGTTGACTGACTCTGATGATCTTTTAGCATTTATCTTTCACAGCATGTGTGAGATGACGCCTCATCTTGGTGCCATTTTAATGTGCTTGTCCATGATCAAACCACTGACATCTTCACACTCTGTGATCCAGGTGGGCGACATTGTGTCAGTGATAGATATGCCTCCTAAAGAAGACACTGGCTGGTGGAGAGGGAAACATGGCTTTCAGGTAAAACATCTGCTGTGCTTCACTTTGACTGCAAGCGGGACTTTTATGAAATAATGGTAAACGGCTTGTCTCTTCTTCCAGTGATGATAAAATAGCAATTAAGAAAATCTTTTCTAGGAAATTCATTCTCAAAGATAAAGACATACTGACGCCTTGGCTCCCTGTCTCTTCCAGCTGAAATTGTATGAGTTGAACCCCATAGTTTTAAAATCACCTTAGTGAGACAAAGCTTGTTTGTTGCTGTGGTTTTGTGACACCAAAGGATGCTCGGCACAATAAGAATCTAAGATAGCAATGTTCAGCCTGGGGCAGCTTGTACACTCATGCTCACTGACCCATTTTTGCACTTTCATCCTACAACATTCAGCTACAGCACTAAACATCCCCATGGTCCTTTGAACTTACAGCTGTATCACCATCTCCAATTTACTCTTCCCTGCTTGCAGGTTGGTTTTTTCCCTTGCGACTGTGTTGAGCTGATAAATGACAAGATTCCTCCCAGTGTTCAGAGCTCAGTGCCAAAGCCAGGTACTCTTCAGTGTGTGTCTGTCCTGCTGTTGATGACTTATCATGACACATGCTCCCAGGATATTAGTTGGATTGATTTAAAGTGGCTGTTGTGTGCGTGTGTGTGTTGTCTTAATCAGTGTGTAAGAAGCATGGGAAGCTGGTAACATTCCTGAGATCTTTTATGAAGTCTCGGCCGCCGCCACAGAAGCTGCGGCAGCGTGGCATCCTCAGAGAGCGAGTGTTTGGCTGTGACCTGGGGGAACATCTCCACAATTCAGGACATGAGGGTAAATGATTCCTGCAATGGTTTCTTTTTTTCATTTTCTGTCTTATATTCCTTTGTGTAATTCTTACCTATTGGCAGTTCACGCCAAAATGTTTCACTTTTTAAATACCTCAAGAAGGGATTACCCAGTAGATCTGCTGCCTATATAGTGGATTTGTGATACGTCACTGTGATGCTTGATGTGAATTGAGTCAGTGGTGTGAATAACCGATTTATGTTTGCCAGAGGCCTGTGATTCTGCATAGATCCCTGAAGATTTGCCAAAGCTGTTTCTTAATATTTCAGGCCTGTGGTGCAATAAACAGGTTTATGTCATTTCATGTCAGTTTATGCAGAGTATCGGATTACACCTACATGGGCACCATTGTAAAATGTGAGGTAAACCAGCAGTTTCCAAGCCTTGTGACCCCCTTACAATGAGGTAATGCCTATTTGTGACCCCTCATTGCGCAAACAGTTCAATTAAGAAGCCATTTATCCTTAAAAAATTAAAATTATAGTAGCACAGTAGGTACACTGGTTATCTCACATGAAAAAGGGAAAGGTTAGAGAAAAAAATTAACAATTTTGTAGAGGAGATGAATTTTTGTCTTTTTTTGATAACCATTAGATTTATTTTGTAACCTCTTGGAGTGATCTCATCACATGTATGACTCATATCTCAGAAACATAGGTCACAAATATATATACTTTCATTTAAAAATAATTTTATAAAACAGCTGAGCACTGTAATGTTTTAACAAATATTCAAAAAGAGAAAATGGTGCATCATCAACTCACTCAAACAGTCCACATATTCATATTAATGAAGGAACATGTAACCCAGTGGAACCTTGTGGCTCATTAATGTGTTTTTAATAGTTTTTGTATAATAATGGAGCACTATGGTACAGAGGAATACTATATATCAGACTTTGGCTACACAGGTGACACATGCAAAAGGGTCAGTTATGTGTTGGTTTTATCTTTGTGAGATTTGTTGATTTGAAAAATATAGTATATCACAATGGTTATCCTTTTAACATGATTTGTGTAGAACTGAAATGCTAGCGATTGTCAGTGGTGCATGAGCCACACTGTGGGTCTGGGAAGAAATTTTTTTTCAGGGATCCTCAATTAATGTGAGCATTAATTTTATGGAAACTTTATAGCCTCCTATCATGACTGTTACTGTGTCCTATAGTCCCACAGGTTGTTAAGAGCTGTGCTGAGTTCATAGAAAAGCATGGAGTTGTGGACGGAATCTACAGACTGTCTGGGATCTCCTCCAACATCCAGAAACTGAGGTCTGTGTCTGAATTGTTCACAAATTGATGTAAAAAATAACCTAAATCAGTGCCTCAGGTCAAGCAACACCTCACTCTTAAATAGCTTCAGGACTAACCATTGAACCTAGCCAGACATGGTCTTTTGTCTACACCTGAGACCTATCCCATCTCTTGTAAACCACAAGACTGATTTTTTTTTTTTTAATTACATTGTTTTATACAGAAATGCTTGTTTTTTTTTAAGAACGAGTCCAATAAGCTTGGGCTGAAAATGTGCCTTTATAGGTTTTTATTTAGTTGTAAATAGTCAATATGATGCATTAACTGATTTAAAAAGCAGTTATTAGAACTGGACTGTAAGAATCAACATGATAGATACTGCTGATAGTGTTGTTTTTCATTTTTTCTGAAATCCGGCAAATACAGTTTGTTAGTAGCTTTTCCTTTTTCATGGCTAAGACTCCCATCAGTAGATAAATTGAGAGACATATAATGTGATGGGGTGTTGACAGGCAATTACACTGACTTTTCTCAGACAAAAATGTGTTGACATCACACCTCATTGTTTTAGAAAATGATAAACATCTGGCGACAAGTTGTTGTTTCTCACAGTTTATACTCATCAGGGGTGTTAAAGGACCTTCTTTACCTGCTGTAAAAAGGTTGCTAATTTTTAATTGAGATGAATATTATTAGAGATGGAAATCGTGTCAATTATGATGCACATGTTTTTTCACTGTCATCGAAGTATGCAGAAGAATTTGAGAAGATATCAGATCAAAGTAAATTACCAAGTGAAAAGTGTCTTATCATGTAAAAAAAATAAATAAATATATATATATATATATATATATATATATCCTCCTTGTTTTTGTGATATCATACTAACAGATGGGTAGTAGGATGACTCCCACGCTGTTCTATATCTTCTTCTGTTTGTCTCTGCCTAGGCACGAGTTTGACTCTGAGCAGATCCCAGACCTGAGCAGAGACGTCTTCAGACAGGATATCCACTCAGTGGGCTCTCTCTGCAAGCTGTACTTCAGAGAGCTGCCCAACCCTCTGCTCACCTATCAGCTCTACGACAGATTCTCAGTAAGGACCAGAGCATTGCAACTGTGGCACAGACTCTTTTCGTGGGGTTGAATATAGGAATGGGAAACATGGTTAAATGTTGTGATGAGAAAAAGCTTAGGACAGGAAAAATTCTAGTTACCCAGTGATAACAGAAAAAAAAAAACACAAAACCAAACAACGTAAGAAATCATTTTTAAATTTCATCTCATTTTTAAGTGCTGCTCAAAATTGGGTCATTGCATCACACTGAGCTTTCTAGGAACAGCAAGAGACGTGCATGCTAATAGCAGATTAAGTGTGCCAAAACACTGACTGCTGTGAATATAAAAGGATAAAAAGAGAGCGGGAATGTGAATGCAACTCCCTCTGCTGTGATTATCAGCCTCTCAGTGATGTGCGCTTTATCCTCTGTCTTCACAGGAGGCCGTGTCTGCAGCCACAGATGAAGAGAGGCTGGTCAAAATCCACAATGTCATCCAGCAGCTGCCTCCTCCACATTACAGGTCAGGTTTAAAGCTCACTGCTGCACCCTGGTGGCCTGAATTGGAAATGTCTGGTTTCTAGAAGGGAGTGCTGCGTCAAAATTGTCTCCCCTGCAATGCTGATATGATTGTCAGGAATATTAACTGTTAGCAAAACCTCTTTTGAATTTTGGATTTTTCTTACGACTTAAAGGAAATTATTTGAAGGAAATAAAAGAGCTGAAATTTATATTAAATATTTACATTACTCTATCTACAGGACTCTGGAGTTCCTCATGAGACATCTCTCCCACCTGGCCACCTTCAGCTCCATCACTAGTATGCACACTAAAAACCTGGCTATCGTCTGGGCACCTAACCTGCTCAGGTGAGTATCGCTTTCTACAACTGGCTGCGTGCATTAGCGTGGTTAGCAGTGCTGTTTTACTCCAGCCTTTCTGTGACAGTGAACTGGGGCATGTCTCACTGGTCCCACACTGTGAATTAGGTTGTGCTGTACTGTGACTATGTTTCAGGTCCAGACAGATTGAGTCGGCCTGCTTTAGTGGCACAGCAGCCTTTATGGAGGTGCGTATCCAGTCGGTAGTGGTGGAGTTCATCCTCAACAACACTGAGGCTCTCTTTAGCCCGAAACTCAATACCATCATAAGGGAAAGCACTGGTGGGTGATCTTTATTTAACTCAATAAAAGAAGAAACAGAGAAAAAATGTAAGAGATTACATGAGTCTAATGAATTTATCTGAACACCTCAACTGTAGGTAACAACACTTTATCCAGACCTAAGTCCCTGCTGGTCTGCTCCCCGTCCACAAAGTTACTGTCTCTGGAGGAGGCCCAGGCTCGCACTCAAGCGCAGCTGGGCTCCCCAGCCACCACCCCCTGCCTAACCCACAGTGACTACATCGAGGTTGGGGAGGGACCCGGAGCTCTGCTTGGCAAATTCCACACAGTCATCGAGCTCCCAATGGAGAGGTACATTTGTTGACTGCCAGAGCTGCGTTTGTTTGTTCAAACATGTAGTACCGCATGCCGATCATAATTTTCTTGTAGACTAAATGATTGAAATATAATATATATTAAAATATAATAGAGAATAACCATTAGTTGTTTTTGTCTTTTTTATTTATTTCCACTTGAATGATGTGACTTGTGCTTTTGTCAAATGAAATGTCAGGTGTTGAAAATTATTTGTTTCTGTGCTGCAGTGGCAAGCGGCCCCCTGCTAAGGCTAAGAAGTCTCCTGTCGGGAACTGGCTCTCCTTTTTCCACCTGGGCAAGTCCCATTCTGTGTCTAAACGTAAACTGAAGCGACACCCCAGTGAGCCTAACGAGATAAAGAGTATTGCACTGCCAGGTCAGATCACTACTGCTGTTACACAGACAGGAAGCATAAAGCTTCTGTACATGCGCTTCTCAAAGCTTCATTTTCTCTGCTTTTTTAATTAATTTTAACTCGTCAATCTCTTCAGTTAATCTTGCAGGTTGTATGTGTTAAAATTATGTGATAATTAATTTTATTGAGAAATATAATTTGCGAAAACATTTGCAGGTGGAAGAGGGGATAGTGGCACACTGCGCTCTACCAAAAGTGAAGAATCTCTCACGTCTTTGCACAATGTGGAAGGTAATTACTCATAAACTCCTATTGGGTTATATTATCTATATATTTGTGAGAATTGAAGACTCAGTTTGAATGTGTATGTATATTTTTCCATCCCAGGGGAACCTCCAAGTTACCGCCCACTCAGGCCTCGTTCAACTAGCGAGGCCATTTCTGCCATCAGTAGAGATGACCTACGCAACAGCAGAAGTAAAGACAACGACAAAGCCCGCCCATTGAATGAGGGTTATAATGGTGCTGATCGTGCTCACACTGCACCGTTTATTTCACCTCCACACCAGGAGGACGATCTAGATCTTTGTCCGCCAGCTGCAGGCATCTCTACCCTGGACTTTGACCCCATGTCTTTTCAATGCAGCCCACCCTCAGCAAACCCTGGACAGCAGCACAACAGAGATGGAAATAAATGGAGGAAGAATGCAGGTTGTTCTAGTGAATCAGAACCAATTTCCTCACCAAACAACAACATTAGCTGCTCTCAATCTCCAGATATCAGCCCAGTTCTGGGTAAAGGTGGGAAGAAGGTTACCTCCAAGCCGCTCTCTCCTAAACTCAGGAAGAAATCATTTAAGACGCAAGCAGATGTCCAGACTGCATTTGCCTCCCAGCCAAATTTTCCCTCCTCCTCTCCCCTAGTGGAGAAGTCTGAAGCTCCAGTGGCAGATGGAAAAGGGCCAAGAACGTCCTTCCAACACTGCAGCCCACTGAGCACAGCGAGCCAGGCATCAGCCCTGACCGACCTCAGTCAATCTGCGCAGAACCTGCCTGATCCAGGTCAGTGCCACTCCTCTTAAACATCATACGTAACATTTGCTGTATATAGTTAGTATTTATTTAAATAATAATGCATTCTGTAGTTTCTTATAAAAGCTTTTGTGTTTTGTCCCATCATGTCTTACCATAGCTTTGTTTGTCCTGTCATACTGTAGCGTTGTTTGTCTTATCCCTCCCCAGGAACAGATAGACTTATGAGTTCAATGTCTGTTCTCCCTCCTCACCCTCCCTTGACGAGTGCTGCGCGCAAGTTGGCTTTGGCTCTGGCTGAATCTGCCCAGAAGGCCAGCAGTGGCTCTCAAAGGAGAAACAACATCCCATCGCACCCTTTCCAGAGACAGGAAACTTCTCACACCCAGGATAAACCACCAAGGCCCTCTGTTCTCGATCTGAAAGTTTACCCCCAGGAGTACTCCAGACCTCATGTCTCCTCTTCTGTCTCCCAGTGGCAAACATCAGTGCACAGCCCTTTAGAGAACCTCTGTTGCCCTCAACCTGTTCATTTCCCACCTGCACATCTCTCCCCCGAGCTGTTGCAGGTCACTGATGGACAGGAGAGCATGTGCAATTTCACACCTAATGTTAGCCCACTTGGTTCAGGGAGCTTGGATGAAGGTACAACTGAGCGGAGGGACTGCAAAGAGGAAAAAGAGTTTAGAGATGTCACACAAGTAGAGCCCACCTATCAGAGCATTGGTGTTTCAACACCTACACAGCCTGTCTGCTCGGCTCAGAGCCCATCAACTTCTCCCGTATATGTGAACACTGACTCTATCAATGTCTTTAATTTCCGTGCTGTTCTGGCTGAGACCTCCATGCCTGCTTCCGTTGAGGAGGTCCTTCCACGGCCATTACAGCCATCTTCAACCCATAACTACAGCCCAGAGGAGGACAAACCTCTAGGGATTGTCGAGGACGTCTACGGTAATCATCATCATCACCATCATCGGCCAATTCAAGCCGGACAAATGCCGGCACCTCACTGCCCTCGGCCTGACGCTCTGCCTCATCACCTTTCAGGGCCAAAAAGCATGTACAGGCAGTCCTCTGACAGCCGCTACAGCACTTTAGGTTTAAGACACCCCTTGTCACCTCAGTACAGGCGTTACCATAGAGATGAGCACCTTATCAGTGGCCGCCACAGACAGCAAGGTCAATGGCAGAGGTCAGACGATAGAATAGTTGGGCATCCGGCCATCCGAAGGGCTCGCTCCTTTCATGCCCCTCAGATTAGTCACTACGAGCTGGCAGAGACAGAGGTCCTGCCCCCTGACACCATGTTTTATGTTGAGCAGACAGCAAACCATGAAGCACCCTATCAGAGGCTGATTCAGACCAGCATCCACCCTGTTCGGCCACAGTTTGAGAACACAAGCACTGACTATCATTGTACCACCTACGCAGAGAACCCAATAGATGGTTCCTGCTATTATGTTGAGCCTTACAGGCAAAGTGGTATCCGACACAGTCAGTCTTATACCATGCGTAACACGAGGGAAAGTGGACAATCAGATTACTACAACTACTCTCCACGTCGTGCCCCCCCTGTTAACAGGGAGCTTTACATAGAAAGCAGGGACACTGTCGTTTACCAGGCAAGAGATGCAGAAGTTTTTGAAAGAGTTGTTTACCAACCAGTCAGGCAGGAGAGTAAATCCAGACGTAAAAATACATCTCCAGCTGTGTCTCCCTTTGAGAGTCCTGTCTCACCAACTGACACCAGAGGCAGAGACATAATACATACAAGGAGCAAGTCAGACCCTGGAAATGCCTGCCTCCTCTCCACCGACAGGACAGAAAGTCAAAATATTGTTGGTGCTACATCCCCAACGTCAATGAGTTCTCAACAGGCAAACCCTGAAGGCACCAGGCAGCTGTATGGTCACCGGTCGAGCACAGAGCTAGGACCATCCAGGCGAATTCACATCAAAGACAGCTCCCCAAGGCAGCCACCACTTCGCAAAGTCCCCTCACTCCCAGAAAGGGACTGTCCTAACCTCAAGAACAATGAGCACAAAGACAGAAGCCATACACGAGGTCATGACCAGGATAGATTAATGATGACCAATGCTGTCAACAACTACTCTGGTATTGTGAAACCCAGCATCCTCAGGAGACCTGGGCGATCACAGAGCACCAGAGAAAATCGTCACTACTATCATTACCATGGCAAATCCCCTCTGGATCCTGAACATCTGGGATCCTTTTCCACTCAGCTCAACAGAAGGACTCAGAGCACTAAAGTCAGGCCCACCCAATATGACCACATGGAGGGGTATTACGCAGCTCCCAAACTAAAACCCACAAGATCCGGTAAAGCCATGGCCGGATATTTGCCTGGCCAAGGATGCATGTCTCCCCGCGGGCACAGACTGCTGTCCAAGGCTCTGGGTCATGAGGCTTTTTGTCATGCTGCACTGAGATCAGAGGCTGGAGTCTACGAGGGATTCTGACCACTGGTTTTTATCTGATTCTACGCCGGGGCCAAAGGAAAACAGCACTTTATCCTCTGCCAGACCAACAGACTGTTGCGTTGAAAGTGTGTTCGTTTTAACCTTCAAGAGCTGCTAAAAACAGAAAAAAAAAGAAAAAAGTGTGAAGGGAGGCTGCTGATGAAGATTCATACTGTCGCCATCACTGGTAGTTTCATATTTTGCAATGGCTTTTAAAGATGCTCAAAAGGGAAAAAATGAACCGTATGCAGATATTGTTACAAATTTAGAGATTTGAAAATAACAGTGTGGGCATGTTTGAGAAAATGATGGCTTATATATTTTATTTAATATCTAAACAATGAGAGATGACAAGCTAAAGTAACAGATTTTATTAATATGATTTTAAAGTACGTATAGGAATGTGTATAAATAACATTCATTTCATAAATGTATTATATTTGTATAAATAACACACAGCTAACATGTGGCCAATGTACTGTACATTTTGTTTTCTATTCTAGTCTGCTCAGACTTCAACAAGCACTTTTGAGGATAACTGTGTATGAAACACATTGTCTTAATGTGGTGTACATGAAGCCTCTTGATATACAGTATATATTTTTTTCCGTAAGAAATGGCTTGCTCTGAATCATTGTGAAAATACTAATTTAGCACTTTTGGGAGGTTAAAATGGATAATAACCTCATGGTTTCTAACTTTTCACATTTCTCTTTCACACATTGTATAATGCAACCTTAACATAACAATGAGTGCTATGATTTCAAGGTCAAAGCTACCATGGCAAAATATGCTAGTCATAAATGCAAATCAGCTCATACAGTTAGGTGAAAAAGTGTATTTTGTATGGCAATGTGGTTTTGTCACAAAAATGAACATTTCTTTTCCTCTTTTAGGGAAACTTTTAACAATGTGGTGTTTTACATGAACTATGATGTTGTTTTATTCATTAAACTTGATATTTCAAATCCAAACATGTAGATGAGGATATTCTGTTAAGACATGTTAAATGCATTATTTTAGTGAAAGTCTTAAAAAAAATAAACATATATTATCAATGATTCTAGTTTGTGTCATTGTTATCTCATAATTTGTGTCATGGGTATTTCATGGAGCTCTCAACCTCATCATCCATTAAAAGTAGGGCGATGCCACAAAAAATACCTTTTTATCCAAGAAATATCATCCTGGTATCACCTATACCAATACCTATATTTTTTTACTAAATAAATTGTTATTATTATTATTATTATTATTAATAACAAATTGGTATTAGATCATGTTGTGAAGAAATGCATATTAAGGCTTCTTAAAACATTCTCATCATTATTTTTGTTCTATTCTCTGTTAATCATTTGATAATTTTTTGAAAAGTTTTTACAGTAGGCTAGGATAAATATTTGGCATCTTGCCTCTTTATTATTGTTTTGTTGCAAATGCTCTGTCTCTCTGTCTCTCTCTCTCTATGTGTGATAAATGATAACAAATAAATTAGAATAATTGTGCAACGCACCCTCGTTTAATATAGTATAAATAATAGATAATATACAAAATCACAAGAGTTTAAAAAAAAAAATCAATGCAGCACAACCAAGAGACAAATCCACCCTACCTTGTTCCTCGTACCTGGTGCACACATTACCCACAATGCAACTCGACAGCCAATGAGCGGTCAGTAGTCACGTGGTTGACGCAGCGCCCCGGTCGCTCAGTGTGAGCCGGCGCCACTGCGGCTGAGCAGAGATGTCTACGGGGTCCGGTAAGACCATCTTCATGCCTGACTCCACAGCCACAGCTCGCGTCGCTCCGCGCTGCCTCGGGTTCATGTCATTAGAGCGATAGTGAAGAAGCCTTGTTGGAAAAACGTGTGGTCATTAAACCATTTACCGCCTTCAGGACAATATGCTCAGAAACGTCAACGTCTTGTTTTGGTGAAATATCTTCTACCTGCTGGGTGATAAAAAATAAATCAAAGAAAAAAGAACAACTTTTTCTAGTCGTTCGTGTAGGTGGTGGCTGCCATCTTTGTTTTGATTCAGCACCAATACAACGAAATGCCTTTCATTTCCTAATTTTCAGCTTCTTTTAATTAACTAGCTAATTATTTTCTGACAAGTCAATCCTCTGGTTAACATGCCAATAAATAATAACCATAATTTCTAATCTGTTAAATAATTTCCAAACATAATCAATTTATTTGTAATACAACAGTGAAAAAATAGGGCAGATACAGACATTTAGCCCAGAATATATAGTGCATAGTTAAGTTGGGGTATGAATTAGTTGAAAGTTACAGTTCAAAAGAGCGCAATAATCTGCCAGCACTGATCTCAATATTACTTAATTTATATATAACTATAACTAGAATTTATGATATAACTCAATTTTCTCTGTACTGAAGGTACAGCCAGTGTTCAGTCAGCATTACAGAAAAGGATTGTAAGCATGTCTGCGTGCTCAGGGGTCAGTTGTGCTCCTTCTCAGTCAAAATGTTCCCTGCAGGTGAGAAGAATGTTTCAGATTGGGTTGATGTTGTAGAGATAGACAAGTGTGGTTTTTCGAGGATAACCATACTCCCATTTTCCTCCCAACATTTGAGTGGTATCTCATCCTTCGGCGCAGGTGGTTTCCTAAAGTGAATAAGTACCTTATTCTGGCAGGAACCTCAGTTTGTAAAATCTTGGTTCAAGAGCAATAATGTTGAGGCCATTTGCCAGTGGAGGTAGAGCAATAATAGTGATGTCAGCCTCCCCACACGGGAAGATGCTTGGCACACTCAAAAGGGTTTTAGGACTTCTTCCAGTTCTTCAAGTACTTCCCTCACTGCGACTTCAGGGTCTGAAAGGGTTGCTATTTCAGCAGGGGGCTGATCCGAAGAATGAACTGCTCCATCTTACGAGTACATCTTCTATTAGTTTGAGCTCAGGAGTACCTTTTGTTGCTGTTTTCCTTTCAGCTTGGTGCTGACTAGCTCACTTTCCTTGAAATGTTTATACAAGACATCTGGGCAGCACACCTGAGAGAAGTGACCCCTTGCCTCCTCCATCAGCAACAACATAGTAGCACTGTAGATACAGGTGACACCTAAATATGACTCAGTGGCAATCCAAGAATCTGTGGTGTGAGTAATTTTTGTTTTGGCCTCTTTGACTAAAGTTTTCAATCTCTTATATTTATATTTTTGCTCTATCAGCTTAGAGAAGTGGGCCTTGGAAAGAAGTGTCTACCATAGGTAAAATGTGTTCATCTCATGAAAGCCCTGACCCTCCCTATTAGAAAGGGGTCACATGTCTTTAACAGTCAGGTTGAGAATGCTATCAGTGAGTCCAGCCATGGTGCCAGACAGAAAAAAATCTTTTTATGCAAAAAATCTTGCACACAGCTGTGGCCGTTCCTGTGACACAAAGATAGAAAGTCACACAAAATGAAAATATTTGAACATGAAATGTATGAATGAATGAAGAAACCATTTCAGACTTGGTACTTTGTACCTTTGTACTTTGCAGTGGGTACTTCTACAGCACTGCAATTGAGAGTAAAACATTTTTCACCCTCAAAGGTTGCAATTTTACTACAGGGGAGAGACCATCAACACATTTTCAAACTTGTGAAAACGGCAGCTGATGAGGAGGACAGAACCAATGACAGCCTAATTTCCATGTCACTGGACATGGGAGTTACACACAGGATCATAAACGTCAAGTCAAGTGGCAACCGGCAGGCAGGCAACAATTGAGGTCACATGTTGCAATCATCATTTCCCGTGAGTGCTCAATACCAGTGTTTGATTTAGCACAATATTACCTTGGAAGAATTTAGGCACTATGCCAGTGAGCATACAGTGAACTACATTTGAGCCTTTTCACTGAGGTATCTGATTTGACACACAGCATATATTTTGCCATCAGTTACCACAGGGTTCAGTGTGATTTGTGCCACTTTATCTGCAAAATGTTGCTTACAACAACTTATGGCACATTGCTAATGGAAGTCTGTGGTGTTGTTGTTGTTGTTACTGTTTGATAGGTGAATGTGCACATAAAACAACCTCCTTATATCGTGCAATGGTGCTGGAAAGCAGTGTTGCCATACTATGCTTTGCTCTCTGCTCTAGACAGTTTTCACTGAGGTCCCGTCTGAAGCACAAGGATGCACTGATGACTCACTGTAGACAAAACTCACTGTAATAGTCTCGATACTTAGGCTGCCATCTTGTCGTTATGAGGCCCAAGAGCTCCAGGATGTTTTCTTTTGAGGTGCTTGTGCTTGTAGCGGTTGTGCTGCAGTGGGAAATCGTGTTAGTTTCACGCACTTTTGACCAGATCAAAGGACAATGTTTGGCCAGATGGTCAAAAGTGCAGTAATAGTGCTCACCATTTTAAGGATTCCCACAATGATGATCTGGTTCAGGCTTTTCTGGGTAAAATTCATTTTCAGTGCCCAGGGGCAGTAGAAGCCGACCATAATTGGGGACAAAGTGCGGTGCACTGATGTTTTCTACACTCAATGTTCCAGTCCTACAGAAAATAATTAATAGACATGCCCTTTATAATTTATTATTTTCAAATGGTTTTTTTTGTCTATAAATATTCATTTGCCATCATGTGTAAAATGAAAAGCATCAAATTCTCTTCACATTTAAGAGCTTCAAACATGACATCTTTGCTTTAAAATGACTAACAGACCATGGAAAAAAAGTTGCTAATTAACTTTTTTTGTCAATTGTGTAGTTGATTTGTTGACTAAACAGTGCAGTGGTGTGTTTACGTGCTTCACTGAGTCTAGTGCTGAGACTCAAGTTTGTATCAGTAGTATCAATACTTTTGTTTGTTCTGATCACCTGTAGCTAATATATGAGAGACAATGACTGGGGCTAGAGAACAAAGTACTAAAGTCCCTTCTTAGATTGCTGGATGTTCATATTTTTTGGAGGCCTGAGGAAGTATAACTGATTAAAATTTGGGAAAAGACATTAAAATAAGTGTATCTTTTTCCTCCTTCTCACCTGATTAATTTGCCTTGCAGCTTGACCCATAGGTTGGGAGCATCTGTGTTAAAATGCTTGCTGTATTTGCACAGCAGTGTCTGCTGACCACCAGGTGACACTGTAGCACTTTAGAAATTACCACACTCCTATTGCATTCTGGGGAGATCACAGACTTTGATTTGCTTCTCAGACGTCTCCCATCAGTTCAGGATGCTGACTGTTTAATTTTTGTAATGCTTTTGAATTTCAGAGAACATTATTATAGTAAGTACTTTGCATGGATTTAAAAAACATATAAATAACTTATTTATTCAGTGTGATTATATCCCTACAGTTGACAATGGTAGTGACCTGAGCTGTAGATGACATTCTCTGAATGTAAGTATGAGGCTCACATACCATAAGGTTGTTGCTGTAGAAAGCCCACTCAATTACAATTTTAAACTGAGTTGAGAGGCTGGAGGATAATCAGGAGGAATCAGCCAAGGCTGTCCAGAATGCCTCGGGAATTGTTGCTTTGTTAGAAATTATAAAAGTGTTCCCCCCCCAGATCAAAACAGCGTCCCATTCACAGCTGACTGAAAGGCTTGGTCTGTGGCAGAAACCATTAAGAGAGCCTGTGGACTCAAAGCAATGTCTCCTGGCAGCTCTGTATTGCTCCTGGAGCAGTGAGCCATTGTTTATTCATCACCGCATTGGCATTCAAAGTGCATCCTCACTGTTCTCTCTCATAACCAACAAGTTGCAATTTTTATGCATGTGAAGGTTGAAGGCAAATTATTTATGGGAGACTGGACCTGAGGAAAGAGAACGGCCTCTAGCAAAATGGTTTACGTTGAGAGCAATCCTTTTCTATAGGCTATTGAATTCGCTGGATCACAGCAAGATATGCATGTATTATTCAGCGTTTCAGAGAAAGAATTGTTGCCCTGCTAGACCAGCCATCTGCTTTTTGGGCATTGTGATGCATTTGAGACATGCTACCTTTCAGGATCAGGTTAAAGTCTTATTTTTCAACAGGGGGCAAATGAAATGAGTGGAAAAAAGCTCTCCAGTGTCCCTCCCGCTAGGTTTTCACCTCCCCCTCACTGCAGTGAAGGTTTTAAAGTAAGAAATATCTGAGCAGAAATTGCGTGCACCTGCCTTGATGTGTCTAGATTGGAAGAAACGTAGAGCGAGTCGAGGTTCAGTTGCAAAGGGAAGGAACTTTCACCTCTATGAGAAATTATTCAAGAACATCTGGTGTCGTCCAGATGCAGAGATGGGGTGTGTGAGGCATGTGGTGTCAAACACCAGCAGGTGCAAGGTGAAAGGACTGTCATCTCTCCAGGGGCAGGTGATCTGCAGGGTAATAGTTGCCCCACTTGAGGAGATGACTCTTTAGAGTTGAACAAAATTGTGCATTACAAGACAGGAATGTTGCACCTTTATTCCACCTTACTGTTCTGTTAGAAAGGTCTTACCTTGTCTTGTTCTCACTTCAGATTGCATTTCGTCACTCTTCTCCAACCTAAAGGATTCTCTGAACTATATACATTGCTGTAATTACTTGTCTCTTTCTCCTTCTCCTCTCTTGGTGCTCATCTCTTTGAGCTTGTCTCCATGCTCTATTCTTTCCCTCTACTGTGTGTCCTCCGCTTCATCTCTTTCCACTTAATAACAACATTGTTAAGAAAAATCAGACTGCTCTTGGGGAGGGCCAAGCTCTGAAATGAGCACTGCATTGGAGAGGTTTACATTACTCAGTGAATTTAGTTTTGTGTGCTGAATCCGTGTTCCCATGACATTGCATTCTTTGCCGAATCTGCCTCACTGTTTCTCTTTTCCAGGCCTCTCTGTGAGAAATACCATCTGAGTGGCGTTTCAAAGTTGATGTTTTGTATCATCGGCTGGTAAATGCTGTACATTTTACTAATTTGACAGCTGCTTTTCCTGTTGTTATGTTCGAGGCACAGATACACCCTCAGCTAGTTAAAAGCTGGTTCACCTTAATATTGTTACAGGAAGCTTACGTGTCTGATCTTGAGGATTAACCTGGCTACTATTGGCATCACTTGCACTGATGTTTGTGCTAGTTCCTCCAGGTTCTGTAGTTTTGGTTTTTTTTTTTCTGATTGGGTTCCACCTCAGATGATGTAGATTTATGTTTTGGCCAGTGGCCCATGTTTGCATGTTTGCCATGTTCATATCATTGACACCTGTCTGTATATAAAAATAGATGCTGCAACAAGAGAGGGGGCTTGTAGACAGAGGGAAAGAAAGTGCCAGTTGTCTCATCCATGGTAGAAGTCTGATCTAGCGCTTCCAACTAGTTGTCCTGCTTCCATCACTGGTGCAGATGTTTCCTTCATTGTCGGTGCTAGATTTGTAGGAATCAGTGAGATTATGCACAACACTCACAATCCTGCGCTGATATTTAAGCCCCGATAAAAGGTGCGAAAGACGCAGATGCTGTTGAGTTGCACATCACGCCTCTGAGTCTGGGATGCTGGCAATCATATAAAATCATACACTAGGGCAGTGTTATTTTGGATTTGTTTGTTCCAGTGTGAACAAGAAAAGCCGGTATAATGCAGGGTCTTCTTCAGAGTGGGATCTCTGTTTAATGGAGATGATATGCTCTTTACATTCTGTAGGAACAGTTTAAAATCCTTAATGGTGCTGACTTAGACTGCAGTCTGCAAATCTATTTGTAACATAGCACAAGGCAGTAGCTGTGTTTTCTGGTTCACGGCACTTTAGTGGCTCCATAAAGAACCATTTTTGGTTGTTCATTACAGTGTAATGTTCCATTGCAAAACATTATTGGAACTTTATGAATGTACACTTCCTTATTGTTTCTTTGATGGATCTTGACTGTGAAGTGCAGAGCATTTTTAAATAGTAAAATGGTGCAGCAGAAGCAGCTGGTTCTAAAAAAAATTTCCTTAAAAAGATATAAATCCAGCTGGGGCTTATTTTGGAATTCATATCAGTCTAAATGTTTTTTTTTTCTTCCTCTGAATATGTATAAAAAGTATTGTCTTTTAAAACTCTGCCATTGTATATAGACAGCGCTGTGTGATGGCCTGAAATTGTGCCTTAATATAGATATTTTAGTGAACAAATAAAAAAGAACCTCATCTTATTACAAGCCCGAGCATCCAATTTTGGTGGTTTGTGTTGTTTGTGTGACAAAGAAAAAGTGTGATCCGCACTTGGCCGTCTGGCTCGGTGCCACATTGTCCTCGGTGTTGACGGTTTAGAGATGAGTTTCACCCTAAACAAGTAGATGGCAGTTTCTACTTTTAGGCACGTTCCTATCATCTCTTCAACAAATCACTGATTATGTAGTAGTTAGAGGAAGCTGCAGCCTTGTTTGCTGTAATCACCAGTGAGTTCTAGATTTTGTGTCCCTCCCATACTTGTTTGTAAGATGTAGTGTTGCCATCTATAAAGAAGAGAGAGGAATCAGCTATGGCTCACTTAATTACCTAGTTAACACCACAATGGATTTTCATTTAATTAGAGCAACGAAGAGAACCTTGTTAGTACTTTAGATAACCAATTAGGCCCTGGCTATGGGCAGAAATACATACTTTATTCAACTGTATCCATGGTTTTTGAAATAGAAAATCAGCTGCTTTTTAGAGGGAGCAGTGGTGGCTGGGTGGTGGAGAGCAGGGACACAATGCTTAGTGATTGAATAAGTGATTAGACCTCAGGTTTACACAGAGGTTCCTCATCTGCAGTAATGGCGGCCTATTAGGGCTCAGTTTTCTAATTTGACATTCACATGCATATCAAAGTGACTAAGCAACTAGAAGACTGTGTGCTGGCCCATACAATGCAAGGCTCAGTTTGTGTAGCAAATAATGCTCTTGACCTTTAACTGATGAATAATAGCCTGAGAAACAGAATGTAATTATCCAAGGCATTACAGTTGGTTCAAAAGGTAACCACCAGTTGAATAAGCTTTAGCCATGTGAATCCATCTGGGGCATTTACTTGTAAATGATACATCTGTTATTTGGGGCATGGCTCTTCGGTGTTGACTACAGTTCGATGATTTTGAATTTCATAAAATTTAAAACCATAAGGCATTACTAATGAGGAAATAGGAACAAAAGCCAATCAATTCAACAGGTTCCAGGGTATGGAGAGCAGGTTTTATCCATCAGGAATAAAAAAAGAAAAAGTGTTTGTTTAAATCTCCCATCTGGATCACTGAGCATTGAGTCTAGCCATCAGATGAGAGGCCAGAGTAAACATCCCCACAGACTCAAAGGATGCGTGGCTGCTAATGGTGTGCCACTGTTGCAGGTGGGGACACTGCACCAATTTATGGTTGGTCAGTCACCCTGAAGTTAGACAGGTAAGATATGGTGGACATGACACAAACAGGGTATGAAAATTACATGTTAACAAGAGGAACCTATAACTGTGCAGAAAAAACCAATTACATCCACACAGTCATTTTACCAACCAGAACAGAAAGCCTCCACTCACTTTAGGCGACACCTTCTGTAATTTTGCAAGTATTTAATTCATGCATTTAAGACCACAATTTAATTTCTACGTTAAGAAACAAAGCATGCACAGATATAATTTATCTTTCTGACATGCCCTTTTTAAATTGGACTAAATCAAATATGCTTTAGGGTGGAGGCGGAATAGTTTTCTGAAAAATCTTTTTCTCTGGTCTCAGTGTAGCAAGAACATGTAACAGTTAATATGGTTAAAAGTGAACTAATTGCATTACTTCTGCCTTCTGTTGTTTATATTTTGTGCTTTCTTTGTAATTTGAGCTGGTCTTCCAAACCTGATCTCATAAATTAATTCTCTATTGACAGGTTCACCAAGCATCGATGAAAATTTTCTATTAATTAAAGGTAAATAACTCAGACACAGTTCAACTCTACACTGAAAAATGCAACAAATTACAGACCAATTAATGCCCAAGAAGTGACAGTCTGTCTTGACTACAGGTAAAATACCAAATGTGTTTAATGGTACATAATTGGAGAAGGTTGTTCTCCCTCACCTTTGCTATAATTACTCAAGAACTAAAATAAATTTCTTAAAATAACACATTATTCTTGATAGTACTACTATTCCTCAAAATACTAATTAAGTGTTGTAAAAAAGAAAAAAAAAGAAGTGTGTTCCATCTTGTTTCCATTAACTTGTCTCTTTTGTTCTTTTCTGTACACATTTTTCTTGTTTCACTAGCTCACTTTTCTTTTGTTCACATCACAATGACTTGGTAAGAGTGTGCTAACAGTGAGTACTTACTGCATCTCAGGCTCAGGCTTTCATGTCTTAAAATGAATACCCAGTGATAGCACAAGAATAATGTTTTAGATGATGGCTTTCCGCATCTCGTGGTGGATTATGTCTCTCTGCATGTGTGCAAGCTGAACTGCGGTGTGAATGTAAATTCAGAACTAGATGTGTAGAGATGACCACACAGGCAAACTGGATAAACAGCTCTGCTCAGCAAAGTTATACCAAGCAATAACTGAATCCTTTGCACAGCTGAACAAAGGAAATAAATACCAAACATTTCTCTGTATTTGTCTGCAAACTTCTATTTCCAGTCTTTCTTTATCGGGGCTGCCATGCAGAGTAAAAACACAATAACTAGATTATTTCACATTTTACCAAAATGTCATTTTGGCACAAAAAAAAAAGAAATGAGAAATTCAAAAAATTTGAGCTCAAATTGCAGCGGCTGCACTCTTAACCCAATTTATCCACGTCCATTTGAGATGTTGCAAGATCTTAGTAAATTAATTTGTTATATCACACAAATAAGCCAGTAGCTACACTTTACATCACAATGTCTTCCTAGAAGCTAAGTTGCTAAAAGCTAAATAGTCTGTTATAGCCTGTGATTCTGTAATTCACATGATTTCATATGGTCGAGCTCCATTTTTAAATGGCATATTTTTATGTTTTACTGCTGATTAAAGTAGTTTCTTAGTTCCTGAGATTTCTCTGGATATGTAAGTTACAGTTAAACTTCACTTTTTCTTTAGAATTTAAAAAAATTGATTTTGATGTTTCAGCATTTTAGTAACTGTTTGTTATACCACATAAATAAGACAGTCGTGAAATCCCAGTGTTGAAAATAGTCACAAATTGTGTCCTGTTCAAAGCTAACTTGCGAAAGCTAACTATCCTTGCTTACCAGAGTGGCCATTAACTCTAGTGGATTTAATCTGTTATAATATACATAATTATCATATGTAACTTTTCTACATTAAAGTGTCTACTTCTACATAGCTTACATATTTTATGTATTTGAATTATCCAAGCAATTTTAATCAAGCTAATGGCCAATTTCTTTTGATCAACTTTGAACGATGTCATTTACCCTTGTATCAGCATTGTTTGTCTTCCAAAAGGGGTCAATACTGACTTTTTATCCAGGTTAAGGACACATTTACTACGTGTAACTATATATTTTAACTGTATGAAATATTTTAGATCCTGCAGCATTTGATCTTAACAGAGGAACAGAGTACAGAGATAAGTATTTTGTAGGTTTTATAAAGATTTTTAGTAATCATGAGGATTTACGAGTTAAAAATGTGTTATAAGTCTCAGCTTAGAGCCTTCAAACCTTTTTGTAAAGCAATGTAGTGTGTTGCTATCTGCAATTCTTATTTCAAAAGAGAAGAACTGCAGAGGTTACAGAGCATGAAACAGATAATTTTTTTTACTTATCCACATCTTCCCAAATGAAATTGAATTTAAGTTCAAGCTCATTCAAGCTGATGAACTTCATCCCATGATGACTTTCTTTCCAGGTGAAGGCCCTGTGGTTGAATTCAATGGTAATTTAATTTAAAAATGTAACTTTTAATTACCTAACTAATTAATTTAATAAGTGAAAATAGACTCAGACTGATAAATTATTGAGATGGCAGTGTTCCTTCAACAACTCACCGGCTCACTAAAGCTCCATGTGACTGACTTCAAGGCTGTATACAGACTTTTTTTTTTAGACTGTAACAGGCTGTCCCACAAAAATAGAACACTTTCATATGCTGACAACAGAAACGCACACACAAAACATGAGTGAAAAAATATCCGTAGCTGTGTTGTGGTGTATCTGAAAGAAGCTGGATGACTAAATAAACTTGTAGTGCAACAACAGGATTTTCACTGTTATCTTAAAAAGATAATCATGAGAGTTTCAAATTAAAAATTACTTTAACTGGAAATTAATTATGCATCAACAATGCTAAATATGATAGAAAGATTACATGCAGATGTAGCAGAATAAAAGAGATAAAGAAGAGTGGGAAATGTTTGCCTTGCTTATTGTATCTGGGTGGTGGCTATGAAGTGGAACATCAATGTAAATTTGGGAAAAGAAAACTTCTCTTTGCTTCTGCAGAAAGGAGTCACCTTGAGATTTGGATGAGGGAACTTCAGAGAATGCTGCTTGAAGCTTAGGCTCAGCAGATAATTACAGATTTCCTGTCTGAGACACTTAACCTTTTTTTTTTTTTTTTTTGGGAGGGTTTTTTCATAGCTTTTTCTAATTAATCACACCTAAAACTTCCACATCAACATTGAGCACATTTTCTCCCTCTGGTAAACATCAATCTCTGATTAAATATCAGACTATTAAACATCAAGCAGCAACATCACTGACATTAGAGCCTATAGTGCTGTTCACAGCATCTTTCAGGTTTGGAGTTAATCACCTCACAAACACAAGTCTTCTCTCCCTGACACTTTCATACAGGATTAACAGGCGGGTTGTGTGTGCTTTAATTAATGCAGATTTCTCTGGGTCATACTGTAGCAGTCAGAGATAATTGTGTTGTGGTTATCAAAGGCTTCAGGTGCTTGTCCTTCATCATTGTTTGAAACAACTACAGATGGGTAACAAATTAAAGGAAAAACCAACATAAAGTGTCTTATTAAAGTGTTGGACCACAACAAGATGCCAGAACAGCATCTGTGCTCTTGGCATTGATTCTACAAGTCTCAACTCTACAGAAAATGTTCTTCCAAAACACATTTCCTCATTTGGTGTTTTGATGATGGTGGAAATAGGTGTTGACTACACACTGGTGACTACAGAAGGACATAACAGATGGATCCATGGTCATTGTGGTAGAGACAACTCCCATCAGGACGGAAAGTTTTATCAGAGAGAACCTTTTCAAAGTCAAGCAGATCGTTTCCTCCTGCTATCTTGAGTTGAAATCAACTGCGCCTGCTCAGCATTTTTATGCCACAGAGCATGATTGGATGTTAACTGTTTAATTGTACCATGTAGCACGTCTGTGTGGAGGAATCTGCATTTGTTTCTCCACTCATTTATTTAGGTTCTTCCGTTTTGTGGAAAATGACTTGGCATCATTGACAGACTGGCATGGTCTGGCTTTGTTGGACTGGGTTCATTTTTAATGCTTTTTATTCCTGCATGTTATCTTCTCTTGCAGTACTTTGCAATTAGTTTCTGTCAGCGTTTCTTTGTAGCTGTAACAGCAGGAGAGCTGCTGGGGCTCTTAGGACTAGCTTCCCTGCCATCAGCAGCAGAGCTGCTAGCATCCTCGCCACTGTCGCCGCAATGTGCACGTAAAAAAAAAAAAAAAACACTCCATGTTTTTTGTTGCTGGGGGCAGGTGGGATGACAGCTTACTGCATTTTAGATGGTTTCAAAAAACTTGCTTACTACAAGTTACTCACTCATTATTGATGTCTTGAGTTTAAAAACGCTCTTGACTTCCAGGGATATTTCTGTTGTTGCCCATGTGGAACGATTGGAGTTCAACAAAAAAAAAAAAAAAAAAATAGGAATCATCATCAAAAAGTATAAAACTAAAGCATCTGCATATTGAATCAGTTGAAACATGTTATAAAGAGTTAAAAGAAATGGATGGTTGAAATACATAAAAATAGTTGATAAAGATAGTTGTAATAGTCATGGATGAATGGTTAAAAAGTCCAGGTTTAATTGGTGAAGGTAAAAACTGTGCAACAGTATCAACTTTTATTTCACTAAATTGTCCTCATTAGAAATGGCAAATGATGAGTCAATGAAGGGATGCTTGAGTTTATCTGTAAGATGCTGTACAAAAATCTACATAATTTCAAATACATCACATTTTTACCAATTCCTCTCTCATTGCTATTCTTGTAACACTTGAGAAAATTACCATTGGCAGTTGCCGTTTTTTTTTTTTTTGTTTGATAAAATATAGTATTGTGATACAATGATAAATGATAACTGATGTGCCATATTATTAAATTTGAAACCTAAAAGTTTTATTTTGTGAAGTAAAAACTTCAGAAGAAAGAGACTACTGGTGCAAAAGGGCCCTTGAGCTGTTCTCTCCCTGTAAGGAATAAAAATGTTGTTTAAAAAGGACATGCTACAGGAATTTTTTGTCCCGTTAACAACTAAAGCAGCCAACAAATAAGTAAATGGGAATTATACACGTCCTTGACTATTTGTGCTGAACAACAGCGACATAGAGGGAGATAAGTGTGCACACAAAGACTGTTGCGTTTGCTGTTGTTCACCCACTATTTATTCCCACATCATTTAATTATACCTCAGCCAAGCCAAGTGCTACATGCCATCAATCTCAATCAATCAATTAGCCAACTAAACAAGCCATGCTCAGACATTCGTTCACTCTCAATTTCCCCATTGTGCTAATTACACTTAAACATGTCATTCCAAATTAAAATTGAACATTTAAATGGAATTAGTAGCATCTAACTGAAACATCACCCTTGTACGTTCATGATGCATTGAAAACTGGTACAGGCAGTAAATGCTTAAACAAGCTTTCAACTCAGATGCTTTATTTTAGTATAATAGTTATAATAGTTCAACCTCAAATGAAAAAAATAATAATAAAATAATAAATATAGATAAAATCCCATACTCTACTGTTTAAAAAAAAAAAATCAAGGTAGGTATTCAATGTTCCTTGAGGGAAGTATTATATTTCAGTGATTGTATGAGTGAGGGAGAAAAGTGGCCGGTTTCTAAGGTTAAACTATTCCCATTAAAGTTTGAATAATGTTATTGACCTTTACCTGGGATGGATCACTTAAAGTAATGGGAAATGGTGGCACTGACAGAATTATGATGACAGAATAGCTTATGGTTATGAATTAGGTCTTGTTCCTCGAAATGCCTATCAATTTGTCAAATCACTAACATCCACATGTTCAGCCGGAAACCTTAACAGGGGCCCCCAAGCCTGTCGGTGTCAGTCATTTTGTCATTTAAAACATTTTTCGCCTCCATCTTTACCACCATGCATGTGTCAGTCACCAATGGGAGCTCAGATTGCTGCTGCTGCCACTGCTGCTGCTCACCCACATCAGATCTACATCGGTACAGTATTTTTGCCTTATTTTAAGATTTTTCTTCTTTGTAAGTTTGACATGTATCAGCAGCTCAAGATGAAGTGAGCAGGTTCAATCCAGCTAATGTATTCAGCACATTGAACAGGCGGAGTGAATTTGACAGCAAATACAAATTAATAAATTCTGCCATTCACAAGCAGGACAGGACAACAAAGTAAAACTATGCTTTTGATCAAGTCACAACAGAACACCACTTTAAACATTGATATCTTTTTATTAAGACAAGTACTCTTCTGATTTTTTTTTTTTTTCTTTTGTAAAAATGTTGGTGTTAACCAATACAAAATATGCATGGTCATATGAGAAACATCCTCTTCACTACACAAAAGAAAAATGTTGCCTGGGTACAGAAAGAAATCTAAGATTCAACAACAAAAACAACCATCTGGGGGTAATAAAACAACCAACCCCCACCTCTCTCTTCTTTCCTCCCCAGGCTGAAACACAAGTCTCATTGAGTTTCAAATATCATGTTATAGATCATTCATAAAACTTCATGTCACAGTAAATACACCATCTTTTCATCTATGAAAATTTATGCTTGAGTTGAATGAATGCAAACAGATGCTTGTCTGGCTGTGGTCACACCCTATAATTACTAAATAACCAATACTGTATGTAAGTGTTACAGTGGAAGAGGAAGAAGTTTTATGAACATCATTGTGATTTTGTTGACACTGACTGTACATAATTTTTGTTTGCTTAACAAATCTAGTTTTCTTTCTTTGTGAACTAGGTCTATGCAAAATAATATTTAACGTTTACTGTAACAGTGCACCATATTAAGAACACATAAACATGTACAACTGAGAAAAACATGTACATCTTGTGATTTCTTCACTTTTCGAATAGCTATTTTACTACAGTATATACTTGGGGCCTTAAATTTGCATTCTACCTGAGATGCAAAAAACACAACTATTAACACTCATGAACCTGAGAGAGTGAAAACAAACATACTAAATATCAAGTATTTAAAAAAAAATCAAAAATTGGATTAGAATGATGCTTCTGACAATCTTTTAATGTTCCTCAATTAAAAGCAGCAGTCACTTCATAACCATTTAAGATAAATATCAAACCCCTAAATAAAATTTGTCATGCACATAACTGTTTCCATGACACCAAAACTCTAAAATCCACAAAAATGTACTTTTATTGTAGCTTCTCATAGCTTTTAGTACTGTATTCCTCTCTGATAACACCAGTGAGCCTTGTCCTTGAAGATATCCAAATAAATAACAAATGAAGTGAAGCAGATAAAACAATTAAGACCAAATTGAAATTGTTTTGTGATCACTAATCAAGACAATACACTACATCCTGGCATATGACATTCACATCAGTGGAAGCTGCCACACCACCCTGGTAAACAAATAAATACTTTTATTTTGAAACATCAAACTCATTCCAGCTTTTTATTTTATACTCCATGTCATATTTTTGATAGAGGTCTATGGTGCGTGAACATAGACAATGTGGATGAGTACTGGCCCTGTAAGTTAGAAAGAACAGAAATATACAAGATATACTGTAAGTGTGTACATGAGGATACTGTACGATACTAACCATATGCCTCAAAATCATAGAAGGCACTAAATAAAGTCCTTCAGTCTTTTCCTTTATAATGATAAGTATCAAGAGGTGGGTTTAAGGCAGTGGTCATCCTTTTTTCAATACATTTACAGATTTTCTTTTTCATAATTCAGGCAATACAATTAAGTCACTCACTAATTACCAAACAGGTTTTACTCTTCTTTCTGTGACAGAGTTGGAGGTGTGAAGCATTTATGGTCTCTGTCTGTGAGCATAGGATCTTCTGATTTTATTTGATCGTGGAAAAAAAAGAAATTTGTAACAGTAGACGGCTCTTCTGTGAAAGTTTGAGGCTGCTGGATGACATTAAGAAAATGATCTTTCCCAAACCAAGTCTCAAGCTCTACGCAAATCTTTGATAACTTGTAACGGCTCTCGGCCTTACAAGTTATCAAAGATTTGCAGCCCAAAGGTAAAATGTCTTTACAGACAGCAAGAAAATATAACTGATTCATGTTTGCAGTGATTGAATGTCTTTTTACTTGGGTGTGGGCAAGGGCAAAAAGTCTGTAGCAAGGATTTCTAAGCCACAAAATAAGCAGTGAATTTTTTTTCACTTGCTTGATACTTTATACATCAGTGAAAGGAAACTGCCATTGAATGTGTGACATTCTTTCCTCCCCTAACACAATACAAGCAAATAAAAAGATAAAACCTTGAAAAATAAAATAAACCAAAGTCCTTGTAACATTTCCAGTTAAATGGTCAATATGCTGTATTATCAGATAAAAATCAATTATTTACAGAGGAGCACTCTGCAAAGTGGACTTTCAGCCACTGCAGTAAGTACTTTTTCACTCCATAAATGCACACAAGCATAGTGATTTTGTCAGGTCTAAGGTCGACCATGTGGGTGGTATGAAAATGTGAAATTTTTAGTCTTTAAACTAAAAGCACGCACAGCAATCTGTACCAATATCTAACAAATATTACATTTTAATAAGATTTTATGATCAATGAAGCAGGACCGGTCGCTTTTAGGTAGTCCAGAGTATTAATACCCTGACCCTGCAGTCAACATAATGTCTGCCAACAGAGAGGAAATACTTTTGGCTCTAACTATTAGAGCAGCATTTTCTGCCATGTTTTTTGGTCCATCTTTCCCAAAAATATAATGAAATTAAAATAGT
Organism: Rachycentron canadum; assembly: GCA_038496675.1. NCBI lineage: Eukaryota > Metazoa > Chordata > Actinopteri > Carangiformes > Rachycentridae > Rachycentron > Rachycentron canadum. The sequence continues at coordinate 9,384,884 of CM076657.1, read as the reverse complement.
CTCTAAAAGTAAAAGTAAATCTAGATTTAGGTGATGTGTTTGAAGAAATAGTTTGACATTTTGGAAAATACACTTTACTTTCTTGACAAAAGTTGGATGAAAAGATTGATACCACTCTCATGTTTGTACAGTAAATATGAAGCTACATCCAGCAGATGATTAGCTTAGCTTAGCACAAAAGCTAGAAACAGATGTCCAACTCTGTCCAAATGTTCCAAATCCTCCTATGAATGCCAAAGCTTTCTAATTAACGTGAAAAAACTCAAGTGTAAAAATTACACAATGTAGTTTTATGGAAGGTTGTTTGTAGTTGTATTTTTTAGCATTGGGCAAAGCCTGGCTAGCTGTGTGTTAAGCCAACCACCCTCAAGCTGCAGCACCGTATTTGTTGCAGACACAAGAGTGGCATCATTATTCTCACTTAATTCTCAGCAAGAAGGATAAAGCCGAATATTTCCAAAAATCAAGCAACTTTTTTTTTTTTGTTTGTTGTCAGAACCAGATGTTTAGCTAATGTCAACAAAAAGGGAAGAAAGCAGATGACAGTAAATGTTATCTACTATTGTTAATCACCTGTTGTCCTCCAAATCAGCAGAAAATCCTGATGCAGAGCTTTAAAACGAATAAACATGTTCAGATTTTCTCTAGAACTCCATATCATGGCACAATACAGCTGTAAGGATGTTTTAGACTGTACTCCACAATACCCTAAGCAAATGCTAAACTGACCTTACATCTATTTGTCAGATGTTTTCTTGAAGCCAACAAGGGACCAGTTGTACTTTGCAGTTTGAAATGATACTGAACAGCACTCCTACTTCACTTTCAGGAACAAATACATTCTATTGTGAGCAAGATTAATCACAACTGTTACGTTAGTCATCAACACAGTGACCTCAAAAGGGTGGTGGGAAATCTGAGCTGAAATATGTGAAAACCAATCAGACCTGCATGTATGTTTGAATTGGTGATATACTAGCAGGGACTGTTGGATTTTGACCCACTGAGGAGAAATGTGTTGACACTGTTTTCCAGTTACTGAACTCTGGAGATTACTCAAAAGTGTGGATGAGCTGGCTCCTCAGATCTGGGTACATGAGCTAAAAGCTAGCTGCAACACACATAGACAACAAAATAAACAAAAGAAATAGAACAAGGCACAAAATTGTCTGTAAAATAATTGAACTGTACAGAATAGGCCCCAGCAGTCCAGGAAGGGTCGGATAGGAGACTCAGCAACGCCTCTTATTACCACTTGGCCACGGCAGTCCTACATATCAAATTTTCGTTCTTGTCTTCCTCTTTCAATCTTGCCCTCCCTGCCCTTAAGCCGTCTTGTAACCAATCAGAGTTAGACATAATGCTCCTACAGCTACAGCACCACCACCACCACCAGCAGCTTTCCCACCCGTCTCTCCTGGCCTGTCCAGTTTAGATGTAATACTCCTTCTTCTCATCTGTGTTGTTGTGTCCTCCCTCTGCGTTGATGATGGCCGTGTCTGCATCAGCTGCATCGTCTGCCCCTTTGGCTTCATGTGTGAAGTAAGTTCCTGCAAAAGAGTACAGACAAATTAGCAAACACACCTCCTGCACCTCCTCATCCTCATGTGCACTTCAGTCCTATTGCACTCCACTTGCAGCAAAAAACACTTGAACTCTAAGATGTTCATGATCAAGTATGATTGCACTGCCGGTGCTTTACCTTTGTGTCTGGCAAAGTATCGACCAAGAACAATGAGTGCACAGAGGATGGCAAACATCACCACGGCAACCACTCCTCCGATGACAGCATGGTCAATTTTCTGTGGTGCCCCCTCGCCGGCTCTGGAGTCTGAAAACAGGACAATAACCGTAAATAATTTCATGATCAGAACCCTCTCAACCATCTCTCAACCATCTCTAAGGCTAATACGGCCACACAAAGGTGGGCCACTCTGGAAACAATGGCTATTGAATCATTAGGCTGCCAAAATAAACTAAATTGGTTTGTTTTCTCTCAAAGCATTTTAGCATGACCTAACTGCAAACACTTGAAAAAAACTGTGATGAAAAAATAAGCAAGCATATGTTGTTCACCAGTAAAAATCAGATGATACAATGGTACAAGTTGGTCCACGGAGGATGGTAAATGGTTCACAATTTGTAACTAAATGGCCAAGAGGCTATTACACCATTTAGTTCCTATTTGCTGACACATCCTCCAAACCACTGCCAAGCTTCATAATTCTCAAAATTGTCTGTTTTTTTCAAACAGAAAATGTTTGTGGTTTTTTTTAATTCTACTCACTAATTTCTTCCTAGCTTTTCATACAGTGAACATCCCATTAAATTTAATGTCAAAACCAAAATTAATTCACAAAATCCATTTACATATTATATCTAAAGGAACAGTTTATAGGCATTTTGGGAAATGCACTTTTAGATGCACAGATAATATGAAGCTACAGTTAGCACCTGGTTAGCATAGCTTAGCATTTAGTATCCACCTGAATTTATAAAACCAAAGTGTAAAACATTTTGTTTTTTAAAAGATCTTATATCACAGCTAACAAACTAAACTAATCCTTTAAATAAGGAAAACAATAATTATTGCATGAACATGTTTAAAATAAAGTCCAATGTCTTTCCTAGTTTTAAACTATGCATTAGTGGTGTTACATGTTGAGCCCAGCTCATTATATGAACATTTCCAGAGCTTCATATAGCTGAAATGGATGCCCAAGCCTCTCGAGTAAGCAATGTTGAAAAATGTTTTAAGACAGTTATTTCGGCGTGAAACAGTAGACACTGTCTGCAATTTCAGTGAGAGTTCACACAGTGTAAAATACATTGTGATTTAAGAGGCAATTCCTGGACGTTATAGAGCTCAATCATCAGAAGTTTGGAGATAAATTGGCAGGTGGTGTCCCCATGCAGAGAAATACGTGTTTGCCTCAGGTGTCACAGAGTATCACTGTCTAGCATTTAGCCAGATTTATCCGTGCACCACAGAAGAACAAAGAAGAAGGCAAAATTCAAAGCCTTTAAATTTCCAGTCTCAGAATAGTTCAGAGGCATTTATCAATAGTCTATATCTGGGCACATTTGGACTGATGGAGGAGTGGCTGGTGAGGGAATGGCTGCACTGTTCTTTGCTGCTTGAGAGAGCAGCTCAATTTTCCATCACTCTCACTAGTCATGCTCTGAACTTGAATGATTTTGATAAAAGACGAGCAGAGAAAGTGCAGAATTTCTCAACACTGCGAGGGTGTAATAAGTGGAGCTGAGGAGTCCAGTGACACAGTTCACATCTCAACCAAAGAACAGCACCTTATTTAAGTTGCGAGGACATATTGGAAGTGGAACTGCAATGAAGCTAATTAATGAGAAAACTTTTGTTTCAGTTGAGCGCTCTCTTAAAATGGATTCATCTCCAATGAGCAAGCCACTGCTGCGCGTCGGTATGTGTGAAGTGGGGATGTGCAAGGCGCAGTTTGTTTACTGTATCAGGGATGTCAGATAGCACAGCTCGTTCTCTGAGAAAAGGGAACAGCCCATGCTCCATGCTAATGAACATACACGCACTAAACGGCCTGTGCATGGTCCTGTCTCCTCCCTCATTCCCCCACACCTCCCTGCCCTCACCTTGCTCCACGCTGTCTTCCGTTTGACACATCCGCAATGAAACATGCAGGGTCTCAGCCGCCTCTGCACAGCGAGGGAGAGTTTTATTTAACAGGTAGAAAAATCTGCCCAGAGTAATCACTGAGCCTCTATCTCAGAAATGTCAGAGAAACTAAAAATCCCATAGCACCTACAGTATCGACTGTTATGGTTGGTTGCATATCATGTTGGCTATATCAAGTACACTGCCGAACACTGGTTTTCTGTCAGGTTTGTATTTATTACAGAAGAGGGCCACAAAAACATGATCTCAAATTCAATATACATGCAATAATATTGCTGTTGTGCTCATTTTTATTCATTTTAGGGTGTTGCTGTTGAAGTGCTTTATATTGTAAGGAGATTACGAGATGTGTTACGTAACATAACATAATGCAATAAAGGGGTCTAAAGTGTATCAAAGGTTATTTTATCATAGATGTCTCTAGTCATGAAGCATACTTGAGACAGATGGACAGATGTAGCTTTGAAACCAAAAATAACCCTGAATAATGATATATCAGGGTCTGTTATTGGGTTTGGGGCTTCAGTCTTTATCAAAATGTGAGGGTTCTTGTTTTGCACTGGGTGTACAAATATTGACTTCCCTGAACACAATGTCTTATTAAACAGTATTTTTACTTAACATCTGCACAGAATACTGTGCATATTGCTGCCATGCCAGAAAAGAAATGTATCGCACTATAACATGAAAAGTTTATTGTTATAACAATATCTTTTCACAATGTTACAATATACAAACCTATCAAGTTATAACAGTATAATAATTATGTTGTTAGAACGTGAAACAGTTCAAGTTAAAATGTGATAACTTTAAAGTTATGTTTGAATAAGGATACGTTACTGAGAATAAGGCTAATTACAAGTTCTGATCAGTATATAAAGCAATTAATCAACCAGTTATATATAGTGATTATAGCAGGTGCCGTGTTCACTTAGGTGTTTGTAGCCAACAATGCTATTTGCACCTGGGCTGCCACCCAGGCTGTACTAATTCAATGAGTTGCATGGGTGAACTTCTGGCAGAGACAATTTTAACATTTAATGTTGTATAACTCAAACTTAAACCATGGGTTAGACTATCTAGACTCATCTATAAGTTTTGTTTTCACACAAAAGTCAAACCCGTCTCTTCCCATGGAAAGTCTAGTGACTGACCCATTCATGCATCTCACCTGATTGAAGTTTTTAATTGGCACCTGATGTGGTGGCAGACATTTAGAATACCTCCTGGCGCTTATTAAACAATGCATTGCAAGAGTTTGTGCCATCCTGTATTCTGTTTTTTTTAAATGTACTGATATGCTTGTACCCAAAGTACTTTGCAATGTTGTTCACCCACTCAATTAGAGTTCAGTGTCTTGTTTTAGGGTTATTAAACCCTGTTAGTTATTATCATGTGGACAACAGGACCTAGGGATCAAACTGCCCTGTGATTACAACCTGCTACAGGACTAAATGTGTGACTCGTCATGAAAGAGCAATAATAAATTGCTGGAGGATGCCTTCCATGTTCCTCTAAAATTTTATTTTGCTCACAAATGAAAGATAGATCACAACAACAGCAAAAAACAACCAAACCTCAACCCAGGTTAGTTGGTTATCTATCTGTCTGTGGTCTTAACTTAACTTTTCTAACTTTTGAACCCTAATGTTAAACAAAGCTGATCACTATTGATGCTTTAGTTGATGATGCTCTGTTCAAGAGGAGACTTCAGATGATCAGGTTGAAGCATGTCAACAGCCTGACTACCTACCAATCACATCACTGTAAAAACTCAGTCATAGTTCCTGCAGGATTCCAGCACAGGGAAAATAAAGCTCACGTTTACAATAAAGTGACTAATAATAAAGAGCAGGAGATATTTTTGTCAGTCGTTTTGCTGTTCTAGCTTTACCACATGACCCTAGTTTTAAAACAAAGCTTCTAACAACCAAGGAATGTCACACTAAATAATTACATAATGACTAATAATAACTTTCATTCATTCCTGACACTGTTGATACTTTTACTCTTTTATGTATGAATTTGTGAGTTATGGCCAATATTTTAATTGCAAAGGTGCAAGGTATTACTGAGGTATTGCCTTTACGCGAATGGCACATATACATATGAACAGCTAGGAAACTTGAATAACCATGATTTGCAGAACATTGCGATGTCACAGTGAAGTTGACCTTTAGACCACCAAAATCTCACCAGTCCATCTTTGTGTCCAAGTGGACATTTATGCCAAAGTTGAAGAAAATCTCTCAAGGCATTACGTTCACAAGGCCAAAACCATGTTTTATAAAGTCACCATGACTTTGATCTTTGACCAGCAGTTAATCCTTGAGTCCTTTTGAGTGTTTGTGCCAAATTTGAGTTCCATAAATCTTCACTTGTGAGGATTTATGTAACTGAACTGTTTGTGAAACAAACATGTTTGACCCTTTCAGTGCCATGGGGTTTTTTGAAAAAAATACTGGACTTTTGACATCAAGATTTCAAAAAGCTGTGGCTTGAAAGCGGTTAGAGATAAAGGGCGAAATGTAAATGAGAAAAATATTGAGTATGACCAATGACACGCGGTGGTCACAATCAGTCTTTTGATGCACCATCACTATCACCCTTGCCCCGGACGCACCGTTACCGTCATTACACCACAGATTGTCATCTCCTACAGGCAGATATTCTCCTTCAGAATCAGAGACTGTGAATAACAGGTCCAGAACTTCATCAGGAGTGAACTTTTTTTTCTGCTTCAATTCACTCGAACACAATGGACAGAATTGCTTCTGCGTCAATGCATGCGAGCACGTTTCCTCCACTGTCTCCTCAAACACTTTGAATAGGAACATGATGTAAATTTGGGCTAGAATCAAACTAGTGCATATCTGCTAACTAGTGGTAGAGAGTACAAGTGAGATTTGGCACTGTCATTGGAGCTATCATCGTTTTATTCAGTATTGTTGTTTGTCACAGTTTTGTGACTTTGGCGTTCAAAGGGTTAAGACAAATAATAATCATATAATAATGGACTAATCCATAACCTTTTCCATTTATGTGATCATACCCATATTTTACCTTGTTGAATATCACTCTCTGGTTTCACTTTAACCACAATTGAAATGAAACGGTCGTACCTGTTGGTGTACGACCGTTTCATCTCATGTCATATTAACATACACAACATTATTGATTCTGGCGATTTTGCTTGTCATTAACAACTCTTCAACATGAACATACTCGTAGCTGTATCGATAAACCCAGATTTTAACAGAGCCGGTTCATAGCCAACTTTGTGATGGAGATTTTCAAGGACAGGCCAATGTTAGGCTCAGTGAAGCCAGGTAACCCCACAAGAGCCAGACTAAGTTGTGCTGGCTTTGTGTTACAGGCTCAGTGAAAGGGAGGTTTAGGCTCCAGAGGTGCTCCTGCGTATCTGACCCTGATCTCAGTGTCACATTATCATCATCAAATGTGATATTACAGTTACTCTTTTACTATCAGCCTTCCCTGTTTCTGTGTAAATTAGTTATTCAGTGCTCTAACACATCCAGGATCAAGAGCGTGATTCTCTGTGGCTGTCCACGCTCAATATATACGCATTCATCATACTACAATGTACTTAGAATATAAAAAACCTTCAAATGACAGACAGTGTTATTACAGCAGCCCTTGTGACCTCACACTTGAAATAAGTAGAATTTGATTATGTCTGTAATGTAGCTGGTGTCCATACAGCAAGCACAGCTCTGCTCACGGGTCGATTGGGGAGTGCTGACATGCCCACACCGCTGTCCTGACAGGATGTGCACAGCCATGGGGATTTATGGGGGAATAAAGAGGATTTGCAACTGATGCCTGTGTCTGCACGGCAGTGAAATCTGCTCCGCTGAACTCCTAGTACCACATGCTTTACAGTCGCACCTTTCTGTCTCTGTATGGGAATGACTAATTGCCACTCTGGCCAGTAACAGAGCATCCTATCAGACTTATCTGTCAGAGAGGAGATCAGAGCACCAAGCTTGTAACCAGACTGATTACAAGGAACATAATTTCAGTTTTCCCATATTTTTTTCTTTTAATATATTTCACATAGCGAGGCACATTGCACACACATGCACTAACCCATGCACACAAACACATTACAATTTATAGATGTAATTACATGGACATAATTGAAACAATGACTCTCTTGCTTTGATAGAGCTAAGCCTACAGTTGCACTGAATAAACCCTCACAGTAACCCTTTCCTGGACAGTAACAGGACAATGGGGCATTGCTGCAGAATCAACTTAAGGACCGTCAATAGCCATTTCGCAACATTGAACTGCTAACATCCGTGGCTTTTGTATTTGTTGTTGTTTGAAAAGGAAATGAATGTAATGGGATGAGCATACACGGGCAATCTCCACCAAATCTTTTTTTTTTTTTTTTTTTTGCATTGCTGTTGTAGCAGACCATCAACAGAGCACAATATTTTCCTCAGCTGAATTCCAGTGCCACTGCTCGCCCACTAAATAGATTCCGAGTCCTTTGTAATAACCCAAGCAATGATTTGAAGATGTACAAACACAGCTGTGACATTTAACAGAGGTGCTGAAATACAAGTGAAGGTCCGGCTCCAACTAATAAAATGGCAAATGAATGGAAATTGTGACAGTGAATGTGAACTCCTGGATGGGCGGTTATTATTTCTTTAGAGATATAGAAAGAAAATTCTACTCATAAAAGCTGCCAGCACCCATCTCCACTTCATACTTCCCCTTCAACTTGTTTTTCCCCAGTGGAGATCAAGGCAAAGGAAAAGGTTGACAAAACAGTAGAAACCACTACTCTATTCCAGAAATTTGCCTGGAGTAACATGCCACAAAAGTACACTTTATCAGCTGAAAATGAGGGCACAATTTGAGTTCATTGGCACATAACATTCAATCCCCAAACCCTAATGTGCACAGGAAAACATGCACAACTGCTCCATTAAAAAAATACAGACCAAAAAAACAAACAAAAAAAAACAATATTACTGCAATGAAGCACTCTTTTAACTTCAGGGTGGGCAGGCATTACTAACATATTCCCTTGAGACCAATTAAAATGGACCATTACAATATTTTCTTTCTTTAATAACTGTTTAAAGCAAAGAAAAAAACCAGCAGGTCAGAAAAAAAACACAATTTCTACTGAATCACAGTAAACAAATGTGAGGGGAAAAAAACTAATTAGCATTTCTAAATGATTCTTTAATTTTTCCAATGAAATACTTCAAAGAGAAATGATACATGCGAGAGTTAAAACAATGTTGGTAAATGTTTAATGACTAATTACGATGAATACTAAATGCACTCTTAACAGTCTTTGTTGAAGTCAATAGTGTACATGGAATTGAGGCTTGAATCCCAAGACTAAACAGCAGTGGAAACCTGCCAACACCTAACATGTACCAGTGCTGACTGAGGAAACAGCAAACAAAACATGTATGAAAACCTGCCAGAAATAGATTCCTAAAATACCATCTGGTGCGAAATCACACAGTTTCCTCACTTGGAAAAAAATTCCCATGTGTTTGTTAGTATAAAGAGATGGGAGTAACCCTGAAGTCATGTATGTATTCTGTGCACCGCATGTTAAAGTCATAAGGATCTACAAATCCCTGACAGCTTAGCCAAGAAAGCAATAAAAACTTCATCATAGCTAGTAATATTATCAAGTCTAAAGGGCGCAGTATGAAGGCCAGACTCAGGTTCATGTATAGTGCAATGTTTGTTTGCAATTCTCTTAGTAGTAGTTAATTTACAACTTTATACTATCCATAAACCAGAAAGCCGTTGACCTCAGAGAACTCTATTTAAGTCATATTCTAAAGTCTCAACAATGTTTTTTATTCCTTTAGACAAGGGTGTGGGTTTGGTTTCAGAGGTTGGGGAAAGCAGTCAAGTCAAACAATAACACCACAAACAATTTCATGGATAGAGCAAATCTAAAATGACCCTAAATCTGTCCATCACATTTCTGATACTAAAAAAAGAAATGTTATGTAAATCTATTTATTGCAACCCCACTTAAAATAAGTTTTGGTTTCTTTCATAGAGACCTGTTACTTTCTGAGAGACCATTTTGTATTTGCATGTATTATACAAAGAGAGCCATGACTCATGTGCACTTAATTGACCCTTGTATGGTATTTGGGTCAATTTGACCCAAGGGATACCAGAGGGTCCCAAAAGTGAAGACAATACAAGGGTTAAATTAAAATACTTGTTTGTTTTAAATGTTTGAGAATGAATGTGCCTAATGTGTCTGCAAGTTGTGATTTCAGGTGGCATAATGTCCCAACAACAATTACCAGAAAGGTAAGGCAGCCATTGTTCATTAAGGTTATTGCTTTGAGCACAAAGTTACATGAGCTAAAGCTATAAGGACAAAAATAGGAAATAGGTTTTAGGAAAGTGACAGGGACAATGTAAATTACATCCTTGACTTTAGTTTACTCAGCAGAGGTCCTGCTGCAGCATGCTAAACAACAATTTACCCTGGACTTCAGATCTGTTGAAACATAGGGTCTTTTTAATCAAGTCTACAACATAATTCCTTGTTCTTTGTCTTTCCTCTGGCTCCTCTTGACAAGCCAGGGGAGAGGGGGTTACTAAAGGCTTAGCCGGGATATGATGTCCCTGCCTTGGATCATCTCTGAGCATCTGACGAGCTGGAGCATTATCGCCACAGACTCCCTTTTTATTCCTTCAGAGCTGGGGATTCTGGGTAAACTCTACCCTCTGCCCAAAAGAAATACAAGGACTGACAAAGAACTTGTGGAGTACAAATTTTTTTTTCTGTGATGATTCAAAGACTGCTGTCAGTCTTGACGACAATATTTAGCACAATTCCTTTTAAAATTACATATTACTGTGTTGAGATTAAGATATCTGAATGTCAGAAACTGGATCACCGTGAAAGATGCTCTCACATATCTGCCAACTTTCACTTGATACAAGATGTCAATTAAAAGCTTTTTGTGTTGGAGTGCTCCTAAATTTAATAAGTATCTGCTTGTTAATTTTTTTTTTTTAGAAAATGTTGGAAATTTAGAGTAAAAATTGTTAATAAATTAACATCAGCATACATCAGTAATGTTCTGGTAATTAACAGCTAATTTAAGCTGAAACGGCAAAGAAGTTGAAGAAACATCTCCCACTGCACAAAACTTGGCCTTGAACTGGCCCTTTGGTTCACAAAGGTACAAAAAGGACAAAAACCTAATGGAAGAAAAGTAAATCATAAAATTACTGTTAAATCATCATAATCTTGCATCAATTATGAACCACCAAACTGCGAGGGAGGTGGTTAAAAAATATTTGTTGTTCTTTGATGGTACAGAATGAAAATATTGTGCCCATGTGGATGTGTTTGCTCCTCATGGATTTCTGTGTATTAGTGAATGACAGCAACTTGAAAGCTTAATGTTGTCATTCAGTCAGTTCATCCCAGTCATCACTACAATTCAAACCTATCTACCTATACTAGACAACAACCACATTCATTTGCATGTTCTTTTGTTAATTTTATTAAATCCTCATTGGCCAAATGTTTAAGTTTAAAGTTTAAAAAAGTAAAAAAAAAAAAAAAAAAAGTTTTAACAAACCCTCAAATAATATCTAGAATATCTAAAATAAAGGCAACAAATGTGCCACACAATGACAGATAAATGAAAATGAATAATTACAACAATATAAGCAGATTTACATGCACTAATATTCCTAAAATGACAACAACCTCAGATAGTAAATCACTATTTTGTTGTCTGTTAATGCTTTGTTGTTGTGTTTCTTGATGATCAAAAGCACTTTGGTCAGCTGTTTGGTGACCAAAGTGTATAAATAAATTTTGCCTGTTTCCTGGTTATCCAAGGCTTATATTTGCAATCTATAAGCAGTTTCAGTTATAACAATTAGAAAATTTGAATTTTTTTAGATTTTCTTTTTTTTTTTTGTAATAAACTCTTAAAGCTATATGTGATGATAAATGCATCTGACATTTTACTGACTGGACTTGTAAAATTAGGATCCTATATAGTAGCAGTCCAAATGCCTCTGATTACTACAGAAAATCGCAGCTGGTGGTGGCAGCGGCCATAAGAATTTACACTCTGGTTATAATGGATCTGTAAGAAATCGTGCTGTACACTTCCTTATTGGCGAGAGGAAAATGCTATACTGTGCTGTTATGCTGATTAAGGTAGTGCAAAGCAATCTACCACAAGCCAGCTTAGCATTGCCCCTGTGACAGGGTATTTAGAAGAGTAGTGAACTGCAAGAAAGCTCAATTACATCCTCCCAGCATGTACTGCATAAATCACGGTAAATCCTCTTTCAAGCCTGTCTTTTGGAAATTACTGGAATGTTGCAGTGGAAAACATGAAGACGGCTGCATCAGTGTTACCCCAAGGAGAAGAGCTTAGGGAAAAATGCAGAGTAATGCACAGCTCTGCGGAAACAACTTCCTGTTTGACTGGGCCACACCCAGGCAAAGTCAGAGAGCTGAAATTATATTGTATCCATGCGGCATGATCACTGACATGCTGTCGATACTAAAACTGAGACAGAAAAAAACAGGTTTGAAGTAGCTTATTTTAAAACATGAGGAAGCAATTCAAAACATGTAAAGTTTTCTTTTTAAATGCCCAGGAGACCACGCAAACATGACAACAGAAAGTGCCTTTTATGTGAGTTAAATGAATTTTTAATGAATAAATACATAATGTGCAAATAAACTATTGGAAAGCCAGTTGTGCCATCAAATGAATCTAAAAATGAATCCTATCTGAAAGCTGCCACATTACAATATTGGAGCTTTTGATACAGTCTCACGTTGAGTTTCAAACTTATTATGTGAATATTGCCACTCCACATTTTTATGACTGCATGAATTGCTCAGTGATCATGACAAAAGGGCCAAAATTGCCATATCTCTAAAGCAGCTATTGATAAACCGATCTATTCTTTAAGGATAGTTTTTGTATTAAAATGTCACATTCTGGCATATCCAAATGTCAACTCCCAAGGTTGCCTCGCCATCTGTGTAGCCTTAGTGGTGCTTTTGAAATAATAGAATTTTTTTAAATGGTTAATATTAAAATGAAATTTTGGAACAGAGCTAAATCAAAGTCTAAAATAGTGCACATGGACGATGGCAAAAGGTTGTTCTGCTGTAAACAGCACAAATGAACTGCCTTTCATTTACTTCATATGTCTTTGAGAAAATAGTTATTGATGTTTTTTGGCCTCGCAAAGACGAAATGTGACTGGCATTTGTAGGAGAGATGCAAAGGGCATTATAATATGATGGATGGGCCGGTTGAGATATAGCTGCAGATGCTGATAAGATAGCAGAACAGCAAAGCAGTGTCTCTGCATTTTCTCAGATCAAACATGCGACTGGAAAGGGCTATGACAGGTGTCTGACAGCCCACGCTGCTTGTCCGCAGTGTCACCTATCAGCAGCACTATCTGATTAAAACTGGCCATCCACAGACTCTCTTAGCCTCAGGTACAACTTCTTTCTCTCCTCGCCCACCTGATCATACATGCATGCAAACACACACACACTACACACATATGATTGCTGAGAGGGACAGTAGTGGGGGCATACAGTACCTTGCGTGTTGACTGGGTTGGTGGTGGGTGTGGGGATAGTAGTGGGAGCATCTAGATGAAAAGAGTAAAAAAAATAAAGAACATGTATAAGAAATAAAGGAAGACAAGAGTAAAGAAATAGATAAAAGTCATTGAAGATGAGAAGCTGCACTATAAAAATCATAACATGCACATGTTTTAGCTGCTGTTGAATTCAGTGTTGAAGAGACCCCGTGCTGGCAGCTCTGTGAAACCGTACTTAAAGGATAGCATCACATTTTTTCACATCTATCTTAAAACAATAGACCTATGCCCATATGAACAGATTTTGTTTGCTGTAATTGAGATTCCTTTTAGTGTAAGTGATGGGGACACAGTCCAAAAACTTCTCTCTGTGCAGAAAGGTATTCAAAACTGTATCTGACACTAATATGAAGCTTCAACAGTCTGAGTTAGTCAGATCTAGTATCTTCCAAAATTACAGTATTTTTTAGTATCAAATCTTTTTGTGTTAATATTGCATCATTGCAGCTCAGAGCAGAAACTATCCAGGTACCTAAAGAGATAAATTGGTATTAAAAGAATGAGTTTGGAAGATACGCTGTTAGTTTCAGCTGCAAACTCTGACTACTTAAACTTTAAGATAAAACATTATAAACAAGAGGAACCATTGCAGCAAACGAAAACTACACATGGGCACCTGAATATTGTAAAGACAAGCTAGAAAAAAAACTGACCCTATCTTCTTTAAGCAAAAGCTTAAAGTTAACATCAGCATGCGAATATGCTCACAATGACAATGTTGATATGCTGATGTTTGCATGTATTGTTTTTTTGAACATAGTTGCTATCTTATTTTAGCCTGTTAGCATGCTAATGTTTGCTCTGAAAACACAATTTGCGCTGAAAACAAAAAAGTACAGCTATGACTCAAAGAAATGTTTTTCCAGGTATTTGGTCAAAACCAACATAATCCACAAAATAAAACTTTGACCCAAATCTGCCACTAGATGAATTCATTAGTAGATCATAAAAACATGAATCATGTGTGGGGTAATGAATGCCCACACAAAATTTCATGGCTGTTGATCTCAACCTTAAGATGGGTAAAGTCAAGGAATCATCATGGTGCATGCATCTTCTGGGGACCATGAATATCTGCACAGAATTTTGTGTCAATCTATCAATTAGATATTAAGATATTTCAATCTAGAAGATCAAAGTTAAAGGCTAGCATATAAAATTTTGTCCAAGCTAGTATTCTATAAAAAGCGTGAGAATCACCAGAGTGACAATCGTTCATCCTCTGGTGACCACGAGTGTGTGTACCACATTTAATGACAGTGTGTCTTGTAGCTGTTGACACATTTCATTAAAAACAAAACTTAACCTCATGGTAGTGCTACACCTGGAAGTCAGAGGCTCAACGAAGTTATTAGGATTAATTGCCCTGGGGACTGCATCCAATTTTTGTTGAGATATTTCAGTCAACACAAACATGGTGGCCTGACACACACTTCACATCGCTAGCATGTCTTAGCATACTGAGAAAAAACATTAATATTTGCACTGGGGTTGTATCATATTTCATTATGGCAAGTGTCTGAATTTCTTTTTTTGATAAATTTTCTAATTAACTATGAATAATAATGTCTGGCAATCATGGAAAGGTATTGCTATTTTCCACAGTCTCTCTCAATAATTAATGTCAAACTACAAATTAAACCATTCTGGTGGTCTCCCGCTGTAGCACAGCAGAGCCCCGAGCAGCATCCTCCGCCCCACAATGTACTGATTAGGCCTGTCACTAACCCCCAAACAAAATAATCAGAAAGACAAAATGGAGGGCAATTCAGGTATGTGATGGTACTAAGGAGGGCTTAAAGCTTCCTCATCAGGGGAATATATGCTTGGCTCTGGTGCAGGGGAGAGATAGCACGACCCCTTGCTGTGGGAGAGTCACAGCAGGGGAAATTGGCTGGCTGTCTCCGTGCCTTTACTGTCTGCACTCCATCAAAAGACAGCAGTGGGGGACCACACACTCCCAAACTAATGATAAAACATCAAGGACAGCATAATGTTGCCGCCGGGGATGGAGTGTATGGCGAAGGTGGTGTTGATGGTGGTAGGGGGGTATCAGGGTATCAGGAAGAGATTCTCCTCTGACAGTATTTGAAGAGGGGGGTGGGCTAGATTTCTTTCCCTGTGACCGAAGGCAGTCTGATAGCTGAAATGTCAGTGTCTGGAAGAGGGAAATTGGCCATTCAGGGAAGAGGGTCTTCACAAAGCCTGGGATAGGATGTGGCACATATAATATCCAGCCGAACAAGAATTCTCCATGGGCAATTTCCAGGCTGGATGACTTTGGGCTCAGCATTATGAGGGCTGAAATATGAGTGTATTTTGGAGAGGCCATATTTTCAGGGAGTATTTGTATCAGTGAGGAATTTGATATGAGAAAATTTAACCATAAAGTGAAACAATGTAGGAGAAATTGTTTATCTATGCCTGCTTAAACCTGCCTGCCAACACAACAGCAGGGAAGATATTTTGCTTTTCTTTTGTCTGTTTGTTTGTCTTGCTTAAAAGTTCCTTTTGCATTAACTTTTCTTGAGGTATTCTCTCAAAACAGAGAGAAATGCCTGTAAAAGACGGTGTTAGAATGAATCTAATGGATTCTTATTGTGTGAAATAAATCCACAAGCTCAAGTGTTAAAAGATTTTCCTCATTATGTTGCATATTTGGTAGGTTAGTGTGATTTGGAGGGACAGTCTGTCATCAGAACAGGGAGACCCATGAGCCCTGTCTCCTCACATCATGTCAAAACCCAGATAAACCCCAAATGTCCACTGCCTTGTGATTCTTTGACTTCCTGTTCATAGAAGATTTATAGGTCAAAAAGTCAACTGTGGCTAAACTGTGATGGTAAAAGCAGCATTGTTCTGCTGCCAACAGGCAGTATGTGTGAGTTATAGCACCAGGTCACCTTTGAGAGAGAAAGGCCTCTGTCTGGCCAGCTCTCTCCCACACTGCACACTGGCCAGGGGGCACAATTCACAGCCGGCTGCAGACACACCCTTGTGGACAACAGCATGACAAGCCTCTTTCTCAGCCTTTCGACCAACCACATACAATACATGCACCACAATGGGACTTGATTTGATGTGGATTTACATCAGCCTCACACCTGTCTGGGCTGTCGCGCAGTGAAAGGTCATTAGTCTTTTTGAAATAGGAAGAGCCCGAAGGACTAGCACTGGTAGAGGGTGGCAGCAGGATGGAAGAGCACTGATTGACGAGTCAACTGAGCTCTATCAATAATACTCACAAGCAAAAAACAACTCATTAAAATAAAGCTATTTGTTACATGCATTTGGTTCAACAAAATGCATTTTTTGACAGGTATAATGGCTTCAATAGGACCAAGAGTTCATGAATTTAAAACAATAAAAAAACAACAGTAAAAATGCCAGATAAGAGTAGAAAATGGTGATTTTGCTGTATGAAGTTAGTAACCAGGATAAGAGTGATGCATTAGTTGAGGTTGTGCATTGTTGCTGAAAAGCTACACAAAAATAGCACAAGGTTATCATGCTAGGACCAATCTATGTTGCAGAAACACACACTAATTAAGCCACTGTAGCAAGCATGATTAGTCTGGGACAACAAACCCTCATATGGACCACAACATGATTTTGTCTGGCATTAAATCCTCCAGAAAAGAGGTGTGGGAGTCGCAGACATAATTATACGCTGTTATGAGCACCTTTTGCCAATCTCCTGTGTCTCATTATAGCGAGCTGAAGTCATAGAGCTTCCAACGCTCGTACTCCAGAGAAACAGTGTTTAATGGAAACTGGTGAAATATGTGGACAGGAATATACTAATTGAGGACGTCATGGCACATACAACGATAACAAAGATCCTGTGGCTTTTATCCTGAATCAGAGATCCTTTGCTTCCTTTGGCTTTTCATTCATTCATGCAAGTGTTACAGATGCAGCATGAAGCAAATGACACATGAATTTAATAGCAGTAGACACTCATCAATCATGAACTCTTACATCCCCGCAACCAATTCATGGAAAACTCCTGCGAACGCAAAACTATTAGAATATTATATTATAACGTGCTTGAGACAACTTGTTCGTTAAAAAAAGCACAATCTGAAAGAATTTATTCAAGGAAAGAATACGGTAAGTTTCTGAGGAATCTTTGCACAACAATTAAAAATTTAGTCATGAAAGCTTGAATAAGTCTGCCTTGAGTGAGCTATTTGCTGGCATATGCTGTCCTTTTGTTTGGGAGTGATCATTTTGGGCCCATTGGGAACAAGCAGATGTCATCATCTGCCTGGCAGAGCACGATGATGAATAACCATGGGGCGACAGAGTTATGAGAGTCACAGGAAACCTATGTCACAGTTACAAAGTCACACATGTCAGCCTGTGAAATAAACACATTATTTCTCTGAACATCAACAAACCTTGCTGAATATCAGACATACAGTATGATGATGTGACTTGAGTTATTTTTTCACTCAACTGAAGATATTCCAACAATGAAAAACAGGAATTCCAGTGCTTCTCTCAACGCTTTGTACCTGGAAGATTTGGATTAGTGAGATCCTACTGTGTTTGAAGCACAGTTTATATGATATTTGTAAAAAAAAAAACAAACAAACAAAAAAAAAAAACGTGGTTATTCTGCCTGTATTTCCAAAAAATCAACAACACCTGTCCACCAAACCGTTCAGGAGGTGGTTTTTAAGTTTTTAAAGTTTCCACAATTGAGTCCCAGGTTGCTTTGACCTAATTGGAAAAAAAACAAAAACTGTATTTGTCCTACACCCAAATCACTCCCAGTTATTCTTCTGCAATTTCCCCCGAATCTGACAGGTTTTGCTGTCTCTGTCCAAGAACCTGTCCCTCCATTAAAATCCTATTCACTGCTTGCCCTACAATTAGTGAAATGGTGTTGACATGAAAAATGTTACAAATGCATTTTATTTTCATAAATGCACATCTTCGGCAACTGCCATAAACAGTTGCTCATCAGCCAGACCAAAAAAAAAAAAAAAAAGTTTATTGCTGGTTTTTGACACACAGCTCATGGCTGTCAACATGATCTAAACAAGCAGACTGAGTAATATTCAAAACAATATCAGTCTGAAACCTGCAATCGACACAAAATCCACAATGAGCCTGTTTGCAGCAACAGCTTTGCTTTTAGCATAACACTGCACCTCATCTCCTCATCTGATTCTACTGCTTTGGCCACATGTTCAGTTTTAACATTAGCTGGTTGCAGTGGCCAAACCTAACAATCTCCATCAATCTGTGATGACCAAACTTTGATTACATGCTTTGTGCCATAGCATCACCTACCAGGGTTTGACTGTTTAAACCAGAGACAGAGTGACAATGTTTGTAAAGGAGACCTGATTATTTCATTTCAATAGCATTTAGCCGTTGTCATTATTCTGTAACCAGCATGAGTCCTCACAGCTGGCTAAAACTATTAACAGAAAAAGTGTACTGCCGGAGCAGTGGCTTCTGAAAGTTACAATGCTTGAGTATTTATTTAAAAATGTTTGTACTCTGAGGTTCGTCTTCACCTCACTGTGCATTCTGCACCATGTCTTTGGAGTCAACATACAGTAGCTTAGAGTGGAGAGTGGCCCCAGAATTCAATTTCCTCCCTTTTATCAAACTGTGGACTGATCAATATCTAAAGTCTTTGAGATGACTTTGTAACCCTTGTGGCTTTATGCAAATCAGCATTTTTTTGTGAGGCATATTTCTCATCTGCAGATGTTTCTTGTGGACAGCAAAATGTGGAAGTGTTTTATTTATTTATTTATTTTTTATTTACAAATTTAAGTTGCCCTAACCCTAACGTCCAATCTGGTTTCATTTATTGGGCTCCAGGTTTTCTATCTCTTGTTTTCCAATTAGTTTTTGTTGATGCCATTACTTTTTCCAGCTACACTGTGAATGTTTGAATGATGTTTTTAATATGGACAAGATTGATACACTTATTTGCTTGTTTATTATTGTAACTTAGGTGACAATCTGACCATATTTCAACTCTTTTATACATACATTCTCACAAATCCAAGGGGTTTGCTTACTTTTTTCACCACATATATATGTTGATGTATGTATCACTCAAAAATTCACACTGCAGGTTGGAAAGTATGTGAACCCCTTGGCTATTGGCATTAACAAAAGCTAATTGGAGTCAGGAGGAGAAGCAAGACTGAAGGTGTGAGTTAGAGCTACTTATAAAAACAATACTAAACACTATTGGCACCAACAAAAGCTAATTGGAAAACAGGAGCTGGGAAACCTGCAGTCCAATAAATTAAACCAGATTGGAGGTGTGGGTTAGAGTCACTTTAACTTAAAAAAAAAAAAAAAAAAAAAATACTTGAACATTTTGATTTTGCTGTTCATTAGAAACAGCTGCTTAAATTCCATACCTCATAAAAAACAGCTTTTAGAAGACTTCTGATCATGGATTGTGGATTTCCATAAATCTGAAAATGTTTGGGTATTGATCAGTCCACAGACAGACAAATTCTCTAAAAATAGACACGATTTAGTTCTGTGACTGTTCTAGACAGGGATGTCCAAATAACGCACCTCCAAAGGCACAACGCAGACTTTTCAGTGAGGTGTAAAAGAACCCCAGAGTAACAGCTGAAGCTGGCTCACATCTCTGTTCACAAGCCTGTCAGATTGAAATCATGGAGCATGGCGTCCATGAAAGATGTCACAGCACACCTGAAGTTTTCCAAAAGCACCTTGAGCTTGGGGGGAGCATCATGATTTGTGGCATTGCTGCCTCTGGGCCTGAACAGCTCGACATCATCAAAGGGAAAATTAATTTCCAAGACGGGATAATATCAGGATGGCTGTCCGCCTGCTGAAGCTCAGTTTAAATTAGAAGATGAAACAGGACAATGACCGTAATCATAAGTTTTACCACATAATCTATTGTTGGATTTGCCCAATCACAGCACAGACCTTAACCCAGTAGAGATGCTGTGAAGAATGACCTCAAGAGAGTTGCTCACACCAGGCTTCCTAAAAATATGGCTGAGCTGAAGCAGTTTTGTTGGAAAAATTATCCAAAATACCCTTAAATGTTGTTTAAGGCTTATTGGTGCCAAAGGAGGTTTGACCAGTTATTACATCCAGGGGTTCACTTACTTTTTCCACCAGCACTGTTAATGTTTAACGCCTGTGTTTACCAAAGACATGAAAGTTTAGAGTTCGTGTGATATTAGCTTGAGGACAATGTGTTTATCTTGTGACTGGATGAAGATCATGTTTTATTATTAATGTATAATTAAGGCAGAAAACCAGGTCATTTCAAACTTTCTTGTTACTGTAAATGATTCTGCACAATGAAGCTGAACCATCCAGATGAAGTAACACATTTTAGAGTGGAGATGGATTTTAAATTCTAAGCTTCAGTTCATGTATATTAGAGTCTTTAGACTTTTAGATATAAAAAAAAATTTGATTTTAATCAATAAGTTTGGCGAACAAGATTTCAATTAAAAATACATCAATTTCAACAATCAGTGTAAATTACACATAAAAGATGCAGAAAGACATTTTTTGCACATACTAGCTGTGCCACCCCTTTCAGTTGTTTCGGATACGGTCTCTTTCAGACAATGTTCCTGGCACACAGGCGGAAACAAATTGAAACTTGGGAGTGAAATACAAAATGCTCTTCTAAACAGCAGGGAGCAAGCGCTCCAAGGAGAGAAAGCTAAATTCACCAACAATGGCCGCACCTGCTGCAAATTTATTTTTCCCTCTTCCTCAACACCCCTGCCAGCCACTAAAAATAGGAAATTAAGGTCCAAGTTACATGATTCCTAAATAATGAAGTCCCCCTACTTTGAAAACTTCAAACAGTTCCCTCCTGCTGTTCCCACTTGGGGATTCAAGTGCAAAGATGCCCAGTGCACCTTTAAACACTTGAGTTGTTGCAAAAAGATTTAAACTTTTTCAGATTATGTGCAATTGCAGCTAAGTAAATTCACTGGCAGTGGCAACAGTATTTTAATTTTTATGTATTTATTTATTTGATACATTTTGCTTCGAAGAAGAAGAAGAAGAGGCCTCAGTGAAGAGAGGTTCAAACCAAGGGGAACAAACCATCCACGGCATTTATAGTGAGTCCTGGGAGAGATGATCCCTCTATTGCCCTTTACTGGTTGGCTGCAGAACACATTGAAATTCCATCCACTTCAATGTGAGTCAACAGCACTGTAGCCCATCTTCACTGTAGACAATGAAGTCGTGCTGTCTGATCACATCAGAAATCAAAAGATTTTGTGGTTTGCAGTTTATAGTTTCCAGATTTTCAGACAGTCCCCAGTAAGTTGCATGAGAAGTAAATACATTTAAAAAAAAAAAAAAGAAAAGAGAACTACCATCCCTGGCTCCTGTGTCACCTCCACACAGCTGGCCAGAAAAAAATTACACATATGTTCGAACATCAACTCCTCTAATACAACAACATACAACAAGCACTTTGAAAAGAGTATAGTGTTCATGTGAATGTGTGAATGTACATGTAGGTCAGCGTTGTCTGCTGCAAACATCCCAGGTAAAATCTCAATTCCTGGGTTTCTAACATGGCAGTCCAAAGTCAACATCCACTTTATCTTTTCATTCTATATGGACCATACTCATTGTCATGCATTAATCGCACAGCGGCAATTCAAACCTTTAACATAAATTCAGAGCGCTGTGATTTCGCTAACTGCAGCCACCCTCTGTGATTCGACTTCCTGTTCCTCTAAATCTTCCATTAACATTTGAAATGTCAGTCTGTTTGTTGCATAAATGCTCGAGTAAACCCTGATGGTTGCAACACAATCCCCCGACTGCCAAAGCTACAGTAGGCAGTTAAGTCTTAAAATCTTACTATATCAGCAATACACAGTGAATCCTGCTGTAAAAGAGTGATGGAGGCATTTCAACATCAAGCGCCATCAAACGTAATACCTACCATATACATAGAGAATATAGTCGTCGTAGGCCTCTCCCACAGCATTTGACGCCACACAGCGATAGGTGCCGTTGTAGGACTTGTTGAGGTTCTCGATGTAGAGATCAGAGCCGGTCACCACAGCGTGCGGCGGCACATCCTCGTCTACTCTCAGCCAGTTGATTTGATGGGGACTGGAGAGAGCATAAATACCACACACATCACTCAGACTCTGTCTATCCATGCTAGAAATCTGAAATAAAGGTCAAATCTGAGATCGTCTGAGGAGGGCCATTGGCAGGGCCTGTCTAATGATGTCCTTTATACAGCGTGCTAACAACTGCTAACATTTAAATGGTACAATGAAATGCAAATGTTAAAGGGTGCTTGGACAGGCTGAAAAGGAATATACAGTGGGCAGGAACAAAAATTTTATCCATTTGTGTGAATACTCACTGTGGTTTTCCTTCTGCAATACAGGTCAAATCTAGATTGTCACCCTCTCTAGTTAAACCTTCAGGATATGTCACCACAATCTTCACTTCTGGTTTATCTGAAAAAAAAGAGGAGTAGTTACAATGATCCAGGGTCAAAGGTTACAACAAAACAGCTTCTTCTTTTTTTTTTTCTCTCTCTCCTCATACCTGCAGCCAAAGCAAAGGTTAAATGAGCAGCAGGGCCTGAAGTGAATCGCTGAGAGAAACAGACTTTTAAACGAAAGCAAAACAGCCGAGAGTGAAACATAGCGGAGGATGAAATGATTATCCTATTGCTCAGTAGACATCCAGTGAGTCTACAGTACCTTTCAGCAAAAATGATTTTTTTCCTCTTATCAATGCTCGCCAAAGATTACCAAAATGTCAAGCGGTTCCAGTCAAGCTTTCTCTTTTTCCTTGAAAGGTCAGACAAAACAGTTGTCTACCTGAAAAAAAATTAACATTCTACACAGACTACAAAAGGATACCTTAACCTTTCTTTAATGTTTAACAGTGTAAGGCAGACTGTGTTACCTCTTCAATCAATGCACCATTTAAAGAATAACTAAACATCATTTGACACCCGAGTTTTTAAGTTTTTCCCTCGTGATAACTGTATCCCATGGGCTGAGGCACTTGTGCACTGTAAGATTAAATTGCCATCAATGCTGATCTATAGATAACAGCATCAGGCAGTGAAAAACATACAGTACATCTATGATGTGAGAATGACGATGAGGAGCATGTACCAGGGACACATTTCACCAAAGCACCTACTTTGTTCTTCATCTCTCTGTAGTATTTGCCTCTTTGTAATAGTTTTGTGACTCTTTTTGGTCATTTTCCCCCGATTTTATTTTTTTTATGTTATTTTCCATCTTTGTGATCATTTTACATCTCTGTAGTTGTGTTGTATATCACTTGCATCTCTTGTAGTCACTTAGTGTCTCTGTGTCGTCATTTTGCGTATTCTTTGTGGTAGTTTGTGTCCCTTCTTAGTTATATGAATTACTTTCAGGCAGGAAAAGCTTACATAAATTTCAAATAGATGCTTTGTCCCAGGGACCTCCCAATAAGCCATCCATGCCCTTGACTCATTAAAGCCTAATTTACAGAAAGTATGCCAACCCTAACATCACCCTAACATTTTATTCTTTAAAATAGCTCACAACATGACACAATTATTCTGCCTATAATACTTGGTCTCAGAGTTTTCAAAAAAGTCAATTCCCAAGTATTACTATTCGTATTTTTTTTACTTTTAAAGATGTGATTGTTATTATTAGTGCTTGGTCTTTAAATAATCAGGTCACTCACATAGCACCTCCAAGTGTCTTTGAGCCAGGAGGTCCTTTACAGCTGGGTGGTCAATGATGCAGTCCACTGGCATTCCATCGTCCTCTTTGGTGACAGAAAATCTTACCCGGCTGGTGACAGTAAAAATCCTGTCATAGGTCTCCTCAACTGTTGTCTCACCTAGAAAAACCGTCATATGCATGAGTAGGAAAAGTTAACGACTAAACATCTTAAAAACAAACCTGAAACACTACAGCAGCACCAACCTGCTGTGAACATAATGAGCAAATAGTCATAGCTATTAAGAGCGCATTACCTGTCAAACTGGAGTGTGTTCAAATGGAATTTACATTTAATTTATGATTCAGTGATGTGGTGCTCGAATGGGACTTTAGAGGATTCAGGTGGGCCAGAGGCCTTCGATTCTGATGAGAGCAGGGAGGAGCGGCTGGGTCATACAAGCCTGATAATGAATGCCTCTGCAGCTTGAAGGCTGAGCATTGTTGGGGCTAACCCTGCAGTAATCTGCTGCCCACTAGGCCCTAGGCTGTCAGAGGGGCATTCATTTAGAGAGCATTACAATGCCACAGGGGCATCGCATTAGCCGCAGTGCTGAGTGTGATGGTTTACTCGCACTTAATGAAGTGAGGAAATAATTACAGCCCCACTCTGACCTGCAGCACACTTCCATTTCAGCCTTGTCACAGGGGAGCCTGGCTGGACTCAGGGAGGGCAAAACACTGTTGTTCCACAGTTGATGATCACCAATGCACATATGTGCCCTCTTGATGGATATTAACCCCATTTAACACACTCACATCCACCCAAAAGCTGCCTACATAAAATTTAAAGCAGTGGGATTGGTAAGTGGTCAGTCCGCTTGAGGGCATTAAATTTGACCACTCTGCCAAGCACAGTGAGGTGGTTGAAAAACAGACTGACTGAATGTTAGAGGAGTGTAAGTAGTAACAGTGACATAATAATAATAATAACAGCAGGAATACCATGGTGTGATGGTACGATAACACAAAAATAAATGTTTGGAAACTGTGATTATCTTGGTGTTTTGTTACAGAATCAGCCAGTTCATTTATTAGCGTTGGAGCTTATTAATAACCAAAATGAGTAATGACATTATAGGATGTACGACACATAATGTACTGTCAGTATAAAAATATGTATCTAATGTTATACATTTGTTTTCCCTGTGTAAGTTGTTAACTTGCAAGTAATTTGACTTTACTCTAAAAAGCACTGAAAGCATTAATGTGACACACCGCAAATTAGTTAATCCCAGACATCTGTAGTTAAAGCAGAGTGCTGTGATCAAAAGGAACAATCTAAGAAAAGTGCCATCTTCCTTCTCCAGAAATAACGTCAGAAATTTCATATTAAGAGCTTTTTTTTCACCGTGCAATCACAAAGACCAAAACCAGACAAGAGGTCACATTTGTAAGGTCAACAAGGGCATTTCCAAGAGCTAGGTGAAGTGCGGTATGAAATGGAGGGTTGTGGTGATTAGCCATTATCCTCTCAGCCAGTCACAGTGATTGTTTCATACCAGCCACAGTGTTGCATGGCTAAATTGGCTCAGTAAAAGGCTTCTTCAAATAGGAAAATAATATCAGTATCCAGGAACTTCAGAGTGGCATATTGCAAATATGGGCTAAATCATTATCTCAATATTAACATGTTTATTTTCCAGTATGTATTAGAGCTAAATGATTTGTCAATTAGCTGACAAACTGAAAAATACTATCTTGGATACTTGATTATTTATTCATTATTCAGTCACTTTTCAAACAAAAATAGTAAAATAATGCCAAATATTTGCATTTTAATATTTAAGCCTCTCAAATGAAAAGATTACTTTGTCATATAATGATAATATAATGACACTTTTGGATGAATAAAAGACAAGAGGACAAAATCCCCTTCAACTCTAATGGGATTTTTTTTTTTTAAATTTCATAATGTCATAATAAAGAATTGGTTCTGTTTCACATGACATGTCATGACTGCACTCCTCAGTGGAAACTTTGCAGATGAAAAAAAAAAAGTTGCTTTGGTGCATGTACATTTTTTAATATGAAAATTGCAGCATTCTGCCTTGTTCTACCTTGTCTGCAAGAGAAGTCCCATAATGTGTTGACTCTCATTTGACCTCTGCACCATAAAAAACACCAAACAGACGGACAAAACACACTTCAAGGTCAGGAAAATAGCTCTGCTTGGGCTTGTCCCAGTGCTGTCATGAACAAAAAAAGTCTTTTGACTTCTAGTATGAATTAGTTTTGGTCATGATTCTTCTTACAAAGTAATTTCAATATGAAAAAGAGTTGGGAAACTTCTTAAAGTTTTGTGTCATGTTTTGAAGATCTGACTCAGACAGACAGAGCCATTATCAGTGTACAGGCCAACCAACACTTGTCAATTAATAGTGTCATCAATACCCAGATGAGGAAAACAACTACGGATCAGGTCGTGGAAGGACTCCAATCTGAATGCAGAGGAGATTTGAGTGTTGTGGCAGAGATGTCAAATCAAACGCTCTTGTGAGCATCAACCACCGATCAATCCCAGCGCAATCAAGCATAGCCTCTTCTCAGGGTGACATTTTCTTTCAGTCAGCTTCTAACCAGTCTTCTCTCTGCCATCACACTGCAGAGCAGCCACTGATCAAGCTGTTTGAAAACTGCTTTGACGGTCGTGTAGCACTGGCATTAGCATTAATAACGCAGGCTCAAATTAAGATAACTGCCAAATCACATTGGATCAATATGGAATAATACTTGTGCCACTTGACATTGGTGAAAGAGGGAAATGTAATATTATCAGTTTAAGGGACTTTTTATAAACTGTTATTAAGGGAATTGATAACGAATAAACAATTTACCAATGGATTAGCGTTGAATTAGAAGCTTTTAATAGGATCTTTTGGGTTGTGATGCCACCTTCCTGATTTTTCTGTATCACTGTATCGTGAATGGGTCGAGTAAGTGAGGCGAGTGAGTGACTGTTTATTTTTGGACTATTTTTTCATATTGTTTTTTATGTGCATAAACAGCATTGAAATTTAAATTGTTTTCCATCTAATAAAAACTGAATATTTCAAATTAAATTGAGAAAATACAAGGCCTACTCACTGTCCAAAATACAGATTAAATCCAATGCATGCACTTTCATGTAATCACATACAAATTCTAGGAATGCATTTAAATGCAACTGTCCGAAAGAGCAAATCTCCTGCTGTACTTTAGCAGCAGTCGCAGCTGAGCACTGGGCCCTGCTACATTTAAATAATGCTGCAGCTGTCATTTATGCTAACAAGCATTTTGCCACCTTGTGTGTTGGAGTCTCTCTCAAGCCAGAACCTGTCAGTCCTGTACCTGCCAGCATAATAAATGGTTGCAAAAGCAATTCCTCCAATTTGAAAGTGTGTTTAAATTAGCCAGCAAATTTATTTCTTGCCATTACGGTTGTCTTTCCAACACACAGACATAAGACAAACATGATCACAGAGATTCTATAAAACCAGTGTGATGTGTGCCTTGTAATCTCGATATGTGCAGGAGCTAATGAATTGTTTAGCACGTCCATAATGAGTAGTGATTTCTGTTTCCTGGGGTACAGGAGGACATGACTCTCTGGCTCTCCTTATGTACCCACTGCCACTATGGATTAGCCCCATTCAGCATGTCAGTGGCATTTTGCTGATCTAACCATCCTGTTGTGTCTCCCTCCTCTACAAAACACTTGACAACTCATAAACAGAAATTGACTTCGACTCCTGTAGGGAACACTGGAGGCACAGATGGCATTTAGCTTCAGATTCGCTCTTGTCTAAATATTTCATCTCTCAACAAGCCAAATGAATCCTCTCCATTCTAATACATATATAATTTGACAACAAGCCCAGAGATATCCACTCTGTGTAAATACGATATGACTAAAATGAATATCCCCCCTTGCTGTACAATAAGTGCGTAATGAATAATTGATGACCTCTAATCATAACTGAGAGGTAATAAGGATTTTTCACCACCCCACATTATATACCCCTCTCTGCAGTGGCCTGCAGCTGGCCAAAAGCACTGGAGTGGAGATGAGATGTGCAAATACAAGTTCATAACCATATTTACCATGTATAGAAGTTTTAAATTAAGTACATAAAGATTTGGGATTGTCAGGGTTTATACATATTCCATCAGCAGTCAAGGTGTAACTAAATATTCAGAGTAAATATTTGATCCTTTTTAAATCTTAAATCAGAATCTCTGAAATGAAAATTACAATATAAATGTGGCTTACCAGAAAATGTTTTGTAAAGCTCATGAGAAACATAACGTAACATGAGCCTGGACTGAAGCTTTTACACTTCTGAATGCATATTTGATCATTACATACTGCAGCTAAGAAAGCAGCCCAGGCTTAAGGACAGAGGGGTTTACACAGGGTTTTAAAGAAAAAAAGAAAAAAGAAAACTAAGGAATGCCCATCACCAGTTGTATATGACAGGCACAATTATCTTCCTATACATGTCAGTCAATATAATCAGTACACCACACATTAATGTTTTAGAGGAAAACTACATTTTGCTCACAGAGGATGTGCCTCCAGAGACCAGGACTCGTAGGGAAGTGGACAGGCCTGCAGCATGTGAAGCAAACCAGGGGAGGCTGTTATTCTACTGACCTGTCAGTTCTTCCTCCCCTTTCATCCATCTGATGGAGGCAGCTGGCTTGCTGCCTATGGCTGTGCAGGTGAGCTCTGTCTCGTTCCCCTCGCTGACCACATCCTCGCGGCTCTCGATGATTGGGCTGCCTGGCGGGACTGACCCACAACAACAGCAATGGGCAGAAAGACACCAACATTTATATATAAGACACATCAAATTTTTGTACATTTAAGAATAAGGGTACATATGCAAAACACATCCTTAAGTATTGTCTATCTGTTTTTTTCTCACCATTAAGGGAAGATCAAGTCACTAACACTTAATACATCATCAATAAATGTATTTTAAGTTACAATTACATCATGTATGAATTTATATGACACCACATTAGCAGGAAACCAGTCACATAAGAAATTACATGTCAGACAGATGCATTTGATCAGCCCATTTGAAAGCAAAATATGAACTGTCCATGTCCAAGTCCATGTAACTTTGTCAAAAATGATCTCATGTGCAAGACAATGGTAAAGTAATATTGAACACTTTGGCCTCTTTACTCTCAGAAGTGAATTTATTGGATAGGCTACAGCCTTTCTGTTACCTTTAACCCGTCTGTCCATTTTCCCCTCACTTGTCTGCTGACCTGCTGGATGTTACTGAAGCTAGAGTTGTTGGACAAATATACCCTATATTGTAACTGAGGGATAAACAAGGGCCGGTCATGGAGAGCTTTAAGCCCAGTTCCCTATTCTATGTAAGATGAGTAATTAACCAAGAAAGTGACATTTAGAATCATTGATGTCTTCAAACAGTTCAACCACTAATCATAAACTCATAGTTACTTAATCATTTTTTATAAGGTAGCAAAATGAATTCATGACACATCTACCGAATGTATTAAATCATGAGTCATGCATTAGTTATGCTTTCCTCAGGGATGTATTTTATAGCCTCATTTCAAAGTGTTAACGGAAATTATATGCCAAACTTACATAAGTATATGTGATTACAACCTATAGTTGCATGGGTGTAAAATATACAGAGAATAGACAGAATAAGGCTCAGTTGTCCCTCATTCTTTGCATTAGTCATTGCAGCAAACTTGCTAAACTCCAATTGCTTGAAATCAAAAAGTCAGTGGGGTGTTTATTTCAAGGACTCTTCAATGCAACCCTTGGTTCAGAAATACTGCAGCTAGGTTTCAATTGTACAACTAGAGTAATTACTTTAAAGTGCTTTTAATTCCTTTCAATCCCCCAGGATGTCTGCATGTATAATAAAGCTTAACTAGAGTAATTTTACTCCAAAGCATCAAAGTGTGGCACAGCTGACTCTCAATAGGGAATCGTTTGGAGCAGCCAAGTCAACATTCACCGGGATTCACAGAGTCAACACAGCTGCCAAAACCAACGCGGTCTGAGCCATCAGTTTCAACATCTGCTCCTTTTCGTTATGCTGTTGAGCACCGCGAGAGCCTAATTGGCTGACATTTTGTTTCAGTTGCTAAAGATAACAGGATCAAAGATTACTATTATTTCACATTCACTATCTATAGCTGAGCGAAATACAATGAAAGTGTGTGCGAATGTCTGCGAGCAGGGGTGTGATATGTGTGCGAGGTTCACACATGCACCCTCACACCTACCCAGGACAGTGATGTCTGCGTAGGCTTCCTGAGGAGGATCTGTGTAGAGCTGGCACACATAGCGTCCCTCATCGGAGAGTGACACATTGGACAGAGACACCCGCAGTTCGTTGTCAGAGAAATTCACCAGCTGGAACCGGCTGTCCTTCAGAGCTGTGGGGATACATGTGAGACAGAGACAGTGAGGATACAGAGTACAGGGACACAAACGTGAGACATGGAGGGAAGAGGAAGAGGGAATGGGGAAAATGGGAAGTAGGAGAGAGGTGAGAATGAGAGAGGAGATGGAGGATGACGATGGCATCGCAAGGAAAAAAAAGAGAGAACAGTGGGGAGAGTGGGTCTGCCACCCTTTTGTGGGCTTTCTCCTTAATTGAGTAAAAGAAAAGTGAGTTTCAAAATGATTCATACAAGTTGATTTTTAAAGTAGCTTTACAGTCCACAGAACACTGGCAAAGACAGGAAAGTGTGAAGAGTGCTCATGAGGACTCCTAACAAGCTAGGAACTCTTAAAATGGGCTGCGGCTGGTCATGGACGGATGCCTCAAACTCACATATTCCACAAAAAGGAGAGGCATTCAAACATACATAATGAATTAAATCACAGTGCAGAGGTAGAGAGGGTTGGATGCCTGAAACTCCAAATCAAAAGTAGCCAGGAATCTGTATACTAATGCTTGTATAGATTGGCTGAATTTTCTTTTAATGTTGTCAAACTAGGTTATCCATCTCTCTCTGAGTTTTTCATTTGGCCAGCCCTCATCCCTGAGCACTCTTTTACATAAACAACTTTGGTTGATTTGATTGGGAGCCCTTTTGATGTTTTGACCTGCCTTCTTTATCAAGTCCTCTCTGCATCTGTCGAGTTAACGAACTCTATTCAGCCCCTATTTAAAGCACAGGGAGTTTGTTATTCCCGTCAGGCTTTACACTTTAGCATCATGATCATTAACCAAGGTCTCAGGGCAGTGTCAACATGTAACCTCATCCCCCAATATAATTTGAGAGCTCTTTGGAAGTCTCTCCTCAAAGGGAAACAATGACACTGATGCACTTTGAGAGTCGAAGCACCTGCTAGGGAGGGAAACCCCTTCACTTCTGAGATGCTGAATGTAGTTTAAACGAGGCGGTTTCATAACTGCCTGACTGCTTACATAAGAGCATGGAAGGTGCACATCTTTTATCGTGTATATCAGTCAGTGTTTGGGCATATTTTTACCAAAATATATCTACATATTAGGGCCATAATTATTTTCATTAGTGATTCATCTGTTATTTTCTTGATTAAGAAAATCGACACAAATCGCCATCACTGTTTCCCAAGATTCAGGATGACACAGTCGAAAACAGAAAGGTATTCACATTACACATTACTAAAAAATATTTAATTTTCAGAAGCTGGTGCTGCCAAATCTTAAGCAGTTTTGCTTAACAAACAAGGTACATGATTAATGGATCAGAAAACCTGTCCTTGATTAATTGTCAAATAACCACTTAATCAAGAAATAGTTTCAGCTTTTTTTGTGGTGTTGCCCTCATGGACTTCCTAAAGATCACATGGAAATTAATTGATTCATTTAATTAAACTAGATTTTTTAAAAGGGGCTATATGTAAGACTTGACCAGCTGTTAATTAATGCGCTAAACAAATATTACAAGGTAATAGTTATGTCTTCGGCCACTCTCCCCTCCCCTGCCCCTGTGTCACAGTCAAACTGGTGGACTTGTTGGGCATACTGGGACAAATCCCAGTGGACAATCAAAAAAAGTGTTTTTACTAGTCCTCTCTGTACCTTCCTGTCACTACTTCCTCATCCTACTACCACTTTCAGTCAGACCTCATGTCGGACTGAGGGCCGACTGGACTCTACAGTGACTCTCTATCACATCTTTAGGTACAAAGTGGTATTATAAGTTGTCCTGGGGCTAGCCTGTTAGCA
This sequence comes from Rachycentron canadum, assembly GCA_038496675.1. NCBI lineage: Eukaryota > Metazoa > Chordata > Actinopteri > Carangiformes > Rachycentridae > Rachycentron > Rachycentron canadum. The sequence continues at coordinate 9,352,548 of CM076657.1, read as the reverse complement.
TGCTAACCTCAATAGATAGATTTAATCGCACAATGTTAATAACTTTAGTTCATTTTTGAACATTTTAAAGTAAAGCAGCTAAAATCAATCATTTTAAATAAACAATAGGTACATTTATATAGAAACATACAGTATTTATATTGCCATGCTATGCTCGAGTTGTTGGTTGGACAGCTAAACACTGGGCTTAAGCATGAAACTAAAGCTGCATATTTGGACAATAATTTTTTGTAGGCTCATCAGTTAGAATGACTTTGACTTTGAATGACTATTTGCACATTGTCAGTTGATATATTGTTGTCATCAAAATAGTAATTAAAGTGGCTTTAAGAATTAAAAGCAGGCACTTTGACCTTACAAGAGTCAAGTATTTGATGCTAAAAGGAGAGACGTCTTTTCATAGAATATCACTTTAAACATTAAACCTTTGTAGCACAAAGTCAGACAACTCCTGAGGAAAGATGCAGTGAATAAATAATGGTGTGATATTGCATCACCATCCATAGAGGTCCACCTTTGCTGATAAATGCTCATTTTTCCTATTTCAGATGACAACTCTGCCAAATTGCATGTCATTTCGCATATATCTAGGCAAATAAATGGCTCATCCCAACAAGACTCGCTCAGCCTCTATACCTATGACATAATTCATCTTTATTTACTGCAATAGAAATTGGTTTATTGGGCCTTCACTGGTACTGTAAAGCTGCTATCATTTCAGTATTTGTGTGCGTATGTGTTTCTGTGGCTGCTGCTTTGCTTGTAGCTGCTGTTCTTGTAGCACCTGGTGTGTCTCTATGTCACTGCTGTTTACTTCCTTGTATACAAAGATCTGCTACTGTGTCGAGCGGCCCCGTTGACAGGTAACAATGGCAGTGGCTGAGGGGGGTCCCCACAGAACCAGCAGTCCTTTAGGAACAGAGCCTAGAATAGCACTGCCATGGGGTTCACTAGACCCCATTACAGGAAACACAAACACAACACAAATGCAGCAGCTGAATAACATTTTGGCCGCCTGTCAGGAACCTGACATATATTCCGATCTAATTGCAGATAAACAAAACTGTTTGTGTTTTGAAATTGACTAAGGCAGAGAAAATTAAATGTTTACAAGCACACGTAGAGCAGCTCAATAAAGAATGAAGAGGACAAGGTTGTCTTAACCTCATGGAAGGATTTGGTTAACAGTAGAGAGCTAATATTGATTGTTACTAGGATGTAAGAACTAATTATTCATTGTTGCTTTTCTAACCTGAAACATCCCCAGTCTTTATCTACTCCATTGTGTCTGAATGAATATTTTTAGATACAGGTTACAGCATGGCCTATACTTAACATCAGTCCATTTTTCTCTGCTATAATCTCATGCAGCTTTGGGTATTTTGTACAAATATGACAAAGGCATGTACACAAACTCCCCTGATGCTGTTCGCAAGTGAGAAAATGAAACACACGTCTCGCTACCTAGACTTGTGAAATAACAGCTGGGATGCAATACGGACTGAAATGAAGGGTGTTTCTCGTTCACCTTGAATCTTGGCTCAGATCCCAGATACAAACAAGTAAAAAAGCAGAGAGAAAAACTCGGTTCAAAGTAGAAGTAGCCCATATGCTCATGCATAATCATAATGTCCAATATCCTAATCTAAGAGATTATCGTAAAATCGAACAGTGACAAGGACACAAAAGTATTCCCATTATGGTAGCACTGTGAATTATCTCATATTAATCTTGAAGCATTCAGAGCTTAATGACTTGTGCAAAAGAGTCAGGAAGTCAAGGACAGATGGAATCACATTTACACAGAAAATCTAACCTCAAGATGGAGCTGATCTTGCAGTGATATCTGATACTTTCACAGTAATGTCAAAACCAAAGGGACTCTTTTAGAACAGAGTGCCCTGAAATTCACAACTGACACAATAAGAAAAACACCAGGACAAAAAAAAAAAAAAATTGTTGCAGTTGCAGTTCTTCGTGTGCGATTTATTCTCACAATTATAGCTAAATAAGCAAAGTCTGAAGTGTCATGGACACAGTTATGTGAGGATTATTCAACGACGAATTGGATTTTGAGATGCAACAGCGGCCAAGCCATTTTCACCTGTTTGTCCTGTGATAAGTTAAGTTTAGTGCTCAGTCATCTTGTGGTAGAAAAACAGATTTCTCTCACTATTTGTACAAGGACCATTTTAAGACATCATGCTTAAGATTTTAAATGATGTCGCCACCATTGTATCTGAGGCACGGGCACTTACGTCTAACATCTTTGAAGTAGATGGTCTGTCTGTTGGGGTTGAGCAGCTGGATGACAGAGTCGTCGTTGTTCTTCACTCTGCAACTGATGGTGGCTGTTTCCCCCTCGATCACCGACACGTTGTCAGCTGCCAGGTTCTGACCTTCGACTTCACAAAACACAGGCAAGAAATACAGACGGCAGAATGATATTTCAAATGGAAGACAAGCATTTCTGTCTGGATATTTACAGCCTATCAAATATTTATATTTCTTACTACAGGGACTGCATGTCAACACTTGCACAGTGTAAAGATATGTGAATAGGCCGTGTAGATTGTCTGTTTGCATCCATGTCTAATCCTTTTAATATAAGAGCCATGTGCAATGTTTGTCACTATTGATCTTCCCCCAGCTCAGAGTGGGCCCTGTGAGTCAGTGCCAGATGGGCTGTAAGCTCTGCTGCCCACAAAGGTAGGGAGAGAGGAGAGGGCAGGAAGAAAGAGAGACAAAGAGAGAGTGTAAGAAAGTGGCAAGTAGTAGATATGGGTGGGGTGGACAAGGGGAGGAAAAGAGGGGGAGTTAGACAGGGAACAGAGAGAGAGATGAGACGGGCTGGATGCTGTTGATGGTTAAGCTTTATCAGAGCCCTCCATCTGAGGTTCCATGTGACCAATGTGTGCTCAGTGTGCTCAGAGACTCTGTTCTGTATCTCTAGGAATAAAAGTGCTGTAACCATCTGAGTCAGTCTGGCACTGATGCCACAGACAGGCCCCGGACCTTGTCATCGTACCTTACACGCCACACAAAAATCCCACACACAAAAAGCTTGGCTTTGTTTCCCCTGTCTTCCAAAAGAAAGAGAAAGGGAATCAGAAGTCACCTTGTGCTATATTTATCTGGCAGGAGCCAAAAAAGCGTAAAGAGAATAGAGAATGTGCTTTTGATGTTTTCTTGGGGCTGTGGCTGAGAGTGTTGTTCCTCTGCTGGTGTGGAGGTACAACACTCTCAGCCACAGCCCCAAGAAAACATCAAAAGCACATTTGCATGCTCAAGTTGTCAGACACCTCTATTGCATTCTGACATTTACAAAGTGGAGGGGAAAAAAACACCTGCATTTTCAGATAGTGATAATGGGAATAGACAGCCAAACTAACATGATTCAAAATGAACTCTGTGAATGCGGCAAGCAATAAGAAATTAACCTCCTGTGGAGAAACGCTCCTCAGACCTGTCTGATGCAATGAACTACCCATTTCATTCCACTCTGCTGCCAGGCCTCAGGTTCAAGACAAAAGGAAGGTAATAGGTAAAAACAGACACAGATTATATCCAAATTGTACACCCTGCAACCCACTCATGGTTTATAGTTAATCCAAAACTGGGTTTTAATGCACTTTTTATTTACTGATTGCTAATGTGCACTGAGATATTAAATAGAGAAAAGCAACATAAACACAGACATTAACTAAATTAAATAGTACATCAGAGGGTGATAGTGCTTCCTCTCCAGTGTTCACTGGGGATAAGCAGGACATGCTCATAGCCTCTGGGGACAAATGTATGACAATGAATAAGAATAATTTTTAAAAAGTAAACATTAGGATTTTCATCACCCTCCACTGTATAATAGATCACTCATATCACACATGTTGTGTTTTTATTCATGCTGACTTATCAGTAAGAGGAAAACTTCATGTTCTCATAAAACCAAATGAGAAGGCAGATACCAGGTGACAAAATACATCCAACCCAGCGTTCTCCTTTCCTACATTATTGCGCAAGGCAACTACAGCTTGGTAAAAGCTGGTAAAGACTGTTGTTATGGCAAAGACACTGGTTTAAGCAACAGCACCTCTGACTTTCTTGCAGACAGATGACAAGGTCAACGCCACTCCCATATTTGTCCATTACATATAATACAAATATTTGCCATTTTGCCAAGTTAATTCTCAGACTGCTTCTTTGTCTGATTGCTCCTATTTTTTTTTCTCTTTTTAAGGTATAATGTAAGAGCTGTAAAAGATGCTGGTAAGCTGATTTGATTCCCTTGGCCCAGTACCAGGCTTGATGTTTTTTTGCTAGACTAAGCTAACTGACTGCTAGCTCCAGCAACATATTTAGAGACATGAGACTGGTGGAAAATCCTCTCATCTAATGCTTAGGAAGAAAGCGCAAAAGTATACTTCCCAAACTGTCAAACTATTACATTAAGGTATAGGTTAAGGTTATGTAAAGATGTGTTTGTGCTTTGCTTCATACTGAACACAATATTTTCTGAACTGCTATGACATACTGACATTGAACATAAATACTGAGGTGCAGAATTGCCCAATATGGATGCAATTGTGGGTTGGCTTTAAATCAGTACCGTACATTTTTGAGCTTAACAGGTGGCGATGATGAAAGATATATAATCACACCGTAGACAGACTTTGCAAAGTTATTGATGTACAAACAGCATATAACAGACTTTGATAACAGCCTTTAAAATCATATAATGAAAAATCTACTTTTTTTTTTTTTGTCCTGAATCACATATCATTTTATCATGGTTCTTTAGCAGGGCAGCCTAGTACATGGTTGGGAACCACTGAATTAGTGAATGAATTAAGGAATGAGTAGAGCAAGCCCATGGTTACTTTCGAGCTACACAAGCTGTTTACGATCTAAAGTAAAAGAAATAAAGAAATAAAGTGAGAGATAATCATAAGCATCAAATCAAAATAATCTTCATGTGGAGAGCTGAAATACGTATGTCTGTAATGATATCAAGTGTGCTGGAGCTCCTCATCTTCTGCAGTGCTTAGTGCATCAGTGCTAAAGAAGATGAGGCAAAAGCAATGTGAAGTGTTTTGATGTCTATTTTATTTCATCGCTGTAAAAGTAATATATTTGGCAGTCAAAACAGCAACATAGAGCAGCCTCAAAGCAAGGTTACTCTGCTCCCAATCTGTTGGACTGAGAGAAAGGGAATGCAATAGATAAATTCTCCATAAGGTTTAGCAGCCCCAAGCAAGGTTGGTCCCCCTCCAATATCCTAGCCTAGGCTCATCTCCAATTCAAAACACACATAAATAACGTCGCTGTGATTAGCAATCCCATCAAAGTGAAAACAGGCCACTTTGTGGAACATGGAGGGTTTTGCGCAATTGGAGTAAACATTTTCAATTGCCTCGGCATCCTGGTCATGATTGGGTGCAAATGAGGAGAGGCAGTCATTAATTCTGGGTAGTGGGTGGGGATGGAGGGGGAGTGGGCAGAGGCATGGCACAGATGACTGGCTGATAAATTCACACTCATTCCAGCAGCTGTCTGGAAGAGTAAAGTGCCTGTATCTCTACACATGGCTGCCCTCCTGTTCCTGCATCACAACATACTGAATGAAACAGTCAGAGGGAAATACAGACCTTCAAAAGTCTGTGCGCTCTCCGAGGGGATGTACAATCTGGCATCAAGTGTCTGGCGTGGAGGCTCGCCTCATCAGCCATCCTCAAAATGCAGAACAGCACCCACCCCCGTCAAATTTAACAAAAGTTGAGGAAATCAGGAAATATTAGCAGACCAGCTCTTCCATCAGAAGTTCGGAGACAGGCACCTTTTGAATCAAGTTGGCTCTCTCTTTGATCTTTTCTCTTTTGTTTTGACATCAAAAGACATGAAAGGGGCAGCAAAAAGCCGGACAGCCAGCCCCCCAATTCCTCTCCCCCAAGCCACCGCTGTCTGCAGCAGTTGCATCCTTTCAAGGAACAACCAGGAATATAGACAGTCATTAACAATAAAAGTTTCTCCCTCGCCTTCTCTGATGATGTCTTTTCGCTGCTATGCGTCTTTATCCCACTCAGTCATTAAACCCTGATCCTCATGATGAAATGCTGTTTTAAGGATGTTCACAAGTGAGAAGGCTTCTGTCTCAGGGTATAATTAGCGCTGTGCCATTTCTCTTAGACCTGAGGCATGGGAAGGTTTCAAAAATTTCATACCCACTAATTTGACCATCTTTCAATTTTTTTTTTTTTTTTTTAAACCAGCCATAAGCACTTAGAAGCTCTGTGTGACCACTTAAATGATGCTACAACATGACTAGAAAATAACCTCAGGAAAACCTGTTCTCTTCTTTTACAGATTGCTCATTACATTACAAGGTGTTGATTTTCAGATATAAATGAAATGATTTATATACTGTAATAACTGGAAGTGTACTCATAAATATTGGCTCAATGGTTGGCGACTCATTAGCTGAAATCTTATAGATGAGTTTTATGCCACAAACGAGTTTGTGAAGGTTGTGAAAAATCCCTTTAAATGATATTCACTTCCCAGAGGGTAAAGGGCTGAAGAGGGTCTGGAGGGTAATAACTTATTAATGGTTTGAACATGTATTAATCGATTAGCAACATTTATAACACTGTTGTTACCAAATAAAAAGACAGATTAAACACCAGCCAAAGGGATGTTTTCACAACCTCACAACCCAAAGTTGACTTATAATTGATTTGTAAAGCATTGATCAATTATAACCCCATTTATGTAGAATCTGTCACAATTTCTAACTCTATAAACCATTTTAATACAATGCTTTGTATCTGCCTCCAGATGACTAACTACACTCATAACTGCTCCCTGTTTTACTTTAGGAAAAGTGCCATGTTTCAAGGACTGTGCCTGACAAATTCTTAGTCATTTATGAGAAGGTGATTTTATAAATTGTTATATGTTAAGGTAAAATTTCTTATTTGCTTTTGTTTAACTTCAAACCATGCTAGAAAGAGCACAGCATGGGTTAGTTAGAAAAAAGGATGATGAGCCTGGACAGATATTTGAAACCTGCCGTTGCATGTGGTACAGTGTTGATTTGAGAATTAAAAATAAAAAGAATGACTTGGCATGGTGAGTGCATGTCTCTCTCTCCTCCTCCCTGAAGAGAAAATACCAACATAACCAGGCATTTATGTAAATATGCACAGATGAACAGACTGCGATGGACAGCCAATCAACAGACACAGACAGAAGCAAGCAAGTCCAAATGAACAGCAGGTAGCAAAAAAAAAAAAAAGAGTACCTGTCAGGGTTTCAGCAGCTCCTGTTGCAGCGCAGGCGGGGACGAGAGCAGAAGAGAAGAAAACAAACAGGATGTGAGTGGATAGGATGCAAGCAGAGAGCCATAGTCCACTGTTAACAAAACCCTTTCTAAATAGGTGTTGAAATTAAAGCTCCATATGCTACAATGCATGCAAAAAGTATTCAGACGCTTTCACTTCTTTCACATTTTGTTATGTTGCAGCCTTATGCTGAAACACAATTTTGAAAATGATCGTAAATTTCTTTAAAAGGAAAAACTGAAATATCACAGTTACATTAGTATTCAAACGCTATACTCAATACTTAGCTGAAGCCCCTTTGGTAGCGATTGAGTCTTCTTGTGTATGACGCGACAAGCTTTGCCACACCTGGATTTGGAGATTTTTTGCCATTCTTCTGTACAGAGCCTCTGAACCTTTGTCAGGTTGGATGGAGACCTTTGATGAACAGACATTTTCAGTTCTCTCCAGAGATCTTTGATTAGATTCAAGTCAGGACTGGGTATGACTGGGCTATTCAAGGATATTCACAGAGTCATCCTTTAAGCCACTCCTGAATTGTCCTGGCTGTATGCTCGGGGTCATTGACCTGTTGAAAGATGAACTTTTGGCCCAGTCTGAGGTCCTGAGCATTCTGGACCAGATTTTCATTAAACAATACTCTACTTTTCTCCGTTCAGCTTTCCCTCAAACCTAACCAATTTTCCTGTGTCCCTCCTGCCGAAAAACACCCCCACAGCACGATGCTCCTACCACCGTGCACCACTGCTGAAATGGCATTGGGCAGATGATAAGAGGTGCCACTCTGAGGAGAGGCTTCCGTCTGGCCACTCTGCCGTAGTGCTCAGATCAGTGAAGTGCTGCAGTGATGGTTGTCCTTCTGAAAGTTTCTCCCACCTCCTTCTCACACAGGATCTCTGGATCTCAGCCAGAGTGACTATCAGGGTCTTGGTCACCTCTCTTACCAAGGCCCTTCTCCCCTGATTGTTCTGTTTGATCGGGCGGTCAGCAGGTTGTTCCAACCTTCTTCCATTTAAGAATTATGTAGGCCAATGTGCTCTTGGAAACCTTAAATGCAGCAGATTTTATAGCTTTCACCAGATCTGTGTCTCAGCACAATCTCTGCAGGAGGTTACTTCCTCTAAATGGCTTGGTTTTGCTCTGATCTGCATTGTCAGCTGTGAGACCTTATATAGTGAGGTGTAAACCTTTTCAAATCATGACCAATTAATTTAACTCACCACAGGCAGATTCCAGTCAAGGTGGCACCTGGGATTAATATCAAGTGTCATAGTAAATTACTTGAATATTTATGTCAATGTGATATTTTAGTTTTTCCTTTTTTTTTTTTTTTTTAAATTTGCTAAATTTTCTAAAATTGTTCTTTCCAGCTTTGTCATTACAGAGTATTTAGTCTAGATATATAAGGGGGGAAACACTTTAAGCATAAGGCTGCAACATAACACAATGTGAAAAAAGTGAAGGGGTCTGAATACTTTGTGAATGCTCTGTATTTGTGTAATTTAACACTAATTAATAAAAATACAAAAAGCCATCATGATGAGCAATTTTTACAATCCAGCTATTCTATTTTTCCACAGTTGTGTACTGTCCAACATGATCAGCCATTTTTCTCCCTTTCTCTACTTTCCCTGAGTTTTATATTAATATGGAGGAACAGAGGGAATATGGACTTTGTTTTCTTCCTCTCATGTGCCTGATTGAGATTCCAGCCAACCCCACTATGGAGCAGCCACTGCCTGGAGACGCTCCCCTGGGACACGCAGTGTATCCTGGAGAAGAGAGCACCCATTCGGAACAGTGCCCACCCAAACTGGCATCTCACAGGGCATGCGAGACTGGCATGTTCCCAAGTCCCTGCAGCAGTGCTCGGGGACTGCACCCTCGGGAGAGCTTCCATCATTCATTGTCTGCTATTCATAAACAACCACCCCTCTCCCCTGCCCCCAGTCTCTCCATTTCCCACACACATGCCCTCTGCTGCACATCCATATCTACATTTTTATATTTCACACACCATCTTTTATTATATTGACATTTCACAGAGACTTTGGGGCTTCTGTACTCTGGCTGTGAGCAATGTGAACTTCAGTGCCGAGCATACAGTATGTTGAAGTGACTGCTTGTCTCACTTGTCATTGCTGGCGTAATAAGGGTGTAAGGTATGACACATGTCCTTGTTACACTCCTTTGTGCATTTTCAATGTGTCAGCAATTCCCTCAGGACAAAAAAGTGTGAGTGACAAATCACACACGATGGGAAACAAGTTTTGAACATTGTCCAGGGGCCTGCTGCAATATCTCACTTGCTTTAGCTTCTTTAAAAACTTTAAGTGTCAGTCTAAACTTTATCTTTATTATGCAATAATTCAATATAATGAGGCTTCCGGGGCAATTCTGCTCCAGCTAAGAGTGATTTGAAAAAAAAAAAAAAAAAAGAAACCACAAGTGATTGAGGTTGATAGCCAGACTCCGACTCGAGCTTGAATGAGCACACCGTATGTGTCCCAGTCCAACCAGCCCTCAGGACAGCCCATAATGAGGCATTTGAGCTGCTTTAATTGCCAGGTAATTATAATGTTGTAGCAACATTATGTAAATGGCTCATTATCATCTTGTATGTGTAGTATATCTGCCCTAATTTTATGTTACTTTGTCAGGAGTGTAACCCAGAAAAATGTATCACCCTGTTACCAGGGCATCTCAGTGTTTAATCTTGTCAACAGAGGCCTATATCTAAACAGAGAGACTTGTGATGTAGTGTGGTGACACCTTCCCTAACCCTTCAGTATGATCCACTTCCTGCTGGTGGCCTCTGAAGAGGCTATAAATAGCTTTGTGGTGGCGGTGGAGTGTCTGCTGTGCATCCCTTCTCTCCTCTGTACCTGCAGCACATTAGGTAGAAGTTATGAGGTGCCAGCTCGCCTGTGATTAGATGTCATGGCTGTCGCTCTGCTTAGACAGTGCTGATAGACAGATTTCTGGGGAAATGCGTGTGATGGCATTCGTGTGAGTGCAGCCATTGCACCAATCTGTCAATCACCCGGGATGAGAGCAGGCAGGCCAGCCGTCCTCCAAATAATGGCTGTCCTTGTCTCCTTGCCTCTTCTCCTTTTCATCCAGATCTCATTCTGCTGTTCCACACAATGAGCAGCATTATGTTCAGAAACAGAAAAGTGGGGCATTTCCTACTCTCCACCTCCCGTGACTCCACATTTTCTGCTGGAAAAATGCTCATGCATTATGTTTTCTGTAAGAAGTGAGGTTCTAAGTGCTCTAGTATTCAGCCATCTGTCTTCAACCCATTGCCACCCCGATGAATCCATAGTAATTTATTTTTTTAGTCGGTGAGGCAAACTCAGATCTCTGGAGACTGGATGTCTGTCTGGTAAGAGTGCCACATAGCCTCCCTCTCCCCATCTCCCAGTCTCTCTCTCTCTCTCTCTACAAAAGCAGTGGGGTAACACTAATGAGACAACATTTCTTCTCAGTACTAGCGTGATGCCTTTGAATTAATGTTCTTCCTTTCAGGTAAAACATTCACTTGCTTATTTTATGCTCATGATCTGTAGCGTGTTGCATGTCAACCTAGTGTGTGATTGCACTGCATAAGAAGACACAATAGAGTCAGATGCTGGAAGTCTGTAGCTCCCCATAGAGATCCACGCCGGTTACTGTCATGAGTGTGTGTGTGGAGCGATGATATCTTACTGTGTGTAGCCCACTGTGTTTTCATTTAATTAGGATTAAGGATCAGAGGTGGGCTTCAAACTTTTTTCTCTTCACGGGAAATCGGATGGAGACGCAAGCTCCTGCAGAGTGGACAGAATGAACATGGAGGACTTCTGAGCTCAGGAGTTTCACAAAAGAAACCGATTTTCAGCTGTCCAAGCAAAAATAATTAAAAAAAAGTGTCCTACACTTTATTGTAGTCTTTGTTGCCAGGGATAATCATTTTCAAATTTTAAAGACTTCATATTTTACCAACAGACTTTTTGCATATGTGAATTAGTATTCGAAGATTTCTTTTCAGCAGATGCTATGTTCATATGTCAGCTTGATGATCCGATGTAACTGAATTAATTGAACAGTACTCAGCCACAATTCTGTGAACTGATTAACTGTTTAAGTCAGTTTTAAGCAAACATTCCCCTGCTTCTGACATAAATACTACACCGAATATTGATGATTGAATACTGATTGTTGAACAAAACAAATAGTTTGAACCTGAGAGCTAATTATATGATTAATCTATAACAAAAATAATCAATCACGATCATGACCATGTCTAAAAGCTAAATTCTTACTCCTTTCCCAGAGCACTTTGCACATTTGTATGAAAGTTTGTATTTGTTACATTACTGGATTGGGACCATGTTTCCCCTCATGTTTGTGCTTTCACTCTTGAATGTGCTTTGTCCGCAGGGGCCACTGTAGTAATTAGCAGCAGCCCTGCTCAATATGTCGTTGAAGAAAAAAGTGTCATAGTTTTAAACAAGAGCTGGGAGTCTTGCTTTGGATTACATAATAATAGCTACTGATTTCACTTGTGGTGAATGAATTTATGTCCATGACAACTGAAAAAAACTGGCTGCAGGACTGCATAATGTGGTTGAAAGCTCAGAAAAAGCTACCAAGGGGACCTCAAATCTGATTTTTATTTATTTTTTTGACCTTTTCTGCTTATTAGTGAAGAACTTTACTGTAATGGATCATATAACACCCTGAAGGGTGTTCGCATTATACTGTAAAAATTACTGTTTTGTGCATTTTTAAATAACAGGACTAATTTAGCTGCATTTTACTTACACACTTGACCTGCTTCTTTTATCATCAGCTCTCAGGTCCAGTTTAATCCAGCCCAACCTGTCAGTGAGATATCAGAAAACGCTCACCTGTAAACACCACTGGGAATATTCAGATTAGTTCTCCCCAGAGTCAACCAAAACATATTTATCAGGTCGGCTTACAGGAGATGCAAAGCATGTTTCTGCTTGATAAACTGTAATAAAAGGGAGATTTTGAAAATATCCCCACAGAGGTGGTTAATTGCTCACTGACTGTTGATTGAATATGCTTTGTGAATGTCCAATCTATGACCAGAATGTTTGTGTTTTACTCATGAAAAAACAGAAGGATACCTGTAGCTTAAGACAGTCTTTATGCTTAAAGATTAAGGGATAATCCCTCAGAAATGCTAGCAGATAAAAAGCAGATATATTGAATTTGGTGCCCGGTCTCCTCTCAGTCAAGTGCTATGGGTATCTACAATTGCTCACAAAAAACAATAGATGGATGCTCTTATGAATAAAAAGCCTAAAATTAAGACATTTCAACAGCAATATCTTTGAAAACAAAAGGAAAACTAAATAAATAAAAAAAAGTTGCAGTCACATTGGTGTACGTGACTGGGGTCTGTCAGTCACCACACACGTGAAAACATATCTGCAGCTGGCAAAAAGGAAAAAAAAAAAAAACAGCAAACAGCCACCAGCCGCTTTAATGACAACTCTGCACAGCTCAGGTACTGTTCGTCTCTCACAGTCATGTCAAGAAAAAAGAGAGCGCTAACACAATTCTGACAACTATAGATTCCAGGCTGCTGTTCCACACAGTCTCACATGACAGACACCGAGTTCTCCCAGTTACACAAATAAAACAGCAAAATGCAAAAATAAAAGTGAAATAAAAAAGGAAGACAGCGGTTGCTTAATATCACAGTGACACATCTATCAAAAGATAATTTGACATTATGAAACAAGACTATTCTACTAGGCAGGATGTCTCAAGTCAACATAATATGAGGCAGGGAGAGTGTTATAGTAACACACTATTAAGTCATTCTGATTGTGACAAATGCAGTAACTTCAGAGGTCTATAAATCACCAACAAACTACATTCGCTGGGAGGTACAATGATTTCCTTTTTCCTACTAGGCACAATCATCCACTCTGTTATGTTAACAAGACTGGTTGACTGAGCATGGACTTAAGTGAAGCAGCGGCAGTGTGCTCTGCTCTCAAAACCATGCAGCAGTGAGAGCTTCTTGCTTAAAGCCGTGACAAAGATTAACCTCTGGCGAAGTGGCACATCCCATCTCATTCAGATTGTCTATTTTGGGTGACGTTGCATCTTTTTTTTTTCCTTTTTTTTTTCTCCTCAGAGGCAGCAGGCACTGCTTCTTTTCAGCCCCGGTCTCAGTTTTTAAAAGAAAGTTGCAGCAGGAGTGCTGCGTTTGTTACCACAGGAGAGAAACTGAAGCTCTGATTCTGCCCGGATCAAAACACACGCAGAACGGTTCGAATCAAAGCCTCCAAAGAGTCTTGAGGGAGATTTTTTGCTATTCTGGAGACGCAGTAATGCCTCACCTATAGTGTGGTCTCTTGCCAGGAAAACTCACATGAACAATGTTCACAGAAGCTGTGGTGTTTGTGGTTGCTTCCTAGCCTGTCTGCCAGCATATCTGCTGACTCACTATGAAGGTGTGTACGTCTGCACAAACGTCTCTGCGTGTGTGTGTATGTGTATGAGAGGTAATTAGGACATTAGGAGAAGCTTCTGACAGGCTTGTCATCGCCACAGTCTGCCCAGTGGAAAGGAGGTGGTCAGAGGGGTAAGTGGGGTACCAGCAGGGTCAAGAGACAGCTGCTGCACCACCACTCACTGTCTGGAAGCACTCAGAGAATATTAAACCACTGGGGCCTCAGCCAAGACGCTCCCTCATTTATGGAATACACAAAGCCTTTTCTCAAGGAGGTAGCGTCTAATTTATGCCACTGTTATAAAAGTGCTATTGTTTTTTTTTTATCCTGAAACATAGGAACACAAACATAAAAAGATCAAAATAAATGGTGCTGGCACTGAGGTAATTGAGGTTATTTTGTAAATCAATGAATTTAGAACGCAATGATTGTTGTTCTCATTTTTACACTCACACATGATGATAAATCTGTGTGGTCTCACGCCTCCTGTGTATCTGTCTCCAGCAGAGAGAGGCTCTATTATTACAATATGAGACATATTAAATACACCCCCAAGGATGATGACCTTGGCGATGACATACCATTAATTGTATAGATGGATTATTATCATCACAACAATTACATGGCTGCTTTTCTGCTTCTCTCTCCATAACACCTGTGCCCATTCTCTGGCTGCCTCTGCTCATATACTCATAATCACATCTATCAGCCCAAAACGTTAACTGCATCCGGGGACGCTAAACACGTCCATTTGTTTGCAGTTGTAATGTCTTTTGTGCGCCTCAATCAGGCACCTGTCAGACACACACCTGCTACCTCAGTGCTAAGAGAAAAGGCAGAGGGAAGGCCTTTTGTTTCCTCACAGAGTTTATAATCAGCACGTTGTTTCCAATCTTCTTCCACCATTTTTCAATTTCCCATTTCCCTTTTCTCAGTCAAATCACTGCTATCAATCAGGTGCGCATTTGAGAGAGGAGAGAGGCAGGAAAGTGTGTGTGTGTGTGTGTGTGTGTGTACGGTGTGTGTGTTAGTGAGAGAGAGGGGGAAGTTCCTTGATGGAACCATCTCCAGCCCTAGGCCTCATTAGTCAGAGACTGCAGCAGGAAATGTGCGTAAATGTGAGCGGCGGACACGTGTGTGTGTGCATGTGTGATAAAAAATGAATACTGGTAGAGAGTGTCTGTCAATATGAGGCCATTTAACATTCCCCATTCCATCCAAATGATGCACGGTGGACATTATGCTCTCTATTTGAGTTCCTCTAAATGGATACTCAACCAGTAAGTTCTATTATATTTTGCCCTTTCCCTCCACTGTGCTTACTGATATCATGGCAGACGATGACCTATAACGTTTCAAAACAATTTCTGTGCAACCATGACAACAGCTTCTCCATATCAGCATGCCGCGCAGTGAAAACATCTCAGAAACGAATGCAGCTGACTGATGTGGCAGTCAATACGAATCAAACCATAACAGCTGCATAGGCACAAGCCATATTGATCTCATGTGACAAGAGGAGCTCGCGGTGCATCGACATCTTTGAAGAGAGTCAACCTAGGTGCTTTGTTAGTCTATTTCACTGAACATGCTGAACATTACAACAGAAATAGCACAAAGTCTTCTGTTAGCATTCAGTAGGCACAAATTAGACAACAAATACAAAGAGTGAATAAAGGATGAGTAAAGACAAGTCCAGATTATTGCCAACATGGCAATATGCTGGATGTTTTACTGAGTGTATTGATTATAAAAGAGATCTATTTGAAGTGGCCATACAAAATGGCAACTATAGTAAATTCACAATGGCAGGGTAATATACGGCTTCACTGCTTTCATTTATTCACAGCTTGACATTTCCTTCCTTCCACAGAGTGTGCTCTAACTGCGTGCCAATGGCCACATCATTTAGACTGGACCCACATGAATATTTAACATTAGTGCCTGGATCGTAGCTCGCAGAAAATGAATTATTTTTAGTGGGTTTTGCAGAGGCACCATGAAAAACCCTCACTCTGGTGATGAATCGCTGGAGAGTTTATGTTGTATTAAGCAGGCAAAACAAATGGCTATCAATCATTTCAGGCTTTCCATGCTTGCCAGCTATGCATCCTTTCCTCCCCTTTCAAAGATTCTGTTGGTTTTCAGCAGGATCAGCTGCCAGCCTTGTGTGTGTAAAGGAGGGTCAGCCTTGAGTTGACTGGCATTTGTTGACATGGACTCAGAATGCATTAGAGTAGGCAACAGTCTATAGTATAGATAAACATATTACATATAACATAAACAATTTCTACTTAGTCATTATTTGCAATAATAAACCATTTTGAAGCAGCAGTGTCTTATTCTTATTCTCATACATTAGCCTACATCTCAGTTAGCTTTCAGTTTGAAGTAGCACTGAAACCTATTGTTATTTTCAGTATTGGTTAACTTAATGAATTTTCTTGATAAAATGACCAATCATTTGTTGTATTGAGTGACAGTAAAAATGTGATAACTTGAAATAACTCCCTAGAGTCCAAGGAGGTGACTTCGAATGTCTTCAGTACAACAACAATTACAATGATATAAAGCAGAAGAAAATCTGGTTACATCTTTGGTTCCTAAACTGTCCTATTAGGCCTGTGTGATCAACACAGCCTGAGGTGACAGTGAAAATCTCACAACATGACTATTGCTACAAGCAGCATTTCAAAACCAGCTAATTTCAGAATATGACATGAAATGACTCACAATACAGCAAGCTAGCATAATGGTACTGCAAAAAAACAAACAAACAAACAAACAAACAAACAAACAAACAAACAAACAAACAAACAAACAAACAAACAAACAAAACAAAAAACAGCAGCATTTAATTCAAACGTACGTTGCAAGATCTGCTATTCATGTTGCCCTCTTTCCCTTGACTGCAATCAGCATCACAATCACTTTCAGTGCTTGGATACGTTTTTTTCATATTGTACTGTAACAATACAACCCATTACACATTCATGACTTTATCTACAAAGCCTCAAAACTGATATCATACAGACAAAGACTGCAACCAAGACTCATCTCACAGCGTGACATACAATGAACTTGTAAATTTGTTATCGCATAGTCTATAAGTGCCAGAAGATAATAATAGAGAGACACAAAACTTGCAAGTAATTAGCTTATTAGCCTTATACAAACTGGAAAGAGCTCAGCAAACTATATGTCCAGTCCATGATCAAATTATGAAGGAATGTTACTTTATGAATTTAGGGAAATAAAATGGAAGAAGGATATATATATATATATATATATATATATAGTTCCTTTTTTTTTTAAAGTATTACTAGTACTACTACTACATCTCCTTTTGGTGTGTTAAAGTAGATAGTCAGTTATAGCGTGACCCATTTTTTTGCCTCCAAGTCTAAATGATATTCAGCAGGGGTTTGGAGAATTTTGTTTACAAAACAGTTACAATAAAATTTTTTTCAGCAATGGTCCATAAGAAGAAAAGTATAGTAATATAATATAATAGACAGAATAATATGATGTCTAATCACTTGTAAGGGAAGGTTCTCAATGTTTTAAGTGAAACGTCATTTGTCCAACCTATTTCAAATGATGGCTGAATCAAGAAAGGGCCTATTGAGCTTTTCCAGACCACTGCCAAGGACGGTGGTACAAAGGTGTGAGTCCTGCAAAGAAATAAAACCTGCACAATGGAAATTGAAAAAGTAAGAAAAAAATGTTCCTGCAAAATTAAGAGGGCTAAGAGAGCAAACCTAAGAAGGCATAAAACAGCTCTTATAGATGATTAAATCAGCTCTTCATGCTTCCCCTACCTGCTTTGAGTAGTTTTATTTGATTGGCTATGTAATAACCTTAACATTGGTTAATTGCTAGTTAATTTACCTCTCATAGCAAACACATAACCCTCTAGTCTGCCAATCAGCCATTTAAAATCATCTAGAAATTCAGTCAGCTAACACACACACACATACACACAAGTGAGTGCCCAAAGCACCAGGGTGACACATAGAGTTTACTGATTCTCGGATTACTTGACAGTTTCATTAAGACAGATTACCATGACCCTGAAGTTTTAATCTTCCAGATAAAGTGAAGCTGTTTTTACACCCATCCTCAAGGATGCACTTCATTTCCAACAACATCCAACCTGAGATGAGATTTGGCCTCTCTCAAATACAATCTGAATTGCTCCAATTGATTAAACACAGACTGGCAGGCTGAACAGAGCAGAGCAGAGTACAAACCCGTCTACACAGCCACTGGCAACTGTGGACACAAGATTGAGGGTAAGATATCTGTGAGTGGCCTGGCACCTGAGTCAGAGAGATAGTCCTGCTTACTGGGGGAGGGAGAAAGGGAGGGGTGGTCAAATTGGAGACAGACTGGGTGGCTTTGCCAGTGTTTCCCCTTCAGGTTAATATTTTATGGATGTGCGATACAGTTCAGATGACAGTTTGAGATGACTGAGAGTCGATGTGCAGGCAGAAAGAGTTCAGCGATTTATTAGAAGGGAGGGAGCGCGGCACGGGAAAAGAGCGGAGCTGAATCTGTGAAATGGGTTAGGAGCTGCTAATGTGAGGAGTCTCAAAATGACTCAAGTTTGGTGCTTGTACTTGTATGCAGGCACATGTATGTGTGTGTGTGCATGTGTGTGAGATGAGTGAATGCTATGTGCAACCCGAGCCCATTAAAAAGCAGCGGCACCGGCAGTACAGATGTGTCTGTCTCTGAGCCCAACATGAAACACAGAAAACGGCCTCTTTGATCATTACCTACCTGTCAGTCTGCCCTCCACAGGGACCGCCTGTTACGACTGCTGATGTGCCACACTGACAGGCCAGAAACACACACACAAACTCAAACATGTTGAAAAGGGAGAGAGGAAAAAAAAAAAAAACAGCGCCGCTATGAGTCTGACTGGTGTCGGCATTCAAACTCGTCCCTGAGGAGGTATAACCATGACGACCAGTAGTGTGGGCAAAGCACAGGTTTATTATTCTATATTTGGATTCCAATTAGCCTCAGTGACTGTGAGACTTGCTGAGGTCCACATGCGCATTTGTATCAACAGGCAATTTAGTCTCCAATCCCTGTGATTGTGTGTTTGTTGAACGTGGGATGAAACCAGCAGAAACCCATGCGATCAAAGGGAGCGCATATCCAGAAGTAGTAAAGCAAGGGCAAACAAGCTCGTCCAAGTTTAGCTGTTTGACTTACTGCTTCTACAGTAGATCTGCTGAGAATATTTGCAGACAAACAGAAAGACATCACAACTACATATAGACAGGGTCGGCAGTCCTTAATCCTGTGATATAACCACTGCTTGATCCAGTCTATACACCTCTTCATGTGTAGTTGAAATGTATAATTATGTTGTAGAAATTCACTGCCTTTTTCTGTGAATTGTCTGTTGTAAATAAATAAAATTAGAACTTTTCTCTCATGATACAGACATCTTATTTTCTTCCCACGTTTTTTTCTGCAATGAGAAATGCACAAATTTCATATCTTTCAGTCTTTTTTTGAAGTATGCTTGTCTGAAATTACTGCCACGCCAGGACAGCAGAGGTGAATGAGATTTTATTTGTAGTCTTTTTTTTCTCCATCCAATGCCAATTCTTTTTTTAATTCAACTACAACACTTGTACTGTAAAGAGATCACGATTACAATCAAAGCTACAATACGCAAGCTCTGGAAATCAACCTGTCGCTAGCAAGACACAAAGCAAAGCACTGCACTCCTCCCACCCCTCCCTCCCCGGCAGCCCTTCACCTACATCCTCAGCGTGTTCACTGTCTCGGCTATGCAGGAGTCAGGAGCTTGCTATCCTGTGAGTCAGCCAAAGTGACATCCTCCTGCAGCTCCTGCAACTAGCTTGAAGCCTCAGTGTGAGATGAGTAGACCAACTGTTTGAAACCTCTTAGGTCCAACTCCCTATTTTGGCCTTCTCTGATTGGGTAAAAGGGCCAGGCTCAGTCATAAACTTTGCACTATTGCCAAGCTGTTCAACAAGTCTGGGTCACAGAAGGCTTTGATAACATCTTTCCACATCAAGATATTCTGGAGCATATTTCAACTAAAAAATATGAGAGAACAGTGACATGTTGTAGCTTTAATAAGATTTGTGGCAGGACGAAAACTCATGCCCATCCACTATTCTGCAATAGCGTTCAATGTAAATTCTGAGCTGTGGATTCATCCAGTATTGACACTGTCACTGGGGAAACTGGGCCAGAAAAGTTACATGAAAAGAATTAAATACAATAAACTCAAAACAGCAAAATCTCTTTCCAGAAATATTAAAACTGCTTTTACATAGAAAAAATCCATAAAATACATTAACAACAGTTTTTCATTTAAAAACAATTGCTTCTGAAGAAAGAGTTGAAATATGTTCAGAGCTACATCAATTAGCTGATGAATTCATTAGTTGATCAAAAGAAACTGAATTTCCAACTATTTTGATAACTGTTTTTTCAAGTAAAAAGGGTAAAAAAAAAAAAAACTAATTATGGTTACTTGCTCTCAAATTACTCTTATTTTGTGCTTGAGGAAATTATTATGGACATTTATTTTACTGTATTCTAGCTTTATATCTTAAGCGATCAATAGAGAAAATAGCTCAAAAAATGTTTGAAACTGTTGGGCATTTAAAAGAGTTTTTAAATATAATATTTCTCTGCTGCACATCTGACACTTTATTCCACCGCTGCTGCAAAGACCAGTATCAGTAGGAGAACTGGCTCCATCCTCTGCACAGACTTGCTGTCTTTGAAAAAAACTAACTATACTAACCAACTCCCAATGTGATACGATCTAGCAGCGTCTTAAAATACTGCATCTGTCCCGCCTGTGTCGCCTCTGTTTGTATCTGTGGGTTAACGACTGTTGGTTAACATTTTCAAAAGGAATCCTTCGGAGACTTGGCTTGCTAAGCTTGTTAGGGGAATATCTGCACCTTTATGATCAATCACACAGTTTCTAAATCCTCGTTTACGCTGCCACATTTGTCGCTTTTTCACCGCGGCCCCTGTTGCTCTTGTTCTCTGATTTTTCTGCCACCGCTGTTTCCAGCTTCCATAGGTCAAAGTTATGCCTTTAATCTTCATGTGCCCCCACCTGCACAGAGTGTAAACAAATGAACAATGTAATACAGCAGCAAGTATACACAAATTTATATGCAGAGCCGTATTTCAGGCGAGGTTGACTTTGTTGTTAGTGTACCACCCACATGACTTAGGGTGGTCACATTTGCTTGCAGCAATTTACACAGTTTAAGTTGTAATGGCTTTTCCACATCTCTCAGAAACAGCTAAGACACCTCTGTAACTACTTTGGGGATACACTGCGACCACAGCTCCGACACCATTAGCATACATTGTACTGTCAATTTAAAGGTAATGTCTGGAGCTTATTCTAATGGGAATGAGTCAATTTGTTTTGAGAGTAGGATGAGAATATGAGGACAGAGGAAACATGCGGCTATGATGTTGTGTGAAATTTGAGCAGGAACATTATATTGTATATGCCAAATCTCCTGATGCAGTCTCGCATAATGTCATCTCTGACATGCTCTGAATCAGCCTCAGATCTTGCAGCACATCAAAGACTCAGCACCAGTCATGCACACGCCAAGCATGCCAGTCCAACAGACTGACAGTCACACATATTCACAGGAGCTTATTGCATCTGTATGGCTGTACAGCACACTGTCTGTACCTTCAATTGAGCAAACGGACTAATATGATCACATCACACAATGTTTGCTTATCTCTCTCTGCACTCCTTACCCCAGATAAAGAAGATATCTATCCTTCACTGCTTCAACTGCCTGTAACTGTCTACAGTTAAAAACTGTTTCACACACACATTACAATATTATAACACACATTACATGAATGAATAAATGAATAATACAGTTTTCAAACTTGTGCACTGTGATGCAGAAGGTATTCACATCCGCTACTGCGGTAACCACATGTATAATGTGCCGTGTAACATGTAATGTGTAATGAGAGTCATTTGACTTTGAGTAACGTCAGCCCGCATCCTCAAGATGTTTGTTTCAGTTCAAAAAACTGAAAAAGAAAAAAAGAAAAGAAAAAAAGAAACTACTTTTGGGTCACTGTCATCTTATTACCAAAGACATATCTAAAAAACTTACACTGTAACCTTTGTTACAAGCCCAGCAACAAAAAGCAGACAGACACAGTTAGCAACTACCTGGTGAAGATAGTGGAGCATTTAGTAGCTAAAGAATTTTTCCCTCACGAGTTGTAGAGACCAAAACAGAGCTAAAAGATTAAGATGTCAAATAAATGTTGCAGTCTATCTAAACCTCTAAATCTAAGGGAGTAGAATCATTTAGTTGAGAATGATTCAAGTAAGGTTCAAGTACCTTAAACTTGCACTTTGTGCTTTGCTAAATATACTTTCCACAACTGCTTGTGTGACATTAAGAGCTGTTTATTTTAAAATTAATTACAGGATACACCTCTTGAGATGCAAACAAAAAAACAGAAAAACTTTAAAAAAACATTTTAATTAAAATAAATACATAAATAACTATAATGATAATAGAATAAAATAACACCCAAAGGCTCTCCAGTAATCATCTCTGTTACAAGTATCATCTAGCCAAAACTTGTGAGAAGTAGTAAGTGGTAAATTATTGCTTCAAAACACAGCAACATAACTTTAGTCACAAACAAGAATAAGTGCATTTTAGGTAAGCATGCGAATAAGTCTTGTATCCATGAAGGGTAGTAATAGATCTGAGTGAGTTTGGCAAATTATTCCAGTCTGATGGAGTTTTGAATCTAAAAGCATGTCTCCCAGTTTCTTTGGAAATTAATGGCACAATAAAGAAAGGGCATTGAATATGTCTAAGTGAATGCGATGATCTAAATGGAGATAAAAGCTGCTTTAAGTATCAAGGTTAAAGGATAGTTATATGAAATGCATTTGAAAACAAAAAGCAGCCAATGGAAAAACAGTTCTAATAGTGATCTGGGGCCACATATTGTTTGAAAATATTATATACTGATGCAGATCTGGCACTCGAGACTCAGTACTGTCGCAAAAATTGCTTTGTTTAACACTTCACTTTTCTCCAAAACCATCTTTGTCATTTGAGTTGTCAAATGTTAAGTGCTGTCAAAACACCAGCATTCATACAGGAACTTAAATTAAATTTGGATTTTAATCTATTTAATCAGTACTGTGCAAGATCACAAATTTGATCACACATTCCATGTGTTTTCATTACAATAAGGCCTCCAACCTGAACAACTACAAGGGTTGTGTTTTTTCTTCCATCTGATAGGACCAATAGGAGCGTTTCCTGAAAGAGCGTGCTCACAGTGGCAGGCGCACAGGATCTTGGTTGTCGTGATCACAATAATAAACATGTGGACTGTACCAACAGCGGCGTGCCTATCTCTGTCACCATGGTTACTACACCGACGTTCATGGCCTGGGTGGGTCTGGGAAAATATTGTGATTTGGATTAAAACAAGTTCTTCCTTTAGACAAGCTTTGTTGTCATGGTTACAATAATAACAAGATGGTTAATTTTGTCAAACGGCCATGAATGATAGAAACCTAAACTGCTACTTGGGGTATTTCCTGTGTTTTTGTTGACCCATCCATTCACCCCAACTTCTTCCAGACACAGACCGTGGCGCTATATACGACGTCACCTCACTCTTCCCTTTGCTCCTGTCATACTAAGTACATCCACCAGATGTCACCTAACAACAAAACGTAAGGGTCATAATAACCTGCTGCACAAATGACCTATGGGCTTGATCTTCACAGGAGCATTATTATGCTCATATTGTGACAGATGAAAGCTGCAGTAAAAAAATATTCAGGCTCAATACTCCACTGTAAGATGTCTGGTGTTTAATGTTTGTCACATCCTCAGTCGATAGAAAGAATATTAAAATAATGGTTCTGATACAACGACTATAACAGCAACAATCCAGCTGCTATTACTACTAGTAATAACAATAAAATGTGAATGTCAGATGTTGCACAGCAGTCCTTGCCGGAGGAGGTGATGAACACAGAGAAGATGATGATCATGGAGGAAATAAAGAGAAAGAGTAGCCTAATCTATGACACAACACTGCTGACACCTCATAAGATTAAAGACGCCTCTCAGTCTAAATCAGTCCTCTATCTGCATGCTTAGCACCATTACTTGCTTTGTGGGGTACTGCCCTCAGGGGTGCATTGCCCACACAATGGTAGCTGCCAAGCTGCAGAGCAGGAAAACACACACACACACACACACACACACACACACACGGTCACATAGAGAGTGAGTGAGATGAATCAAATATGATGATTAACAAGGACAACTCAGGGAAATCTTTACAGAAAGTCTCTGAACGTTCCTGTGGGCTGATCACAGTCACAGTGGTGGAAACCACCCGACAGTCTTGAATCACTAACTCAGGAGTTTCCTTTCTTTCAAATTTAAATGCAAATTATTAAATGTCAAATTTAGGCATATTTTCAACCATACTTCTAATACAGCAGTTCAGGCTTGGAGCTTTAATTACCAAAAAAACAAGGCATTTGAGGAAATCTTCTGCTTAACACAAAACACAGTAGTGAGGGGGTGTTTTCCAGGAAGATCAGAGCTATGCATAGAGTATTGTTTGCTTTGGACAGAGAAGAGACTGTCACTGAAAGGCCAGTGTAAATATCTGGTTTTGTCAGGTCTCTGTGCCGCTGTTTGGGCTCTGGAGCAACTACAAGATCAGCATCAGAGAGCATTTTCATCCTTTGGCTTAGAGACCTACTGAACTGCAGCTCCGCATCCTCTTCCTGGCCTTACTGCTCTTAGCTGCGAGCCACCTTTACTCCTCGAAATACACATGGCCCCACAACAACTGCTCCTCACATCTGATTTGTGCGCAAGGTTGAAGGAAGCACAGGTCATTGCAAAGTTCAGCTTGGGAGTTTTGTTTTTCATTGTGATATGTGGAATTAATAATACTTTTGCCGTCTGCTGTTGAGAGCAATAAAACAAAATGACAAGAGGGTTATATTTTTTAATCAAGGATATTGAGTTCATCTTGCACCAAAAAAAAAACACACTCAAATATATTTCACCTTTCGCTTTAAATGTGCACCTTCCTACTCTGTTTTGTATTTAAGAGGTGCAGGGTGCTACAGTTGATTTTTTTAAATTAAATTACCAGAGTCAATTTCAACAATGCAAAATACCTCACATAGAACCTGGCAATAACACAGGCCTGTATAATGAGGTAAAATAAAGGCTAAATGAATCCAAATCAGAGGAGCCATGGGACTCGGTGAATGTGCACTGTGAACAATTAGCTAGCTCATCCAGCATACGAATCAGCTCCTGGCACATTACACACATACTGTAAAGCTCATTACTGCTGCGAAACACACAATCAGTTGACCGAATTCAGTGACAGAGCAGTGAGCGAGCTCTGTCAGGATCCGCCTGTCATTCAGCTCTTTAACCCGCCGCTGCACCCTAATCACCCGGTGCAGACACAACAACAGCCTCATGTTGTGTTTTAACAAGTCATGCTTCGTTATGTGCAGGACTTTTCCCAGAGTTTTTTTTTTTTTTTTGGCTCTTTGATGGATGCTGACTGTTGTGATGCTTTCATCTCCTCCCTCCAAAAAAAAAAAAAAAAATCCATGAATGCAAACACCCATGGTTAAACATAAAAGGGGTGAGATATTTTAAAACTGACATCACTTCAAAGGGAGTGAGCACATTCAAAGGGTATCACAGGAAAGAGATTCAAAAGCCTGCTAGTCACCTGTAATCCACTGCTACTACTTGGTCCCCGCAACTGCATATTAACATTCACACCATTCGCACACGTCCTGGTTGAATATAGAGATGCACACAGCCAATGGGTGATTCATTAATATTCAACTGAATGCCAACAAAATGTACATCTGCAAGATTTTCTCACGTAGATCAGTATGTGGCAGCTACTTTGTATTGATGTAAGATGCCAAGAAGAAAGATCTACATACATGGATGTACATGGATTATCTTGTGAATATATCAATGTCATGACAGATTATAGCAACTGTTTCATAGCGACAACTATCCTGTTAGCTGCCATCCGCCGCTCCGTCTCTGTCTCATTCTTTCATCACTTTCATCAGCTCTGTGTCTGCCACCACATTATTTGACTTTGTTGCCTCAGTCAGTTGTGTTGAAAAGTTTTGAAAAGAGGAACTACTTTACCTCTAAGTAAACCAAAGAAGGGACTGTACCTTCAAAGGTCTTTTTTTAAACCACTGAAGCAAAGTTAAATTTTTTTTTCAGTTTAAAGAAAAGCAGTGAATCTTTGATGTAGCATAAACAAGCATTTAAGAGACATCTTTGTGATCACAGTTGAGGTTGATATTTTACTTTGAAAGTGAAGCAATAAGATGCAGAATATCACATGACATATAGCAAATCATGGTGAAAAGACTTTCCAAGGTGTTTTTCTTTTCCTTTTACTTTATTTATTTATTTTAGTGGGAACTCTGCAATACTTTGTTCAGTGAAATAAAAACAGATGGTTGTCTGGTGAATAACTAGATGCACAAAGACCAAGTTTGCCATTCATCTATGAAACAATTTAGCCAGTTACTTGGCAAAAACATGGAAGATAATAAAAAACTCTTTTAGATAAAGTTATTTAAAACACTATAAAACTACTTTTGATGTTGTAAACCTTTTTGTTCTGCTTTTGTTTAAGTATGACCAGGTAATGTTCCATGTTTGAATGTAATCCCATGTGGGACTAGCCAGATATTTGGTTTGACAAAAAAAAAAGAGCTGAGCTCATGAAACATTGACTTTTTAGAGATACATGGTTCTCACAGCACAGCGATCAAATGAAAAAAAAAAAGGTAAACACTTGCAAGGTTGGACAGTAGGTCAGATGGGCCATGCTGGGGCCAGAGCTGGGGTGTTGACTGTATCACAAATGTACTGAAGTTCCAACAGCTCATTTTAAGGGTCAGTTTCTGAATACAGGCTGTGTGCATTTTTCCGTGGATTGTGCGCTTTGATACTGTCACAGTAGTCTAGCACCTAGACCTGCTTTATAATCAAAAGACATGGAAATCGCATTTTCTACAATACGTTTTTTTTTTTTTTCTCCTTTTAACCATCCTATCAGCAGTTGGAATAGATACCAAGTTGCTTATACATTGATTTTCAGAGTAAGAAAAAAAAACAAACTCTTTTACAACACAGCAACCCAAAAGCGGTAAAGGCGTAGAAACAGTAACTAATGGTCACAAAAGTCAGCAAAAACCCTTTGACCACTAGCACCATTAAACCCTACGGTCCAGGGTTTGATCTGGCTGAGGACCTTTGTGTGTTACACCCTTCCTTGTTTCATGTTTCTCACTACACTATCAAACATCAAATAATGGTTAAGTAAGCCAGTAGATATTATCTATTTCAGATCTATACACTATAGTCATTTTTTGTTATCATAATTCACTAATAAGAAATTATGATGTGATTTACCCAAACCATGAGGAGTAGGACAGAGCCACGAATTACACCCTGAACTCTGAACTACCATCTGCACATTGAATGTTTCGGTCATTTTCTCACATAGTCTTTAATCCTGAAAGTAATATTATAGTCAGCTTCCAGGCATGCCTAGTTATGGCTGCTATTATTGCTTATAACTGAATAAACTTATTAAATGTTAATAAAGTTATTAAAGCATATGAATATTTTGTAAAGAATGACTCATTTGAAAGCAGTATTAAGTCTGTGTCATTTCCAATAAATGCTAGCGAAAGAGTAGCTGCATTGTTTTAGACATCAGGCACAGTGAAAGTTCGAACAATGTATAAGGAAGAGAGGCTCCGGTCATCAGTCAGTGTTGGTACAGTCACAGTGAAAAAAAAAACACTCACAAGCTCTTAAGGGAAAAATTAGTTTCTTTAAGCTGCTCAAATTTCCATTTCCATTTGATTTTGCTCTCAAACAGCTGCATATTAGTTTGGCACAGCAGGAAGATAGAATCCACTCTATAAAACAAATCCTTAAAACCTTTTTTTTTTCTGGGCATCTGCTGGTTTGGGTCAAAAATCAGCAGATTGGGCGAACAGACAAGGAAATTAAAAAACAATGGTAAGGTAAGTTCCTTTGTGCACCAGATAGAAGATGAATATTTAGTATTCCATGTTAGGACACTAAAGGCTAATAAATTTTTATTTTCTATTTATTTTATTTATTTTTTACAAAGCCTCTAAAATGCCTCCAGGCTGCAGATTGCTATTCTCTACAAAAAATGTTTTTAAAAATAAAAAATAAAAATCTTTTAACCATGGACCATCAGAATGCAGTGATGGCCCTAACATCAATTTAAAGTTTGATTTGAAAAGAATCAGCTTTAATACAAATGCAAAATCTATCTGCAAAATATTCCAGTGTTGTCTCTGTTTTAAGACAATAGGTCTTGATGGATCAAAGGTGACAAATGAGAATGGTCTTGCAAAAAACACACAAGCCAAAAGCAGACACCCTGCAGGTGAGGCTTCTCCACATTTGTTGTGGCTGATGATGATGTATGTCTTTGTTAAATAAAAAATAAAGAAACATAAAGCTGAAAGCTGCTAATCTCTCTACTCCGATTATTGTTGCCACTTTAGATTTACCCATTGTATGTGTGCAGATTTGGCAGTCAATTTCATAGCCTTAAACACAATCTCCCAGGGAAATGCTAAGGTCAAGGAGGATCCATAAATAATCCCTAAGTCTGTGACTCTTCCACTAAGCGTTATTCAAAGAGGATCGATAGGATGGTGTGATTCAAACACAAAAACCTATTCTTTTGCTTATCGGCAAAGCTCTCTCACAGCACTTTCTGGTGATCAATTATTAAAATCAACTTCACATGGCCCCCACGTGTCAACAAAATGGGGAAATCAGATTTATTCTATAGGCTAAGACTTTTGAAAGGTAATTTTTCATCTGAGTGGCCTTTAGCATTTCTTATTAAAATACATTATTGTTCTCGTAGATTTATTTATTCAATGTGATAGCTCATTAGTCAGATTAATGTAATGTACTCTCTTCTCACCAGAATCGGTGTGCCTGCAAAGAGGTCTGAGTTGCTGTGTAAATAAATGACACAAGGTAAAGTTCAAGTCTTCTGCTTTTTGCAGAAACACTGCCTTTCATTATGCATCTATTTTTAAGGACATATTGATGCTAAATTTAACTTTCAGTACAGCAGATCAACTTTCAGCTTCAATATGCAAAATTTGTTTTAAGTCTCAAAAGTAATAAGCATTTTGATGATCTTGCCGTTTTAGATGAAGCAAAATGTAATCTTTGGTCCAATGTTTTAATCCATTCAGAATTTGAAAATAGATATTTTAAATATTTAAAGTTTTGTTATCTCAGTTAAATAGTAACTAAAGCTGCCAATCTAATGGAGTAAAAGCATTTCTTTACCAATAAAAAGCTAGTGTTTTGATAATCTGCACCTGAAATGATTGACAACTTTATGTTGGAACTTATTTCCTGTTTTATTTTGAAATAACTTACTTTGTGTGTTCACCAAGAGACAACCTCAAGGGCTTTAAAATAGACTCCCAAGTAAAAATGGCTTTAAACATGTTTACAGCAGAAATAAACACGTTTACTGGTACAAAAATGTATTTGGTTTCTATAGATACAGGGGCCTTCGTAACTATATGGCAACCTTGACAACACATGACTTTTTTTTTTTTTTACTTATAAAACATCAGGTTTTAAGGCCCCTTGTACCATTAGCTGTTCAGTTGCGCCGAAACCTAATACTTACATTTAAACAGTCAGTGTTGTTTGCTGCCATATTCTATTATTACTGGCACAGAATCAATGTTGGGATAGGTTGGACCATGAAGGATCCTGGTAGAGCCTTCATTGCCACATTTGTTGGCCTCATTTGAAGGAGCCTTTGAAATGGGACTGCCTGGTCACACCGCTGTGATACAATCAGTCTTCAAATGCAACCTCTGTCCAATGCGGCTTCTGAATTGGGACATATCTTTTGTTGCCCTACCCCGATGTGTTCCACCTCTGACCAATCGTCCCTGCCTCTCTTCTGTATTCAAGTCTCTGTCTTACCCTCTGTCTTTATCAGTTTCATCTGTTGTGTTCCAGTGTGGATTTCCTGTTCTGTTTCCTTGTGCTTTTCTCTAGTGTTTACTTTTTTTATATTTTGGATTACTACCACACCAGATTGGATTCTGTTTTTGTCTTTGAAGTAAGTCTTTTGTGTTTTCATGTTTTATTGGATAAATCTTAAACTGTACCAGAAAGCTTCAGAATCTGCATCCTACTATTACTATCCAATACTATCCAACATCTTTCTTTTGCATAATGATAATTAAAACTAAACACAAAGTACAGCTGATGGGAATGTTATTAGTTTTTATTTGTATTTGGTGGTAAACCATAAATTTTGACTCAATGATCATAGCGATAGAAGAAATTATTAGTTAGTTATTACAATTGATCCAGTTGGGCACACGAATGCAATAACCAACTTTAATGACAATCCATTCAATGGGCATCAAGTTTTTTTTAACTCACAAATCACAATTATCAAAACTTCAGGAAACCACAAATGTAACTTCATGACTGTTCATCCAGGAGTTTTTGAGCTATTACCATCTTTCAGTCTCAGACTAAAAGGTCAGTCCTCAGTGGACAGACTGAGCGACAGATCAACAGACCATAGAGTCATGCTGCTGGGAGCTAAGAATTTCAAGTTCATCATTTTCATTAATATTGTATTATATAAATGTTTTTTACTATAGTCACAAAAGAAACAGATAATAAAATTAAACATCACTGTGCTTTTATTTGGTCTTTTACTAAATACGATTACAACTACAGATAAATCTTTATTCAAGCCATATCACCCTTTTAATAAATCTTTCTAACAAATAGGCCACTCTAGGCATTTAACATGTTTGCCACTCAGTCTCTGATGATTATTTCTTTAAATATACATGCCCACTCTGATCTCACTGTTTCTGTGCGAATTCTGTATCACCTCAATTATCACTGAGGATTGAGTGTTATCATCCTGTAAGGCTGAGCTTTAATTGAGGGTAAAAAGAAGTGAAAGGACTAGTTTATACATGTGCTCCATGATTCAAGGACAGCTATCCATTTGAGATTTTACAGGTTGCTGTATAAACAAAACCTCTGTTTAATAACTTTAACCAAATCAGTTGTTTATTGCAACATTATTTTTTGCCTCAAGCCACAGCACCTCCTAAGCTTCTACATGGCATAGCTGACAGAAAAGATAGGTGGTATTGGAAGCAATTTGACTTCCATTTAAAGCTATTAGCATACAGTACCTAAATATAAACAAAAAGAAGAAAAAATGGCCCTCAGACAGAGGGTAAATGTCTCCACTTGCTGTAGTGTGTAGGAGTCTCTGGGTTTCAGAGTGCAACACACTGATTAATTAAAATGCTCATGTACATACATAAAAAAATCTGTAAAAGTGAACGTTCGCTGTCAGGCTTACAAAAGAGTAGATCCACCATAGTATATCAGCACTGGCTAAAAAATACATTTACATTAATTTGAAACAGCAAATGTATTTATAATGAAGCGTAGTGCTGACTGGTATATAATTTAGCAACTTAAATATGAATGGTCAAACTAGACAATTTGCAAAACCGTTTACCGACAAAGTTTTTAATTTGAGCAAAGATCGTTGTCTTGGTTGAATATTGACAGTGACTGGTTGAACAGTGACCTGGGGCAGTAGACAGGAAGCATTATATCAATATTTAACAAAAATAACAGTCTTCCTTTAGTTGTAAGGACCAAACAAGTGGTTTTTCATGTTTGAACCCATTTACGTCTACTATCACATCACAGACAATTCTGGATTCAAATGTGTTGCTTTGTTCCTGAAATGCACATTGAGTTTTATGACTGTTGCAGGTAGCCCTTGATTTCCACATAATTCTCTTAATTGTGGTCACAGATACATTATTGCTATGAGCGGATGCATTAAAGCATTTATTGATAATATGGAGCAGCCAGATGTTCACTGAGTCACTTTTTATGTCATGCATATATTAAATGTTCTTTTGTTTTTATGTCTGATATTTGTTTTTTTTTTGTTTTTTTTTTAACTAAAGGTGTAAACAACAAGCTGTGAAAATATGAAGTTGCTTGTTAAACAGGATAACCAAAAGTTTTTAGCAGCACTGTATAATAGCAAGGACTTTGCCATTTGGATGGTCTTGGCTGTTTTAGGTATTATTAGTGTTTTTGCTGCACTGTGGATGCTAATGGCTAACAGCTGCTGTCAGGGTGGACAATAATGTGCTAATCATTGTGGAGCTGGGTGAGCAGTATAAAGTCAGAATTTAGCTGTGCATATGTAACATGATTCCCATTTTGTGGTAAAAATATAACGTCCAGTTCTTTGAACAAAGCAGAGTTCCTGAATTTTGTGTAGATACGTTTTGCTGACAGGGTCGCACTGATCCTGCAGCAACCGTAGCCTTCTGCTAAATGTGATGCTGGGCCACATCTGCTGATGAATGGTTGGTTTCTTACAACTAGCAAATTTGGACTTTGTGAAATTGAGACAGAGAGGGGCCCTCAGAAAAGCACAACAAAATCTAATCAACACAACAGAAGTATTTAACAGACACACAAACATTACATATGTAGAATATGGACTAGAATATGGGACTTTTAACAGCATTGTAGGTTTAAATACATCCTTCGCACCTTCAAAATCTAAAATTGTATTTCCTGCATTTAAAATTAGTCAGCAAGGATGTTCAGTAAGGTGCTGACGTTTGCAAATATACTGGTATGGTTATATAAGAGCTTTGATTGGCGACACCCCGGTCTCCTGCTTTTTGTCTCCTTTCGAATTTTTGTGTGCTAGAAAAAAAAAACTCACTGGACTGAAACCGTTATGTTGCTCCTGGGAACACTTTTCAGGCAACAAGAACTTTTACCTTCACATGGATTTAGTGAAAGCATTTAATTTATAGTGATTCCTATGACAGGGTTAAGTGCAGACTGCAAAAACAGAGGTTTGTTCACATACATTAAGATGTATTAGCAGTATGTATAATGTATGTATAATGCATCTAATAAAAAAATGGAATAACAATGTAATAAAATCTAATAAAACCTTCCTTATATATTGCTTAGAGAAAATAACAAATACAGGTTTTTATATAAGTTTTGTTTTGTGTTTGTTTTTATTTTAAAATGCCTAGAGTCAGCATTTTATTTGTCTTGCCCCAACTCTCCAAAGCATATACTGCATCGCACAACAAAGCATTTAAACTGACTCTCTTATTCCTGTGCAAAGTAGGACACACCCTCACTCTGGGGAAACGCTGCCCATCTTTACGGCTATTTGAGGAACTACTTACTCCCAAAGGTCTGATTTATAAAGTCAACAGTATTTGTATAAAACACAGAACTGACTCATCTCCTCTCTAAATGCCAACCTCCACTCAAAGAGAAAAAGGGTAAGATGATGTCTTTTTCTTTTTACTATGTCAGAAAAAAAGACAGCGATTACAGATAAACACTGTTTACAAAATGTTCTAATACTGTCTGTTTGAGATGATGTGGATCCAGTGTTTGATCACAGTCCTAAGGCAATTTTTCAAATCTATCTGCACTACAAAACAGTCTGATGGAAAACACATTTGCTGTGCTCTGATTACAGATTATTACAACCCAATGAACAAACATTTGTCTTGTCAACATCTTCAGAATGAACTTCTTCCTCATGATTGTGATCCTATTTGAATTTTGCCACAAACTATTTTTCATGTCAAAAAGTCACTCTCGTGTGTTTTACTCATCAAATGTAAGAAAAGCTGCTAACAGGGTGTCCGGCTGGCCACGGGGCTGAGGCAGACACCATTTAACCACTACATCCTGGGTTCATAAATCCAGCTGAGGACCATTTTTGCGTGTCATCCCCACTTTCTCCTTCTTTCCACATTTGTTCTTTCATCCTCCACCTCCCACTGTTCAGTCAGGGCAAAAATACCAAAACTTTTATTCAACTCAACTTGCATTCTTTGACAGCTCCGCTCTAGAAAGTACAAATTGAGATGCTGACCTTTATGAATGTTGCAGCCACAGCATGCCACTTTTGACTGAAGACATGGAGTTCATTATTAGTCTAGTTGATAAACTTTTTGACACAAGACACAAATTTAAATTAGTTGAAATAAACACAAATGCTTTATATGGCCCTTTCTTGTTGGTTTCAGTTAAATGCTATTAAAAAATTCCAGAGAACACAGACTGTTTTCATTGATGCACAGCAGGTCAGCTGAACTTGTAATAATGTGAAATTTATCTAAAGCATAAAATTTAACATTTATGAAGAATAGTTTCCAAGTTTCCAACACTAAATGAATAATAAATGAATACTTGGGTTTAAATTAAATAATAACAAGTTTGTTTTTTTTTCATGGAAATTCATCTGGAAATCAACAGAACTTACTACACTTCCTAAAAATGTTGTCTATATTTTCCATATAATCGATCAATTGCATAGCTATTTTGTGGATTGTGTGCATTTCTTATTCTTGCTTACTTTTATTTTCTTCAAATTGAGTGAATTTTAGTGTCAGCTGCATATTATAGCTTTACACTTGGATTAAACATGAAAGAACATGAGCTTTGTCCACAGGCCATGTTTCCTTTCTTAGACCTTTGAATCCCACTTTCTTTCAAATAACAAAAAACACTGCAAGTCAGGGGTTTTGACATCACCTGCACTTTAAAGCCATAAACAATACAAACACATATAGTATGTGTAGCTCTGCCACAGGACTGTTTTCGTGGTCTTGGCTAAGCCACGTGGTTCCAATTAAAGACATTTTAATTCTGCGCCACATAATGATATTTTAGACAATAGCTTTTAACTTTATGCAAGAGTTTGGGGAAGATCTGTCCTGTTTCAAACTGACAATGTCATTCTGCACAAAGCCAGGTTCATGTACAAATGGCTTCCTTTCCTGAGTTTGGTGTGGAAGAACTTGAGTGGCCAGCCCGGCCCTGACCTTAACCCCACTCAACACCTTTGGGATTAACTGGAACGAGGACTGCGAGCCAGGCCTTATCACGCAACATCAGTGGCCGACCTCACTAATGCTCTTGTGGCTGAAAGGGAGCAAATCTCAGCAGCCAAGTTCCAAAATCCTGTGTAAAGCCTTCATACAAGAGTGCAGGCTGTTACAGCTGCAGATCAAAGCCTGTGGCTCTGGGATCAGGTGTTTAAGAGTCCCATATGTTTGGTCATTACATATACATACATATACTTTGTTCAAATGTCCACATTCTTTGAGTCATTTATAGTATATGAAACTGCCATAAATGCCCCTACCTGGAGCCCTTTAAACATCACTATGTTATCACCCTTTCCTCTGCAGTCATCTGAATCTTAATGCTTCTGTGATTTGTGCAGATTGTAGCCTCTGAATTCTGGTACAGCTTGAAAAAAAAATGGCTGGCAGTTTTCACAGCTAGACAGGCCATTTGGTGAAGTTTGGCACTGAGAGCCACTCTGGACTATCACACAGAATTCTTTTTTTTCATCCTTTAATTTATTCTTTTATGAGATCAGAAATAATTTTTGTGAGCCAGATGTGGGCAAGAGGACAACGCATATGAAGTTTCAGACAAACAATGCATTATCATATTACAAAAACAATCTCATAGCCCTAAAAACACAGAGACAGACAGACAGAGAGAGAGAGAGATGAGAGAGCAGTGCCACAGCGTGGAAGATAACAACTTATGCAAAACAATAGTTCCCACAGGATTCATCTTATACAGCCCTAACTGAGGCTTTGAACTCAGTGAGAGAAAATAATTTCTAAAGTTTAAAGTTTTCCTGCAGGCGATTCAGCATGTAGGCTGAACTTCAGGTTCAGTCGACAGAGCTGAAGGTTTGAACCGTGAACTTTATTGACCCCTGCATCGCTGTCTTAATAATAAGTAGGGAGCTGCTTTAATAATTAAGGACCTTACTCCCTTACAGTTGTTTTATTTATTAATTGTTAGCCACTATTAAATGATTTATTCAAACATATTTACTATTCACTGATTAGGATGAATAATTAAACAAAACAATATGTAAAGCTGTCACTGTAATGGAGTTGTTTTCCTCCGCCGCAGAAGTGTATCCACACTTGTTTCTCAGGGTTTTTTTTAGCCTTTGTTTTATGTACTGCTTTATAGTTTAGCTTTGTATTTTCTTTCAGGCAAATATTTTTGAGTGTTTTTCCACCAAGACAAAAAAAAATAGATAAGAGTGATAAGAGTTTATATACTTGTGTTATAAAATGTTAACTTACTATGCCAAAATTATGAGATACAAAGTCAGTATTTTGACATTATCAATATCAATATCTCTTATCAATGACACTGATATTGATAATGTCAGTATTTTGACATTATCAATATCAGTGTCATTATTACGACTCCTAAATGAAAATTTTGACGTGGTATCTGTTATAGTAAATTACCATTTTTGATAATGTGTCATTATTTTGATTTTATATCACAGCTGAGTATGTTTGGTAATTTCAAATCCATTTTTTTCTTGTGTGCTTCCAAATGTGCCTTTAGTTTATGATCATATCTATTTGCTGTGTCAGTGTTGTATTACCTGAGGATACATGTAGAACATAACACTAATTTTGTCTGTCTGAATCTGTCTAGTTTTAAAAACACATCGAGGAAATGCCTGTAATTTCTGTAGAGAGCTTTTGTGACAAAACTGATTCCCACAACTCCACTCATGTGCAGCCCTATGCAAATCCATTTACTGTTGATGTGCGAAATGAAGTCATAAACCCTCCATAACCCCAAGCCAAGCTCTCCATCCTGAGGTTGCTGGTGTGGTGTTCCCTGTTGAGGCCACCTTATTAAGCTGAATGACAAACACTTCAACACTTGAAGTGAAGAGATGCAGCTGGGGGAGGAGGCATGTGCTTTCCCACATTTCCACTGCTTGTTAGTTTTCCAGAGTACTTTATTATTTTGTGGTGCTGTTTTGAACACCATCAACTTCACAGACACAGTTTTCTGTAGATTTACTGAAGTACTATTCTTAAGTACCAAGTTTGGGAAGAGTACTTGTACTTGGGAATAAGAATATTTCCATTTCACGCTACTTTATTCTTCTGCTCTATTACAACTCAAAAGAAAATGCTGTACTTCTGACGCTATTAATTCTATTTATTAGAACTAATATACTGTAATTACCAGGTACTTCAAAGATTTTACATACAAAATATATGATGAGCCTACAAATATATAAAAGTACAGCAGTATTTTAGGTTGTTGAAATGAGCTCTATGGTAAACCAACGGGGAAATGTACTTTAATAAAGTAATAACACTTTAATACAGTAATAACAAGACATCGTTATAACCTCATCATTTTTCTGCATTGAGTGTGGGGGCTTTTGATACCTACAGTACATTGTACAAGTAACACTCACATAGTTTTACTTGAGTGCAGGACTTGTATGTCGCATTAAGGTACCCTGTAAAGTGTTTTTACCACTACTAGCACCATGAAGCCATTTTTCAATGAGTAGCTCCCTGTTTTGTTTATCTTGTGCAAGTGTGTGCATGAAGACAACACAATACACAGCTCTGCTGAAGGTTTCATGCTATTCCACTGACACATTGGTGGTGGGGACACACCAAGCATACACAGTAATGCATCAGCAAAGACAGGGAAGAGGGTGACTCCATTTAGTAAACATGGAAACATGCTGCACTGGTAGCAACGTGTTTTATGTCAGCTAGCAATGATTGGTTTGCCAGAGCTGAGGAGAGGAGCAAAAGTAGCAGTGGAGACAGAAACTACTAGTGTGGCACAGCCTCTATCGAAAAAACTGGGAAACATTCAAGAGAAGTTTCTGATGCTTGAGATAAAACAAAAACTTGCCATTCAGAGGCAGGATTGAAGTCTCAAAAAGAAAGCCATTGACGGTGAGGACAAACATAGATTACCATCAGTAAAGACAGCAGACATGTTAATAGTGTTTGTGAAATGACTGTCGCTGCCAGAAGGGGGAGGCAAAAGTTCTGCAACGCAGGTTTTTTTTTTTTGGTAAGTAGCACTAAATGTAAACAAAACTTGTGTTTATTAACAAGAAAACTACATATATTGTACCATGAAATAAAGGGTCTAAATACTTCTTCCAGAATTAAACAGCACTCACACACAGTACATAATGTACTTACCACTATGTCTACATGTGAAAAATAGAATTACGATACTTGGTGAAACCACAAAATCAATACGAAATCTAAGAGGTCAACTAAACACTGAACATAACCCAGATGATATTTAAATGTATTTTCCCTGGAAGTAAACTACAACTTCACATGACAGGCCAGTTCCCGACTGACAGGGCAAGTAATGCTTGAGGCACTGCTGCCACAGAAATGCACTTTAATACTTGCTTTTGCTCCAGCACTTTCCCCCACTGGCTTTCTAATTCAATGTATGACCTCTCGCCAGAGAGTTTTAAAAGTCTTCAGGCAAAGATCCAGCAGTTTTAGGTCTGGCCAATGACAGATGAGCCGCAGAGGCGGGAGCAAGACAGCTTGCCCTGGGCAAACCACGGAGCTTTGGTCAGCCTGCAGGGGTGAACTGCTGCTGCAGAGAGGGGAAGGAACAAGCTCCTGTAGCATTATTTTCACTCCACAATATGGCACTGTCCTTTCAAGGCAACCACCAATCACAGCATGCATTATGTGCATCTAAACAGTAGGGGATCATTATGATATTGTCAGTTTATCTTGTCTGATTATGTAGACTTTAACTAGCGGCTGTTTATCACAGGCACCATTGGACTCTATGGTGGAAGCTGTCACCTGTTCAGGAAATGTGTGTAAATACAGTATGTAGCTTGTCCTACAAGAGGCACAAGTTTAAATTTAACTGGATGATCAGTACGGATCACAGTCCACAGATTCTGTGATTAATGACACCAAAGGGAGACAATATGAGAGCAACAAGGAGACAAGTCATGTTACCCTCTGGTGTTACTAATTGCTACCATAGAATTTTTTTCCATGAGGATTTTTTGGAGTTGTTGGAATGAGGCAAAGCTCATTTAGTAATTGGATATGCAAGCAAGAAAGTGAATAATAGATCTTAAGGAGTAAAAGGGCTGTTTTGCATATGAGGGGAAGCTGCTGTTTTGCATATTGTAAGTAGTACACTGGAGTATGCTGGTCATTTTCTTTTCACTGATGAATGAGCTTTTATGTTTGTATGATGTATGACATGCATGAGGACACCTATTTGATAATTAAAAGACACAATTCAAACAGAAACTTTTTGATTTAATTCCTGTTAAAAGGATTGCCTTATGTTTCTGATTAAAAGTTCTCTTTCCATTTCAGCGTAGGACCAATTTATTGCATTAGACACAAAAGAACAAAATGAGAATATATGTACTTGTGCTGGCAGGGCTTTTAAAATTAAAACTCTGACCATTTAAAACTAATTAGCTGCACTTCTATTTATTAATGCACTGATCACCAGTAAATTTAGCATTTCTTTGTCTCGCTAACTGTTCTGCTTTGACTCAGGCATACAGTAGATCTTTGCTAAGCATCCTCTGTGCCATTGTAGTCCAGTGCTGGAGGGAGCCTGCCCTCCGGTAACGCTGTTATCAGACGGCTCAAAAAATGTTAACAAAGAAGACATTAGAAAGCAAACGGGAGACAGCTGGTGCAATCTTAGCAGAGCAGAGCAGCAGTGGAGATGTCAGACAGTCATTCTGAGTTGCTGCCAAAAGCCACAATATGGTCACTAAAATTGTACTGCATGGACAATTTGCTTCTCTGTACAAGAAAAAAGAGGTTCTTGAAGACTTAGTAGAGCATAAGAAGAGATCTTTTCTTTGCCCTCCCTATGTATGTGCTTCTGAAAAATATCTATACCTTAGCTTTAGATCATTGTTCTAATTGAAATCATGAAAATATGATTCTATGAAGAACAAAAATGACTCACTATATTCTTTAAATCAATTTCAGTTCTCTGCATATTTTTTTTATTCTAAAGAGCTCCTCTTTGCTTTTTTAAAGCAATGGCCCCAAAGAACTTGTTGATGTTGATGTGCTCTTCTGAAACACACTCGTACATCACCTTGAACTTCACCTGCTTTTGAACAGCCGGAGGCCCAACTCTAACATGTAGAGTAAAAAAAACAAAAAATAAATAAATAAAAATGTTGTTTAGAGGCACTAAACACAACTGGAGTCTATCTAGAATATGGAGCTTGAGCACAACTACTGTGTTATTGGTTTCATGAGGAAGGAATAGCAAATGTTTTAAGGAGCATTTTGTGGTGCACTTGTGAAAGTCTGACATATAAGGTTGACATGTACGTCATGTCTCAAAGGCTAACCCGTAGTCTCTGAGGAAACACCCGAAGCTTTGTAGTAAATGTTTCATCTGGTGGGAAGCAGAGATCTGGAATGGCTATAGCCCCTAGCCTCTGCAAGATGCACAAAGGTGACAAAATAAGACAACTGAGAAATCTTCTCGCCATCTTGTTTGGTCACAAGTGGCTGAGGTTAACACAGCTCAAAGTCAGTTGTTGACAGTAATGGATCATGTGGACAGAAATAATGACTTTTATGGTCCAGTGTTACGGTTGAAAATCTTTAAGAGTATGCCACTGCCACAGGGTTAGGTTACAGAAAAACTAAATCAATTGTAAACTACTCTCTTGGTCCTGTTGGTTGTTTCTCTGAGTTTATCTTGGAGCCAGCAGGACAAATCTCTGGCCTAGCCTGCAGCAGTCAGCAGTGAGTACTGGCGGTGCACGCTACGCATTTGTCACAATTGTCTGCAGGCAAGAACACAAAAATAGTAATTACGGTTGTTGTGCTGGTTTTCTGCTTTGACAAGCAAACATACTGTAGAGGAACACACCCAGCTGTAGGATAGGCTGGAAGCATATTAGGTGGGCAGTATCTGTACAGACACATCTAAAACTGAGCAAATGTTTATAATAGTGATGTTGTTTTTGCTGAGATTCAGGGTAGGCATCAACTATTACTAATCAGAATCATGACATTTCTGTAAACAGGCATGAAAAAGGATGCAAGTATATATGTGTTTGCATGTTTGTGCCATTGGTGTGTGGAAGAAGAGATCGGTAATATCTTTTGTTGCATCACACAGACTCATCATTCATCAAATCGGGTGACCTCTGGCCAGTGCCCTTAGCCACATCTACAAAGTCTAGCTTTGATGGATGCCTTATTAGAGTCCTTTATTAGTGTACTTTAGCCGGGAGATAAACTTTGTAATTAATGTCTCAGTTTGAGTATATCTCATTTATTTCAATCGGATAAAGGTGACTCTTCCAGCCGACCGGAGAACAATGGCCATCGGAGGAGACAGCAGCTTGGCAGCCGAGCGGAGCGTAGGAATGCTGAATAACAATCCCGTCATCCATCATGGTATGTAGGGAGTCGGCAGGCTGTGTTCGTCCTGAGGAGAAGCTCCAAGGAGCAGTTCACAACCATGAGGGATGACAGGACAGAAAACGGCCCCTTTCCCCCCACAACTCTGCTTCACACACCGTATATTCTTCAAAAAAGAACAGAATAGCAGGGTTGCACTTTCCTAACTCAGGAAAGTGGACTTCAATTATAATTCAAAGCATTTTAGCAGCTAGGGGTGCCAAAATGTACTACTGGCCTGCTGCTGTAATCTAGAGTTCAGTATTACCCACGCATCATTAAAATCAGAGCTGATGAATGACATAATGATGAGAGCAGCCCGAGCTCTGCTCAGCTATGGTCTGTGATGATGGCAGTAGTAATTTTCCTGTTAGGCTGGCCCCTCCTGTTTACTTAACCTTTCCGCAGTCCTCATTAACTCACCAACACCAGCAACTATGTTGGGTTGCCAAGGGCAAACACAATGGGCAGATGGAGCTGAGCTGAGACCATCACTTAGCTGGGCTGAGGTCACTCTGCTTTCATGCTGGTTCGAACTCTAGACTTTGAATCTTAACATGTCATTACATTATTCCTGCTGCTGGGTACACAACCAGCAATAACCACTATCACAAGCTTTCATTCTCATTTAAGGATAAGGTGAGGTGTAAATCAGCAGGGTGTTGTTGAGGTAGAGAAACCACATTAGTTCCTTCTGCTTTACTGATGCTCAGATTTTTTTTCATAGAAATACCCTTAAGTTTAGCTCAATGAGAGAGGACAAAGTGCACACCCAGCACTGGAGGTAATGGGATATGCAGTCATTCATTTTGTCGCCGGTTCATGCTCTCTGGCCAAATGACATCTTGGAATGGAGCCACGCTGATACACTACCACCTCGTGAAATAACAGCTATTATTAATCCAAAGAAGGACAGCAGTCTGATTACACATCACTATAAAAGAAACACAGTCACAAAACACTGAGAATTAGCCATTCCCATCTGTATGAAGAAAAGCTTAACACAGCACTGAAAATGTGTGCAATTAAATTTCCAGTAACTTCAATGGAGTGATAAAAACAATCTTAAATCTGCAATCTGTTACTTTCCTCACATTCAAACTACAGCAAACATTACACAACATCTGACTGTGCATTTTACAAAACTGTCATTCTGTTTTTGTTAGTAAGCAGTAAAATGGGAAAACATGATTTACTGAGAGTGAAGTTAGAAGACATTATCAGTGTCAGCTTGGACCTGACAAACCTGGTCAACATTTATCAGTCGCAGAGTGTGGAGTCTGTTTCCAAGCATTAAAGGCTGTTTGGTGTTTTCAGTCTTTCACCACTCTCTAACAAAAAATGCTGGATTTTGGCTTTTATTTATGAGTTACAGAACAGCCAGTGCAGCATATGTATAAATGACAAACATAGTGATTACACTGACACCACAATTTATTGGAAAAACAGTTAGTATTTAATATAATTTCTTGGAGACAGGGCTGGATAGCTGAATGGTTAAGGCACATACTAAATTAACTGGACCTTTGTTGCATGTCATACTCCTCTCCCTCTCGCCTGGTTTACACTCTATTCCCCTTGTCTGCTATTAAATAAAGGTGAAAATAATCTTTAAAATAAAGAATCAACTGGAGATAGCGCTGCGCCGATAAGTCCATTAATCAAATAGTCAGTCGGCAGAAAATTAAACGGCAAATATTTTGATAAAAGGTTAATTGGTTGAGTCAGTCTTGAAGCAAAATGCTGAGCATTTCCTGCCTCCAGATTCTTAAAAGTGAGGTTTTTCTGCTTTTTCTTAGGATTGCTTTGTCTTTTGCAATAGTAAACGGACTATCTTTCAACTTTGGATGGTCGGTCAGATAAAGCAAACAATCTAAAGTTGTCATCTTTGGCTGTGGAGGTTTTTTTTTTTTTTTTTTAACATTCTCTAAGCTTTAACTAACAAATAAATTAATTAAATATTTGTGAGAATATTAATCAGATTAATGGATAATTAAAATTATTGTTAGCTCCACTCAAAACACAGACAAATGAACCCATAGCTAGCTACATGGCTACTGTGAATATCATAAGATACCAAACAGTTAATACTTTAATTGACAAAATAATCAAGTTTGACTACAAACTTTATTTGCAGACCTACCTGCAGAAAGCCCCTCTTGAAGGCTCTATGAAAACACTTCAGTCTGTTCAATTATCAATAAAAATGCAAATAACTTAATGAAAAAATGAAACGCACAAATAATTTCATATTTCATGGTGAAACCCTCATGACTAAAAATAAAATCTAAAGCTGCTTGCACAGTTTTAAGTACCTGCTTCTGACGGACTCCCAGTCGACCAGTTAAAGCAGATGGCCAGTAATGTCAGCACTAGCAGGAACTTCCTCTCCTAAGCCCAACTTAGTCTCTGTCAGGTCCCTCCGGTTATTTGAAATGCTCATGAAAGGTCATGTCTGCCGTGTTAGAGTAAACAGGAGGCCGCTCATACCAACATGTTCTGTCTCTGTAGCACTCTCAGCGGGACGCCCACACTCTGTTTTGTTTAAGTGGGCCTGTCTCCAATCAGTTAAATCAACAGCAGCCATTTGGAACAGGAGCCGGAGTGACAGGTGAACTGTGGCGCTGTCTGCTTTCCTTCTCCATGTTATCAGCTCCCTGGTTTGTGAATGGCAGGACTTGAGCCACTCTCCTGTCGATAGTGAAACAACCCACAGGGACATGCAGGAAATCCATTAGCCCAATACTGCTGTTTGACATGCTCCGAGTGAACTGCACTTACTGCCATGGGTGTCCTGTGACTGAATTACGGAGTGTACTATAGTATCAGCCCGAGGAGCCAATCAAATTGGGAAATGTATTCAAATAACCAGAAAACTGTTTAAAGGTTTGGTTCATCCAAATTACAGAAAACACACTTA
Source organism: Rachycentron canadum (assembly GCA_038496675.1). NCBI lineage: Eukaryota > Metazoa > Chordata > Actinopteri > Carangiformes > Rachycentridae > Rachycentron > Rachycentron canadum. The sequence continues at coordinate 9,308,244 of CM076657.1, read as the reverse complement.
CTCACTCACCTCAAATAGCACACAGTCGAGCAGATAGTTTAGGTTTTTTTTTTAATAATAAAAATAATAATAACAATAATTTTTATCAAGTAATGATGAAGTGACTTTTTTCTTTTATTTGGTCAATTAATCACCTCGTCAAAATTTTCAAATTAGTTCAAATAATAAATGGCATAAAGAATAAAGAATAAAAAAATAAATAGATAAAATAGATAAATAAATAAATCAGTAATTCACATCTCAAAACCAACATGTTCTGCAATATCTTGTTTGAGATTTTGAAAAATATGCGTATTTCCTTCCTTGGTGAAAGTTCAATGAGACGGTCGATACATCTATAGGTGAGATGAGGTAAGGTTAGCACAGAGTTTAAACAGTTGTAAACTGACTCTGGCTGAAGCTAACAAAATGCTACCAGTAGCTGTGAAGCTCACTCACTCAACTTTTGTTTTTGTACTAATAAAACAAAAAAGGCATTACATGCTAATAAATGAGCTTTAAAGGTGTAGGGAGGTGAATTTAATGGTATAGGTTGAATAAGCTTATTTCTTAAAATGTATGTATGTATTCCTTTAAGAGAAGTGAGAAAATGTTATTCATTTTGTAAATGAGGTTCATAGACCTTTAAAAGCTGTTTCTTTACAGCCCAAACTGAAGCTCTGTTTCTATACAGCAATAACAAAGGGTGAAATTTTACAGTGAGGTTGAGGTTGTGCTTAGTTACACCCACACTTGCCAACACTTTCACACCAGAAAGTAAACAACGGTCCCCACTGAACAGGCTCCAGGTTTGTCAGGGGTAAAGGCTGGTGACTTTCATGCCATCTGGTGACCTCCTAAAAGCAACTAAGGAGACATTTCTCCAGCAGCAGACGAGCAAGATAGCACTTCGGCCTGTATTATTGGTTATATCACCATGGGTGTCCTTCAGCCCCATTTAGGTCACTCCCTCCACTGTGTTATACAAATAAAATTACGCATGGGATTGCAATTCAACTGCTATTTCTCCACTTGGCAAATTGCTATGAGGCCTGGAGAAATTGAAAAAGCTGGCAAGGTCTCAGGTACCTGACAGTGACTGTGACTATGATGAAGTATCCTCCTGTTACCACTGTTGACTTTGCCAAATATCATAGATCTCCACTGTCTCCACCCCATGCTCCAGGCCTGCCAGCTTTATAAACAGAAAGGAATCAGTGCCAATACTTCTATAAGTAGCACCAACAGACCAGCCTGAAGGATCATGCCTCTCCAAATATCTTGCTGAGAGGTTACTTTGTCTTCATGTTCTGTTTTGCTCCTCACTTGATTTGGAGATTTCAGGACTCAGTGGCTTGGAGGACTGAGAGATTGGAAAGCTGAGATGTTCACAGAGAAGTTGTGAATCAAAACAATTGGTGGCGACTGCTGGTGTAAAAAAAAACATAGGGAGGGTTCAAAAACACAAATGAGTGACTATGAAACCCTAACCATGTGAAATATAATATTTATTTTTAAGAAAAACTGATGAGTTAAATGGATGCTGAGAAGAAATCAACACATACACATATACACATTTTGATTTCATTCTAGTTCTTGATCGATTATATTAGGTTTTTGTCGAGCCATGTCAAAATTTATTCTCTTAAATCATCATAATTTGAATAGTAAAAAAAAAAAAATTGGACCCGCTTTCTATTTCACCTCAATCACACAGCTCACACAATCACAATCTGTTTTACTCCTGAATATTTTTTGAATTGATTAACATCAGTGTGAAGTGGAAGGACAAACTCCTGGACAAACAATATGTAACATATGATTCAGTTCCAAATATTTGTTTTTGTTTTTTTGGTTTTGAAATGATTATTTACATTTTTCCTCAAACTTCAAAACAAACTAATATTACAGCATAAATGATGAAAATATTCACTTTTTCAGTAAAGTTCTTTTTCTCACTGAGAGCTGGGTGATTTACTCCACATAAACACCTTCTTATTGATTCTATCCTCCACCAGTTTGATGAGATGATTCAACAATCAGATCATTTTGCTTTTACATGTACTGATAGCTCTATTCTGTATAGCGTCTACATTATATTCTTTTAAGATCCATTTCCTGACAGCAGTGTTTGGTATATGGAAGGCAGGCTTCATAAAGTAAGGCAGCCAAGATTGTTACATGACTTCAGTTTATTAATGAGTGATAATGGAGGTCTCCCAGCAGAGTCAAACAGGGAAGGAACAACTACCCATTAATGTGAATTTTGACATTCTGGTTATTTGCTGTCAGCACAGCCACACCAAAGAGAGGGAGACCACTAACTCCCTCCTCCTTTCTATGGACAAATCTGTAGGCAGAGGAAAAGCTGGCATTACTAATTTACAGACAAACGTGTAACACTGGAATATGGATGAAGAATTTCATGTTTTAAAAGGGCCGTTCCATTCCCAGCTCATCCTGCATATCTCTCAATGAGACTGACACTGAATCAGAATCGCTTGTTTCTGATTTTCATTGAATGATGCTTTTCTTCTCAGGACAATGCAAGAAATCATGGACATTTAAATTGACTGATTTAAATAATCTGCTGTGTTTAATCAGCTGCACAGCAAGTTCACATCCACAACAGGATACCGGACACAAGCAGTACATTTCTGTTATTCTATCCAAAGCTGTGTCATAAACAATGTGTTTTGAGGATGAATAACCTCCACATCTACACAGATTACATTAATCTGTCAGAAGGCACGACTGCCAAGAGTGAACAACCCAAAAAATCTCTGCTTCATCTCTGTCAGTGTAAATATTTTGTCAAGTCTGCCAATGCAGCAATGGTGGCACTTGAGAACACAACACATACTGTAAATCAGCTGCCCAAGACATCTATAATGTTGGGGAAGCTTAGCACTGAGTGTGCAGGAGCCACCAATGACTCAACAGGTGTCACACCTTTCACTTTCTGAGAGAAACACAAGGTTAACAGCACAATGGGTCATAACAAATCAAATACACTATACAAGAAAGGGTGTATTGCTAAAGCCGTGGGCTAATTGAAAAATAACAAAACATATATTCAGCATATGTTGAATCTACAGTTACATCCTCCAGGCAGAAGCACACCACGCCAGCTCCCACAAGTCAGCTGCCCCCATGGGAGACACACACTGAGGAATGACGCTTAGACATGATTTCCACAAAAATGTCCATTAAACAGTCTTGTCCTGCAATCAAAATCTGATTTTCAAATCAAAATTGAAAATTTATCACCTATCTTACAGTACTTGGTTACACATCTTAGAGTAAATAAAGCACAGAAAAATGCAACCGAAGACTATGCATGTACTAACACACACACACAGACAGACACACACACACACTCACACACACACAATTCACAGAACAGCTGAACTCAGAGGAAGAGACAGGTTATGACAGAAGTAAAGTGGTTATCTGAGATAAGAAATGTCTATCCTTCAACCGAAAATCATATTTCTCACTTCACATTTTATCTGTGGATAACACCTGTTGCAATAACAACAAGTCAAATGGATACAGACACATGAGGGGTATTCACTTGCCAATATCCTTTTAGATCCAGGGCAGGGAAATTAAGTTACACTCTATATGGTATCCCATTTAAAATGGCACTTTGATGTGTAAATTTGTGCAAAGTCACATGGGGACTGCAAACTGTCTTCTTCACTCTGTAAACACCTGTGTGAAACTAGAAGCCTCCTTCAAAACTGTAACTACCACAGGTGGCATTTTATTCTAATCCCACAATCACTGATTCTCAAATTTCAAAAACATGCTGCATTTATCCCAGAAAGCCCAGCCAGGGAAAATCGGCAGGTCAGTCAAGAGAATCCACAGTAATGTCCTCTCCAGTGTCCATCGATCACTCCTCTGGCCTGGGGACATTTTTTTTTTTTTTTGTTTTGTTTTTTTGACAAGCCTCACTAGACCGAACACCCTGTGTTTAAGGCCGAAAGCCTATGTTTATGTGTCTGCTGCCAGACTAGGCTCTGAACTACATGTGGCGTGGAAACCTGATCCATTTATCTTTTGTATTGTGAAGATGCATCTGACCTTGCTGCCCTGAGGAAATGTTGATACAGCTTTTTACCTCGGAATCATGGTTGATAGCATTAACTTTGCTCTGGAGCTTCTGTGTTACACATCAGCTAACATGTGCAGACTACTGAGTGTGGTGTGGGATGCCATGGTACAAAATTTGGTGGATTGAAATTGGATCTTTCTCAGTTGTGTTTCCAGGCAATATAATGTAATATTTGGAGAAAGTCCTTAAATGAACTGTTTAAAGATTTACATGGCACTAAAAAACACTGTGTGGTGCTGCTGAATTGTACTGTGTTTGTGCTGCGTTCGTGAGAAAACTGTAAATGTGTGTTTATATTATCCTGCACAGTGCACTTCAGCAGATATGATCCAAGCATCATTCTTGGCATCTAAATGTGTATGTTCTGATAGGGCTTGTCAGGCAGTGGCCATATCTGCCATACCACACAAAAAAGTGGCAACTTGATAAATGAGGTCAGAGATAACAAGTGTCAAGACCGTGGCTCTGTCTCCACCTCTCCGTGCATCCTTTGTCCTCAGTGCCCAGTTTCTCCCTGTGCTATATCACCAAAGGGACGTGGTGAAATGCACCTGTACGTCCAGCTCTATTGTTTTTCAGCTGTGGCCAATTAGCTCATACATTTAGTCCCTGCTTATTCAGTAGTAGTCATTTCTCTCCAGTCAGTTGTCAGGCTCATTTTTACTGTCCTACTCAGTTTCTTCTACTCTACTGCATTTCAGAGGGAAACTGACTTTTTAACTACATTTATCCCACAGTTATAGTGTAGAGCCGAAACTATTTGTCAATTGGTCGATCACCTGAAGATTAACTGGCAACTATTTTGATAATTGATTGTTTCTGCCCTCCTTAGCCAAAAGCGCTTATTATTTCCAGATTCTCTTTTTTGCTTTGCTCTGCTTTGTATCATCATAAACTGGATCATTGTTGGTTTAGGATTGTTTGGGACCTCACATCGGGCTCTGGGAAACTATGGACCTTTTTAATTTTTTTTTTTTTTTTTTTACATTACATACACACATAGAGTAAAGAGCTAAATAAAAAAACAATCAGAAAATGAATTGATAAAGAAATATAATAATTGGTCAACCCCTATCATGAACCAATTGTACCACAGCATTTAGAGCCGAAGATAGTCAATAGTCTGCAAGGACACAACCCTAACTGTTGGGGTGAGGGTGTCTCTGACACTGTTCAGTGACTTGAATAGCACTATATTTAAGACAATCATGAAACCTTCAGATTGATACTGTCCAGGTCACAGCAAAAATTGTAGCATTTGTTACGTTTTCAAGAAGTTCACTTCCTGCACCACATCATTCACCTGGTCTTCATTATTTAAACTCAACCCCTGGCCTCGGCGCCTACACAAATCCACTGCAACCCATCACTTTCTATCAGTCTAGATGATAGGTGCTAACCCCTATACAAGAAACTCAATCCTAGGCAGTATGTTCTGCCACCTGCTGTCACTGCAAAGAGGAGCTACGATGATGGCCAGCAACAGAGAGGCAACATTGCATGTAAGGAGATGAAAAACCATTTTATAAATGTGGATGGCACATAAAAGGATGCAGCATCCAGCATGCTTAATTAAATTCTTGTCAAGCCAGATGGATATTTTTTCTTCTTAATGTAGTTGTCTTATCATCCAAGGTCCCAGAATACTAAGTTGCTCTCTTGTCAGTTCAGCTCATGGCCAGCAACTGGACTCCTGTCACACTTTGAAGATTGTGTCCTGTGTAGAAACACAAAGACAAACTAACTCACACACACAAAAAAAAAAAAAAAAAAAAAAAAAACTGGGAATACTCCTCCCAACTACCCTTGTTTGGTCAGTTTTGAGTCTTCCAATCAGTAAAGTCTCATCTTCTGTTCAATAGTCCACTATGACTTTCTCATGCCAATGCCTCTGGTAGCCTCCTTTCTGAAGGGAATGATGCTTGTCCCACCTGCACTACTAATCTTTATCTGTTGACCTCTGCCTGTGTTATATTGTCCATGTTCACACATCTCTGTTGGGTTTGTTCCCTGTCTGTCCCCTTTTGTCAGGAAAATAGCTATTGTTTCAATACAGATCAGTTCTCCAAGGTGGCATCTGAAATGAACCCTCCATCTCCAGCCATGGTGTGATTGATAACATAGCTGCCACTCTTCTATCAAATTTATCCAACACACTTTTCACCATATAATAAGTTGCACCCTTTGCAATTCTCGCACAGTTCAACAGAGACTGAAAATAACAGCAGTGGTCAAATACAAAAAATATGTGTTTGAACATTTAAGTAACTTTTGTACATCAGGTGCAAGGGGGGAAGTATTGATAATGCTACAAGAGGGAGTAGATCAGGGAGCTTGGATCTACTACACATCTGTCAGTACACAATAACAGTCCCATGTCAGTCAATGTTGCTTCTTTTTAACCACAAGCATGATCGTACCCAAACCAAGTAATTTAATCATGACGATGGAGGTTACTCATCTTACCCTTAGTAAGTAGCTACTTTAACCCAAATTATAATGTTTTCCAAACCCTAACTAAGTCTTTGCTGTGCCTAAACATAACAAAATAAAAAATGTCTGTAATTTCAAATGGTTTTGGAAAACAAACAGTGTCACACAAAGGCATTAGAAGGATGCATTTCTGCATCTTTCTCTAAAGCATTTACAAACAACATATTTTCATATTTAATTTGAGAATTGTTGGATGGACAATAACATATGCATATGTAGCATCATAGATGAGGACAGGCAGTAAAATTGTCCAAGACTACATCTGCTACATCGTCTCTGCTTTGAGCTCAACCATGCGTTTGACAGTGTCATTAAAAAAGCAAATTTTTTTTTTTTTTTTAAATCTACTTCATCAGAACTAAGCTGATTTTCTTTAATCAGTTTTTGACTGTAAATGCTTTTAATTTGGTGTACATAAGTGAGATTGTGAGTCATGATTAAAATCTCCAACAATCATCCCAGTGTTCTCGTGCTGTTCAGGCTGCAGATGAGCTCAGTAGTTGAGCAAGGAGCATGGAACCAACATTAGCACCATGCAGAGCCGCAGAACTCTGATTTACTGTTCCCAGGGCTGGTGATTGAGGAGAGCATTACGTCACAGCTGATAGATCAGAGAGTCTTACAGCAGAGCACGGCTCCATCAACTGCTGCTGACAGTAGCGTTAGTGCTGACAACCAGCGAAAATGGATTTATGAAAAAACACAGATACTCTATGCACTGACACAAAACAGTGAGAGAGCTTACACACACACATTCACACACCCTAGCACTCAGTACTGTACAGAAACATAATTCTTGAGTGCAAACACCCACATTCAATAAAATACATAAAGACATAAGTGCAGAAATACGAAATCTGCACAACAGCAATTGCTATTAAAAATACTAACTGATGGAGTAAAAAACAGAAAAGAAAAGAAAGACACTTCATGATGCAATTCTGTGTTAGTTATTACTCCTTTGTGGGTGGCTTTTGCTGTCGTCTCACACAAAGGTTTCTTTCCACCAATAATCTGAAGGTCATGGGAGCTGGAGACCTTTAACTACCCATATATGTCCTTGAATTTAATTTGTCTAACATGCACTTCTTGATTACATGGTGCACGTGATATACTGGTCTGCTGTTGTGTTATTGTGCACACTGCTATATATACAATAGGCCTGTAACCAAATTATTTTGCCCAAATATTCCACCTATGTATCTATATCTAATTTTATATCACGTATGTATAATTACAATTTGTCATGTGCTTGTTGTATCTATAAATATTCTATTCATTACTAATGTTTTTTCTTCAATGCACCTAGTTATGAAAACAATATTACTCACATCTCTATCCTGTTACACTACAGTTCAGTGCATCTGCAGACAAACTGCTTCACATTGACAGCCTATGTAATTCTCATGTTTTAGCTGTTGGGTTCATATTTTGATGCCTCTGTTCATTAACTGTAATGTGGCAACATTAGATTTCCAGAGTGAAAACAAAACAGAGACACAAAACGTGCGTGTCCTGGTCATCATTCAGTCATAAAAAACATGGGGCACTACAAAATGTTTCTCCTGCTGCTAATAGCACTGCCAGTGTCAATCACACTCGACAGCAGAAGAGGAGGTTGCACCAACGTCTGGTTCAAAAGTAGTTTACTTTGCTGACATTCAGTATCTGTGCTGAGAGCATCAAAGAAAATAATAATAGGTCATTTTGAGACAAGATTCAGCTTGTAAGAGTTTACAGGCTGCCATGCGGTTATCCTGTGTTGCTCTATGTACAATGACACAGCAAAAAAAACAAAAAAACAAGTGCAGTGATTCAGCTGACAAAATGAGATTCGGCTTGGGGCTTAATGACTGATGAGAGACTGTCCTTTAAAAAATTACCCCAGAGGCCATCTGTGCAAGCAGTTTAATACAGCCCATAGTTATGTTTAAGCGTTAGGTGACCTCTGTTATTATTATGATTTTTCTGAGGAGCAACAGAGGAAGTCAGCTCAAATATAGAGCAACAAAATCTGCATTAGGAGGTGACTGGATGGATGGATGGATGGATGGATGGATGGATGGATGGATGGATGGATGGATGGATGGATGGATGGATGGATGGGCCAACAAAACACTTTCACATAGGGGACTGCAGAATCCACGCCAGTTCCACATCCTTATGCATATGTTTATTACCCCATACCAGAAGCATTCTTCTAAAAAAGGATTCCTGAAACACAGGAGCCAGGAACACTTAGCAAAAGGTATTTAGGTTCATGATTTATTCAGAGTAAACCTGTACATCTGAAAACTTTGATTTTACAGGAGCCAGAGGCTGCAGTTACTAAAGGCAGTAAATAAATGCTTGATTTGGCAGCAGTTATTAAAAAGGAATGACAAATGATCAAACTACTAACTGTACTCCAATGGATCTGTAGAAGCAAAAGGCATTTCCATTAGTTTGCTGGTCACAGACATGTAACAGATTTGTTGTGAAGTTGAATGTTAAAATAATCACATAGGCCGCTTTATTATAGAGTTAAAACATTAAAGGTACCCAGCCTACATTGAGAAAATTAATGGTAGATGTAAATTGAACTACAGCTAGCATCCTAGTTTACTTTATCGGCTGTAAAGGAAAAAAAAAAATCCCCCAATATTTGGGAAATTGCTAAATACTGCGTCTGAGATTCACCCAGGCCAATAATTGTTATTGTTGTCACTGTATAAAAGTAACAGGAATTAAAAGCACATTTTGTTTGCACAAAATGTTCTTTATATTGAAATCAGTCAAAGGTTAGGTTAGGCTAGTTAAGGGAAGGTTACATTACAATCTTAGTTACAATCACAGAACAAAAAACAATTAATATATGGATATTGCTTCACATGGTTATATGTGGTACCTTTAACCAATTCAAGCTAATTTCCCTGTAATGTCAAATGTGGAGATTTCAGCAACACAACCAAGCTTTGATCTACCCAGCAACAATACCAGAGATGTGAGTGCTATAGGCTCTGCATACCAACTACTTATCAACACAAATGCAAATGTGACCTTTTATTTTAAAAACAAAATTATGAATGAGATTCAGATTCAATAGCTGGCAGACATGAAACATATTCTCTAACTTGATGGGAAAATACAGCTTCCAGTGTGAGTGGTTAATAGAAGTTAGTCTGTTTGAGAAATACAAATATGTCGCTGACTTAACAAAGGATGACAAATGTAGACGAGTTATGATACCATTAAAGTTCATGCCCAGACGAGTCGCCTCATCAGATGTAGCAGACATACAGCAAAACGGTTTCTTCTAATTCAACTGGAGAGAAACACTACACGCTCAAACCTCTAGTGTTATTATACAGGCAAGCTACATTCAACAAACTAAGAAAATATCCTCCCATTGTCTTTAGATAATAAAGTTTTAGTTCTATTTTGACATTTTATTGTACTATAGAAGAGCAATGATCAGGAAACCTCACAGCACAATGTGGAACACAAACTAAAGTGTGTTAGTTACCTGCATCAAAAGAGTTTGTCAATTTATGTGATCACTATTTCAGATATTTTAAATCTAAAATAATCTCCAGTTGATCCAGTTTTAGATTTTATTTAGAGTTTTTTTTTTTTTTTATGTTTCTTATCATTACGGGATTAGTTACTCTCTGCCACAACTGAATCAAATTACATTTTTCTCTAAATATAGTTTTGGTCTAATCTCTAATATAAATGGGTTGGTTGTACCCTGGACACAGACATGTAAAATACCCCACTTTTTTACACATAGCCTGCAACATTTGTAGTTGTTTTGTGTCTCTTTGTGATCATTTGATTGACTTTATGAGAAGAAACAGTCACTCTAATCATTCTGGTAGGTTTATTCATTAATCCATCCATGTCTATAACTACTGGGCTGAGGACTCTGCCCTGACTTTGCATCCCACCCAGACGTGACAGAAGCTCAGATGTCTTATAGTCAGCCTTACAGCTCCATATACCACTGGCTGGTTTCAACTCTAACAATGCATCAAATTTTATGACCTCATCAAACGTTCCGCATGTAAAATCTTACTCTGCATAGTCTCAGGTTACAGGCAGGGCAACACTGCCTTCAGATAAAAGTGGAGCATTGCATGGGGATTAATACCTCTGAAATGTACTGAAGTGAAATATTAGGTTTACAAAATGTAGATGTTAACATAGAGAACTGGTAAATAAGATATGGTCTGTAATCCCCATATCTATACATTGCACAAATATATAGATTTTAGCAAAACCACCTGCTAAACCACTATCTACTCACTGAAAACAACTGTAATTTGAAGTATTCTATTCTAGTAACTAAAACATCTCGTTTACAATTCATTCTCAATTCGGCTACTTACTAAGAGGAACCAAATCTATTGACACAGACAAACACACACATATTCAACGAAAGACTATGACTAACACTTTGGTGCTAAATGTTCACCGAGCACTAAGATATTTTTTTGGAGGAACTGGTCACATTTCTAATTAGCTACACAGCTGCAGTGCAGCAGCAATAAAGGAGTTTCTTCAATTTTCTTTAATCAGATTTTAGGAGACAAAGGCAGTGTGATAAGGATTATTCCTAAGACGTTTCAGTGATGACAGGGTGTGTGTAATGTGTATTTGCAGTATGGTATGTGCTTATTAAGACTAATCTATAGACTTCCTGAGGACATTAGATACGTGTCTCACTCTAACATATGGCACCCAGAAAGAAAAAAAAAAATCTTCTTCTTTGAGAAAAATAACTCTTCTCTTCAAAGAGCAACCACCCTCAATCCACAGCTAACAGTTATATAAGATAATCCTTTCAGTTTTACTTATCTACACAAAGCATTAAGCAATTTCACCATTGCTAGTCTCACGAGGTTGTTGCCTCCTGTTTTGCCTTTAGCAAACTCTTTTCCATCCCATCCATGCAGGGAGTGATGAGCCCTGCTATCCAGATTGAGGTGAGAGAAGGGTTGGTCTCCTGCCTCCAGCACCATCTGCTCCAAAGGGCCACATTTAGATATGCTGAACAGACAATACTGTACTTGCAAACACAGACGGTGGTTATGAGAGCCATGACATCATCAATACAGATGGGGCAAAGAAACAGTTAACAGCATCAGAGAGGATTGGCCTTGCATAAACCTTGTATGTTATCAGTGTATCTTATAAAGTGAGTCAGAATAATAAAATGAATAAAAATTCTTGACCAGTCTATCTTAACTGTGTTCAGCAAAAAAAAATATATAAGTAGTATATATAGTATATTTACTGTATATGACAAATACCAATTTGGATTCTGATTGGTCATTATCCAGAAACTGCATTAGTATAAGCTTGAGACAACCTCAAACACATAACTGATCTTCCTCTAAGTACCAAATTTAATACTATAGATAACTCTTTTATGAGTATTAGTGAATATGCCTCAAATGCACATCATCCATATGGTGTTCCACAGGGGTCAATGCTCGGTCCAATTTTTTCATCACACATGCTATCAATCACTGCTACAACATAAGGCACCTTTTCATACCTGTTCATGAAACACTGTACAAACTGCTATTGCTCACTGAGCACAACACATTAATGGACTGTCTTAGAGAAGCTATTATGAATACTTTAAAACAACAACGTATCAAATGACATTGTAAAAACAATTTGACAATGTGAAGGGGCTCATAGTGATGAACTTGTGTGAATTGTTTTTCAGCTCATTGTTTTTCAGCTCATTGTCTAGCTGCCCAGCTTCCCGTTGTGGCTCATACTCTCACTGCTCTGATAGCTTAGTTTTCTGCTGCAGGAGGCAGTTGTTTTAACAAAAAAAAAAAAAAAAAAAAAAAAACAACCTTAAAACCGACTGTATGCCTCATTCTCTCAACAAAAAGGTAGCAGGGGAGCAGTTAGCAGTTAATAAGCCTGACATTTTCCTCAATAATTAAACCAAGGAGACCAAAAACAAAGCTAAAATTAAGTGAATGCATTTTTCTTACTTTCGCTCAAGTTCAATTTTGATTTAATTAAATTTTATTTGTGTAGGTGGAGAGAAATATGACTCGAAATGAAAGATAATGTTCCTTCATAACTGCTGGATGTGTAAATAATTAACTGTATACTATACTATCTATAGCTATACTATCTATAGTATCTATCTATAATTCTATTAATTTAGAAGATGATGATGTTTCAGCTTTGTGTTCATAGCTTGTTCCTGCATGGCAAAAAACCTCTTTTAACAAGTTTAAAAATGATCATGTAGTCTAATCAAATAAAGACAAAATAATAACTGTTGACATGAGATAAAATGTTTGGATATAATTACAAACAATGATTTAAACCTTAGTAAGCATACTGACTACTGTATGCCACTACTGTAGACTATATTTTTCCACTCATGAAAAAGTCAGACCATATCTTGCTTTCAAATTGATATGAAAATGTATCAATTCCTACTTTGATTTTCATTGTCTGCACTACTGCTCTAAAACTGCATTATCCTGAAAAAAATAAGACAAAAAAATCTATGAATATACTTAAAATATAGCTGCCAGAGAAATGCATCACATTTCATGTTAGCATGTCTGCATTGGCCTCCTGTCTCATCATCTCCAAGGTCATCAAAACCTGCGTTCAGTAGGTGACATTAAGGTGATTAAATGTATCAACAGTTAACACAACACGGAAAAGCAACCAACATGCAACTTCTGTAATTTCCTTAAGGAAATGAGCCTCATTTTGATGCGAGTTGTCTTCATCCTCTGATCAAACCTTTCCATTTATGCCATTTTATACATTTTAATTGCTATGATTGTATGCTATGTTTTTTTGTTTTATCCAATATTAATGTACCTCCAATTTGTCACTATTATTTCACATAGAAAGATTGAAGTCCACACCATTGTTTCTATAATGATACATACAATACAATGAGGCATTAAGTGACCAGGATGTGTTAAAGGCTTCACCCTTACATCAACTCAAGCTACAAACAACCAGTGCCTGGAGAGAGAAAAATGGCTTTTGAGCTACTAGATCAGAGCAGCAGGCCAACCTTTGAACCTGGGAATGAGAGAAACTCAGACTCAGAGAGGGGGGCTATCGACCAAGGGGAGAGGCAGGGCTGCAGTAAGTGGAATCTGGGGTGGGAGTTTCCGTGTCAGTGGACTCATCTTACAGCCTCCCTGATGGACCACGGTGATGTCCCCCAGGGTCCAGATGGGATTCAGTGGTCAGCTCGGTGACAGCTGGTGAAGGGTGGTCAGGCCTCATGCATAATGGAGGCTCATCGGACCACACCACAACCAGACTGCTGCACTGATGTGGAAGTAGTTCCATCACAGTGTCAATACTGCAGGGTTACTGGAATATTAACCGCTGTGTAAGGTTTATACCCTGCTATGAGGAGCAGGGTTTTAAATACATTTGACTTTTGCTTTATGTTAAAGCCAATATAGAGTATTTCCTTCAAAGTTTTACCAAAATATTCTCTAGTTTGGGTCTGAATTTCATGTGTTACCCATCACTTCTACTGGCTAAGTAACTACTGAGGTCTGGGAACATGGTAACATCACAACAACAGGGCAAGAAACACTGACAATCAAACAGGTTGTAAATAAGCTAACAGTTTATCCAGATCTAAAACACTTATTTGAATGTAAAACTGGATGCTAGCAAACCCAAAATGACAAAACAAAAATACAAAACGTTTGTGTAGAAAACTGTGGCATGTACAGTTGGACAAAGCTGAATCTGGAAGTTGATCAAAATAACTGAATTTTTATTTTTATTTTTTTGCTAGCTAGGTGCAACACAACACTGACATACTAACACCTTTTCAGTTGGCTTGATGAATCTCTTTGCAAATTTTTTGCAATATTTACACATCCATTAGCTACAGAGGAACATTATAATTCATTAGTAGTTGTGTTTGTGTCAACTTGATGAATCTAAGTCCAATATTTACCCAGCTTTTAGCTCTGCTTTAAGTCTCCACTAACTCCCGAGGGAAAGATCAGGCTCTTTAGCTGCTAAATGCACCACTTTGTTCCCCAGTTAGAGAATGTTAGTGCTGTGTACAGTGGACTTTTAGAAAATTTTCTGTGAAAAACAACTGCCTGACAGCTGTAGCCCTGATGAGAGCAGTGAAAGTGAACCAAAGCAATAGATTTATGGACCTTAAAACCAAAACAATGAGCTGATTGACACTAATATGCTCTGTAAACCTGAGCAAAACTGCAGAGTCAAGTGAAGATCCTCTGTCGGTTTGTCGCCACAGGTCGCCCTTTTCACATTACAGATATTGAGCTGACCCAGGGTTTTGTAAGAATATTGATTATACCAGCTTTAAGGTGAGCACACCCAAAATGTAGGTTATATTAAACAAGAAAACTGTGCACACAGCAATATTGTAAGGTAGACATCTGGGTTTCACTTATTTGTGTTTCTTGTGCATGTTATATTGATTTCATTTTCAAGTCTGTATGATATCCAAGTTTGGCCTGACTGTAAAACTTATTTTTCTGTGGGGACGAAGGAATTAGACTTGAACTGTGATAGACATTTTAAATGAAAACATTTAGTTGATAATTTTACCACCTTTCATTTTCTCTGTGCATGTCCTGGGGGTTTGTTCAGAACCTGTCTGATTAGCTGATGGCTCAAGTATCTTGACTTGTTGGACTTATTTTTTATGTTGCATTCCCAGATATGAATTATTATTCTGAATACGAACAACTGCCACAACAGCAAAACATGGAATTTCCTTTTAAGAAAACTAACTGGAGCGATTTCTTTGCTAGGTGGTTTCTCTCAAAGCTTTACATATCTAGGGTCCTATGTCCACACTTGTCAATGTGTTGAGGAATCAACACAACCAGCTATTTTATTGTGAAGGGACACACTGCAGTACATCACCTCAATCAGTCATCCCAGCCCTTGTAGGCAGCCACCACGACTAGCGACCCGACCCCCATCCCCGACACAGCAGCAGGAAAGTGCTTACCTAGGAGAAAAAGACAGAGAGGACATTAAATCAGTGAGCATAAAATTCTAGCGAGCAGTGGACTCGCTTTCACAGATTAGCCAATCTCTCCTCAGCACAGTGAACTGCCACAAAGCTTTAACCCTCTCTAGCTTCAATTGAAATGGAGAGAGGAGAGATTATCCCATATATTCCAGTGCTCAGCATTTTCTAATGTGTCTAAATTTGGGCAGTGACGAAGGTCGATACACATGTGTGGTTCTCAGGGAACAATGGGAATTTCTCAGAAGGGCAGTGAATAACTATACGAAAACTAATAACAAACATAGTGGTGAAGACTCTGGGGCTGCATCTAATTTTGTGAATATTCACAGAGAAAAAATATTGTGTCAAGGCACAAGGAGAAAGGTGGAAAATATGAAAAAAGGCAGGTTGTGGGGAGTCTGTGGTTTAGCCTTGGAGGGATTGAGCCCTATATTTAGTCCACAGCCCTGTATGAAGTATTATTCATTCAGTTCGATCAAAAGACAAGGATGTCTTCCAGTGCCAGATGTTACATCACACACCTTGGTTCTTCACACTCTCTCATCCATTTCTCTGATTATTTGTACCCATTTAAGTCCAGGGACCTCACAACCCTTCCATCAAGCCAAGCAAGCACACAAACAAGGCTAATGAACAATTGGAGGAAGGATACTACACGACTACTGAGAGAAAATAAAGGAGATGCATGTTGTGTGAGGAACACTTCAGTGAATGGGATCTTGATCAATCAAGTACCTGCTGTTGACATATTGTTGCAGGAAAAAATAAACTAAGTAAGCGTAAGTGATGCCTAAGAGACTACAATGGAAACAGGATTTGAGCATCTGAAGCCATAAATTATGCAAACCCCTCACATAATGGGTATCATTTTAATAATAACTTAATAAGGACAATTTCATTTTTATCGCACTTTTCAAAACAGAGTTACAAAGTGTTCTACTTACAGAACAGACAAAGCAACAAGAGACACAAGAGAAAAGAAACAAAGTGCCAGCTAGCAAGGCATGTGAAACAGGGAGAATTACAAACATGTATGTAAACACACAACAGACAAAAAAGTAGGTAAAAACCAAGCATAGAGGCATCAAATTCAATTAAAGGCAGCATTACACAAGTATGTTTTGAGCAGTGATTTAAACTGGGGCAGCAATTCAGCACAAGTGATCAACTGATTTTCTGATTCTGTCTTTAGCATTAATGAGAAATATGCAGTACAGATACACTCTAATGTAATTGTCAGTAGATACATAGATATATGATTACAGCTGTGTTTTTATATTGTATTATATTGGCAGTTACCAGTATTTGGGAGGTTTCACAGCAGTTGTTATATGACAAAAACATATATTATAGTGAGTGGTAAAAAAATAAGATATTTTACTTACATAAAAGTGGCAATGCCACTGTGTACAAAGAGTCTATTACAAGGAATTTCTTGCAGTTTTAGCATCTAAACATATTTGATGTTTCTAAAGGTAAAATCTTGCAGAATGGTCTATTTCAGAATATTATATATTACATTACTGGATTCTAATAATTGATGCATTAATGAGGAATAGGTGTAGGTGAACAGCTGGTAAAGTACCACTTATTTTATCATTTTTTAGTTGCTACAGGCCTTGGTAGAGGCGGGGTTAAAATTTCCAAATCGGGAGTCCAGAAAAAAATGCAGGATGAGCAAGTGAAGAAAATGTCCATTAACACAAAGTAACAATAGAAAGAGAACACAGTTGGACACTGTAGATGGAATAGTTTGTTTTTTTTTTCTATTTGTTTTATATTTGTTTTGAACTAAACGTAAGAGCAGGACCAAGTTGCCTGATATCCAGGTGGCTGATCTGGGTTTATCGTTAAAAAAGACCTCCACCCTTCTTTCGATTGGACTGTGGACCTCAGGTGCTTCAGAGACCTTTTTTCCCTTCCTTTTTTTTTTTTTTTTAATTGGCTGCACTGTGACAGCCAATAGAGCAGGACATAGATGACTCACAGACAGAATAGGACCACACAAAGCCTGAGAGACATGGGGCCAAAGCACACTGTCTAGACTGCTACTGATAATCAGTCAAAATGCATTGGTGGGTCAATGGTTAGGAGGAGTTCAAGGTTGTCCACCTGTGTGGTTCTCCCTCAGTGGGAGCTGGCAACTGCCCATTCGATAGAATTAGCATTGGCTTTCTATGATCCCTGAAAAGATACAGATGTTTTTCAGAGCAAAGCTGCTTTTCACATTTTATTTACCTGGAAATAATGAGATGTCTATCAACTGATTTCCATTCGAAAACCTTACTGTACATTTAGTAGAGACTTATCTCTGCACTTCAGTGTCCAGTGCTTCCAACCATAATGTTGCTGCTGTCAATGCTTCACAGAGCAGCCCTGTTGCTGCTGTTCTGTGGCCTTGATGAATCAACCAATAAGAAGGACAGACTCTTATTCTAGCCTTGAGCAGTGTTAAGTGCGAAGATTGTTTCCAGATTCACAAAAAGCTCTGAGCCACAAATTTGTAAAAGGGAGCTGAGCCACCATCAAGGTCACAACTTAAACAAAGTTGCACAAGTGCATAGAGAAAATGGTGATTTGGAGATCAACCAGAGGGTATTGTTATAAAAGTGTACAACAGTGATAATTTGCTAATGATAGTTAGTAGGGATGGATGATATAACAATTAACACCAGAAAGTATATATTTCCCTGATACCATTTATACCATGGTAGTATTGAGTTGAGTATCTCTGGTTTCATTGAGACATTGTGTAAGATAGTGATGACTATATACATCAATATGATGAATGATGCATGTATTTGAAAGGTTTTGTTTTTTTTAATTCACTGGCGCAGGCAAAAACTATGGAGGACTATTTCTGCCAGAAAACTGAACAAAACAGATGATGCTTCAAAATGATTTATTTATTTATTATTTTATTATTATTTATTAATTATGACTTTTGTGGATTTCAATCTATTTTTTTCTTATCCTGGTGAAAATAAACATCAATGAAATGCATTCTGATCCAACATTGTAAACGTGAGTTTGCAACTCTACATTATGAATGTGTTAAATAAAATGCACTATTGACAAAATCTTTAGGACTCCCTTGGATGCTTTTTGCTGGGTATTCCTTCATTTCACGATTAATAACAGAGTAAAGAATAAAGTTCAATAAGCTCAGCAAATAAATGCAGTTGATAATATTTCCCTTTAGTATTGACTCCCAAAGATCAACGTGTAAACAGTTGTGTTGTCAGCGAAGTGTGAATAGTTTCTTCTCCAAATAAAACCCTGAATAATTATTCAATTAAAAAGCCAGGTTTGTCAGTTAATACAATTGATTAACAATAAATAAAGTGATTAAATAATCAACCCAAGGCCTGTAGCAATTACTTCATCATTCAAGGTGACACCTCATGCTGTGTTATGTTTATGCTTTATATATACTATTTAATCAATATAATATTTGAATGAAACCAGGTGTGAAGTTTGCAGGTTTGAAGTGAGCATAAACTGACAGTCGGGTGAGGAGCTGCTTCAATTTAAGTAAAAAAAAAACAAAAAACTGCCTGTTTGGATTTTTCCTCAGGCAGTGTTATGCAAAACATGCCTCTGAACCCTATTGATACTGCCCTCAGTTTTGAACTGAAGACTTTGAGCTTGCCCAGGGTTGTCAATCCACAGCACACACTTACAATTTGCTCCTGTGTCAAAAACAAAGACATGAAGAGAAAACAACAATCCAAAGCTGCATAATTTTTCCAAGAGACAAGGGCAAGATGGCACTGTGTTTGGGCATTGTGCAGCATCTTAAACCACTGAAGCAGCTTCATTATTTCAGAAGGTTTCTTCCCAAGAGCTGCAGCAGCTCCCTGCGGATCACATCAGTGTCAACTCATCATCTGTGACAGCAAACCGCCACTGCTGAAGACAGCAAATCGCACCTCCAGTAAACACACGACAACGGCAACCTGCCCCATGGTTTTAGTTAAAAAATTCAACATCTTCTGACAATGAAGTTAGACCACATCAATTATCAATTACACTTAATGGTGGAGGAGAAATTGAATTAAAAAAGAGTCATGGCTGACCACAGGATACGAAGAGATATTGTTCTTGGCAGCCGCATTCTATTCATTCATCATTGACGTAAAGGTAATAGGACTTCAGAGCTGTACTAATGACCAACGACAGCCTCTCTGTAAAATAGATGAAAGGTGTGCCATTATGGGGTGGACTCATGAGAGGAGAGGCCATGCGGCTAATGACTCATTAGAGACATCTATAGCCAGACAGGCTGGGAGCCAAAAGGCCAGGAGTCCTTTTTAAGGACTCAATACCCCAGCTGACACTAATTGTAGCCGTCAGGATAGCATGGATTTTCATCGCAGATAATAACAGTCTGCTCCCCTGACACATCTTGGCCTGTTACCCACAACTGGCACTGCCCAGGTCTGTTAGCCCTGCTCAACAGTGTCTCCTATCCCAAAGAGTTGGTGCGCAACGGAACCACAATAAAACAGCAAGTGCTGAGTGCAGTGATGATCTGATAAGCTGGTAAATGTGAGCTATCAGGGAGTTAAATGCAGCGGGGAGGCTGGCCTAAAAAGGAAATGCCAGAAAGAGTAATTTTCAATATTCTCATTGCATCATTCAGCTCCTGCAAGCACCTGCAGTGTTGAGCAGGCCCATCTCTCATTTGGACAGAGGCAAAGCGGGATGTTTTATGGTCTAGACATACTCCCTGTCACTGTGCTAATGTGATTCAGTTCCAAAACAGTCAGAGGAAATGAGAAAAGCTACTCCTTCCCACCCTTGCAGCACTCAGACATGATACACATGGGGCTTTACACTGCTAGCAAGAGAAAAAAAAATTGCAAAAACCTTTCATGATACATTGACATAAGGGGAGGAGAGACACTTACCACCAACTGCAAAAGTAGCAGCATGAGATTCTTGATGCTAGATTTGAATGTTAGAGTAGAAACTGTGGAGGAAAGATTGGCGGCAGTTCATTACACTTCAAACTGAAAATGACTGGCAGCAACTCTCCCCTGGGCTAAGTAGGGAACAAGAGCCGGAGAGTTGTATTTTATAGAAGACAGTCTATCCTACATGCTAGCAGTAAAAATAATAATCAGAAAAACATTCTGACAGAGCCCCATATAGTCTTTGAAGGTCTA
Source organism: Rachycentron canadum (assembly GCA_038496675.1). Classification (NCBI taxonomy): domain Eukaryota; kingdom Metazoa; phylum Chordata; class Actinopteri; order Carangiformes; family Rachycentridae; genus Rachycentron; species Rachycentron canadum. Next base: position 9,287,447 of record CM076657.1, on the reverse strand, counting down.
CATAATAGGTTTTACAAATAGCATGGGAATATCATTTGACTAAAGTGGCTGCAGTGTTCACTAGTAGCCACTTAATAAATAACTTGAAGACCATGCAAATGCCAGGAACCCAGTCTGACTGTGTTTAGGTGAATGCACTTAAATGGGAAGAACATATGGTCCATATATGTTACTTATATGTTATAATATTCTGTTACCGTCTATTACCCAGGTCTGCATCTGAAATAGATTTCTATAAAAGATTATTTCTAATTCCTCTTGTTTAAGTATATTTAATCATATTTGTGAATAAAGATTCCTAGGCTTTCTGATTTCCTTGCTCTTTAATTTACTGTTCATGCTATTTGCCCTAAAATAAAATAAAATGTCCTTGATGTTTCCCGATTGTCTTGATAAATAATGTACATTTCCTCAGGACTAATTTGATCAGTAGAAAGGTAGTCACATCATACTCACCATTCTGCAACTCGAAAAGACAGTTTTTCAAACTAAAACAATTAATTAATAGTCAATCGCAGAAAACTAATCAATTTCTAACAAAAATGTCAACTACTCTCTTGTTCCAACTTATCAGTCCTAATCAGTGTGTTTTTTATCTTTGTGAATATCTTTGGGTATTGGATTGTTTTACAAAAATAAATAAATAAATACAATTTTTAAATTTGTACTTTCTGCACAGATTTTTCACTTTAAAAGCCTTCTGCTGCCTCAAAGGCCACAATCACCTCTGTTAATGAATTGGCTTTACTGCATTGTTTTTTAATATTTAAATTTTTCACTTCATAACTACGTTATGTTATATTTACGTTATGTTATATAAGATTGGTGCTGTTCCTTTAATCAGTGTTTTGTGACCTGTCTGCAAACCAAATTTCCTTGCTGAGATTATCCCGAGTGGGATTTTAATTTGAAACATGTAGGCTTGAGTATACAGTCATTTTAGAAGCTATTGGAAAGACTAATAGTTGAAGAAAACAAAATTTCTGTTAGAGAAAAGACACTCAGAGCAGCAGATTGATGAGACCGCTGTGTTGTGGAAAAATGGAACATTATGCAGAATTTACAATGTGAGCCATTATAGTAATTACACCGTTTTGTTCCAGCTATTATTTGAGACTCTGCAATTAATGGATGTTGGCTTTTATTTGAGAATTCATAGTACATTGTATATAAAGCAGAGCATTAGACTTGAGAGTTGGATTTGACTGCTGTGAGATTTGACTTACTTGAGACCTAGGAGCAAAAATATTCAGTTGATGCAATTAAAAATAAATAATATAATAGCAGCCAGATCTTGCATCGCTGTATATCTTGAATATTTAATCCATTATGAATCCTCTGCATTGAATCATTGGTCTGCTAACAGAGCTTTGAAATTAAAATGTTAAACTATCATGTCATTTAAACTTGCAGATTTAAAATGAACAATGAGCTTCTATACATATATATATACACACCTACATCCACATTTTAAATGTATTATTACTGAACACATATTTGATGCAGTTTTTAATGTTGCATTTTTAAATATAAATTTAATACAAAAGCCTTCTAATACCCTAATTTGTGCAAAAATGTTTACAAGGATCTGTCAGTTAGTGGGTATGACCAAGATCAAAAATACTTTGGAATCAATGGCTGCAAGGTGAACATAACTGTACAAATATATTTATATAAGACAATTTCATGTACTATGTATATCTCCAGTTTGTTCTATAGTCCAATAATGGAAAAAAAGTCACTCAATCATCAGCAATTAAAAACTTAAAACTATTGCATCTTGTCTCACAATTTATTCCTAAACACTTAAGATTTGACTTGGACCTTAACCAATGAATTCATTCATGTAGCCACTGATTCACAGTCTCTTCCCTAATGATGGTAAAAATGCTTATCAACATCAATACTTGTAATCTTGTTCTTCTCCTCTCTGAAACACTTTAGAAGCTTTACATCTGGTTGTGCTTGTTTTTTAAAGGGCTTCCAACGGAGAATTGAAAAACCATGCCACCTCAGTCAACCATCTCATTGAGAGGAAACAAATCCATAACCACTGGCTTTAAAAGGCCACAGGACCAACAAACCTTTTAAAAGACCAAAAGAGGTGTAAGCTGAGAAACAAAGGTCAATCTAATATGGACTTCTTTAACGATTGTTTCGCTCTTTGACTAATTCCCAGAGGCAAAAAAAGAAAGAAGAGAGGAAGGAGGAGGGAGTACGGAAAGAGACAGTTGCTAGTCCAGCCTCTCTGCCCATTGGGGATATGTATTATGCCACAATGATCCCACTGGGAATTTAACCAAGGTGAGACTTTTTTCCACCTCTAAAGTCCTCTTCAACTAACCGTAAAACGGTTCTTAAAGCTAATGTTCACAATTTTCATAAATATTTCAAGATATGCTACTGTAATGATAGCAGGGCCAAGGCTAGCCCTGGCTCATGTCTGCTATTACAAGGCTAATCTAAGCTCCCCATGAGAATTTCTAGATTTAATTTAGGCATTTGGGGATGATGCTTGGCGGCGACAAGGGCCATCCATCTTCTCTTAACAGTCCTAATCTTTATAGAGGCTCCAGACTTCAGGTAGTGCATGTGATGGATAGCACCCCAGGCTGAGGACAGTCCATTAGTAGGAAGAGAAAACCACAAAGCCAAAGCCCAGTTACACTGTCTTAAGTGCAATTCAGAGGCAGTGGCAGCTCTGTATACTACATTACCAAGTAAAAAAACAATGTTTTGGAACAAACGTCCACCCCAGTTAACCGTCCCAGTACCCCTCATAGGTTTAGATTATCGAACTCCAGGCCTGCAGAGAGTTTCACCTCAACTGTCAGAGAGCTCAGCAGCCATTAAAGACAAAGTAACTCTTGACTCAACAGTGGGAGTATTATTCTGACTTGGGGCAGAAGAAGAGGCAACTAGAGTGCATCCACTCTGAACTTCATTTTGAAGCTTCAATCACAAAAAACCCAAGACATTTTCAATAGTTTAGCCTTGAAATAGCAAAATAAAAACTTCTCAACTCTGATTGACAGAGCTCTTGATACAGTGGGTTGATTGACAGTGTGTGACAGCTCAGTCAGTATTTCATATCAAAGTTAACATTTTTTCATGAAGACAGATTGAAACTAGGTCTATATTTTGGATTTCAGAAAGATGCGTAGGTGGGAGAAAAAAAAAATCATAATTTCTGCCTGGAGGACCTAACCTTGAGGTTTTAAGACGTATACTGCTTTTCTGTATCTGTTTTAAAACCCCTCAAGCGTTAAACCATACTCAACTTTGAATTTATCACTGGAGCTAATTTGTGTATCTTGAAATCTTAGTGACCTTGTACCACGTGACATTATTGGGACAACGTTACATAAGCAGAAAATAAACTGAAAAACAAACTTTGCTAGTTAATCAGTTCAAGTGAAGATGATGTGCCTTTACTCCCCCCATGATGTCCAATTAAGAGTTGTGTTTATCACTGGAGCTCTGCAGCGCAGCTTTTTACAGGTACACACTGCTGCTGCCACCACTTTTATCTGCACAGACAGCAGGACACCAGTTCAAAACAAAAACATGGATTATGTATAAAGTAAATGGGGGGAAAAAAAGTCGCATCCATATTTGCAAAGACTTGTTTGTTAAATCATTCTGAGCAAACACAAAAACACTGTTTATCACACATTCATTTGGCATTATAGCAAGCTTCAGTGCGTTTCAAGGGAGTAAATAAAGGGAAGATAAAATGCAGTAATCCATCACAAATCATCTCAGGCCTCCTGTCATCTCACACAGCATGCTAGCCTGCCTTGGCTTTAATTAAGTTATTCTGGAACTGCTGACAACAAAATAAATAAAGAAATGGAGGGAAAATAGAGAAGAGTGTGAAGTGTGGGGAGTTTCTATGGAGACCTGAAGCATCTGGCTTGATCCCAATAATTTGTTCTCTGCTGTCTTCATCTCTTTTTCTCCATCTCCCCCTCTCTCTCTGTCTCTCTTTCTCTCTCTCCCTCTCTCTCTCTCTCTCTCTCTCTCTCTCTCTCTCTCTCTCTCTCACCGGTTTATACACACATAAACTCACATATCCCCTTGATGCCACAGAACCTTTAACTTTGATTACAATCACCATCATTCTTCACGCAACAGCATTTCATCACATGCGGGCTGAATTCATTTATTTAAAACTGCAATTATAGTGTTTTCTTTGACACTGATGTTCTATACAGGGTCCTGGAGACCCCACCTTTTTTAACCTCTTTTATTACCTTGATAATTGGTCATTTTAGGAGAATTGCTTATAAACATGCTTTTGGACTGATGATATGTTTCACAAGTCTGCAACAGAAAACAGTCTCAAAGCATGGCTCAATGAAATGGATTTTATATGCCACAATCTGTGATTGGTGTTAAAGCCATGTATTATGCAGCAATACCCAAAATACCCAAAGAGTTTTATAACAGTTTGGTCGTAAGAGATCCAACAAAGGCAAATATACAGACTGTATAATTTTTGTGTATTGCTGTGTAATTACAATACATCACCTTCGATCAAGTCTGACAAAGGGAAGGGGTTACTACTTAAATGCTACTTCTAGGGTTTAAATAATTATAGCAGAGAAGAGAAATATTTATAGAGGAAGAATGGGTTCATTGTGAAGTTATTTTTTACAAGTAAAGCCAATGTCAACAAAGCTCAAGACTAAAACTCCCAGGAAGTTTCTGTTGATGATTTTTTTGCATGATAAAAAATGTAAAAATGGAGTAAATAAAAATGCATCCATGAACACATTTGGTGAAGTTTAATGCTATTTTCATACATGGGGAAAAGCATAAAATGACTCTACAATTGACTGATGTGATATTTTATTCAGATGTAATCAGATCGGTTGCCATTTACTGTCTGCCATCAAACAAGACCATTAAACAAGGGAACATCAGCCAAATTCAGAAGTGAAGGACAATACAAAATGAAAAACCTTCTCCACATGTTTCTCTCATGTAGTTCACAGGTGGTGGCATTTCCAACTACAACAGCATACAGCAGAATAACTAATGGTGTGAAGTGCTAGACTGTGCCACTCAACTACAGTGTTCAGTCTCAATTTGGACAGAGAAGTAGCAACATCTTTGAAGCCTGTGGCCCGTTTTGAGGCAGTGATGGAAGAGGTCATAACAACTTTTTTACAGCTGATTTTGGGTGAGAGAGGAGGGCTGATAGATGGGTGAACTTTGTATTTGACCCAAAGGAAAACAGCACACAGTGTAAACTGTGTGCAGGCAGGCCATCCAGGAAATTATAAAATAGTGAGATTAAAGGTCACTTAACAAAAATGGTTTATTTGTGGCTTTGGTGTTTACTTTTATTTAATGCTATATGTTCTTTAAAACATACTTAATTTTGTGAAGTATTTGAGTAAATGAATTGTCTAAATGCTTTACACTATACTGATGCTAGATCGTGTATTTTATTGATTGCTGGTAGAGATGCTGGCGTAGGCCTATGCTTACAAATGCATGTAAACAAAAAAATAAAAACTACTTCTTATAGGTTTTGTTGACTTAATATTCGCTTTTTATTGACTAAAATCTCCCAACATTGTGATGGATGACTAATGACCAAAACTAATGTGAATTTAATCACAAGTACTGTAGAGGTGACATGAGTAGATGTACAGATTTCCTTTGTCTTGCAAAATTCAATAAAAGAAAGAAAGAAAATTTCAATTGAAACTAAATGTGACCAGGATGTAAATACAGGGTGCTCCGAACAAAATAAAAAAAAGGGGGGAAAAAAATTCAGCTGTCCTCCAAAAAAGACTCATCTGTTGATTGTCATCTGGTGAGGTACTGGTTGCTGGTAGATAATTTTGTAATGAGAACCACCTTTCTACTCGAGAAGAGGAATATAGAAACAGCCCCTTGCATTTTTTAAGCAGTATTGTTTTTGGTCTGAATGATCACAAACAAAAATTCATTCTGCACTTACGTGGCCCATCTCTGTTTCTTCATTTGTGTGAGCTGGTACTTTTTGCTTTTGGTTCTTTTTCTTAACTGAGGCACAGTGCATAATTTTGTGTGGCTCTGCTGAATATGGAATTCTTCCACAGAGCCTAAAACACAGGGAAAATGCAGTTACGACATACAGTATGAGTCCAGCATCTAAACTAATTAAACTCATTAATGCCTGTGTTTAGTTATGTTTATTTTGTGATGCTTAATTCGGTCAAGTTTGAGCAAAACTGTCGGGTGAATCTGTTCATGATGAGTTTCAGCTTCAGACAGCTGCTGCCGCAAAACATTAATTTTGCTCAATATGAAGTTTTGCTGAGCCTTTAATATCTTTTCTCTTCTTCCTCCCTTCAAAACAAAATTATGTGTGAATAAAGAGGTTGTCAATAGGCAAGTTTAACATTAACTGGATATTAGAAAACCATTTGACTCATTGAGTACAAATAAGAGGAGCTTCAAGTTCTCCCATGCCCCTAGAAAACTATAAATTTGGCATTTACGTAAGGACCATAAGTGTGAAATGCTTCCACACATGACAATGAGTGGGCACTTTGGCAGATTAGATTTTTGAAATAAGACAAAGCAGAACGGCGGATTTCCTCATGGGAGGAGAAACCCTGGCTCCAAACTCTACCCATTGTCTCCTAGTCTTTTATTTTCCTCTACTTCAACAGAGGGATAATCTGCTTCAAATGACACCATATTGTTGATAGCAGAGAGGCTTATTGTCCTCCTTTCATGTCTCTGATAAAAGACACAGAGAGCTACTGTTCCAGCTGCCGGGATTGAGAAGAGAGTACCATTACACTTCCTCATCTCCATAAAGCCTCCATTCATCCATTTACCTCTTAGGACTCTGGGCTCCGCCAGCCTGAAGGAAGAAGCAGTCGAGTGCAGAAAGCTGCTTCCCTTTGGTCTGCTCAGTATGGTACGGCACCCAGGCCGCCTGATGTGCTGAGTAGTGACAGTCAGCAGATTCACTTTGTTGTGCACTTTCATTTAGGCAACAAGGGACTGCTTTCGTTAAGTGCAACTCACTGGGATGAAAGAATTAGAGCTGGCAAAGGTAGGCAACATTAGTTTTACTCCGTCACTTTGAAATCCAAGCTATAACCATCTGTCTAACTCACTCCAGAAATTCAAGCCAGCAGAACCAGGGACAGATTATTCATTTCAACTCCTACAGTAGACACAGCACTGTAGTTATGAAGCTTATCTTTGCAGCACTGATGCAGAAAGTAGACGGACTTAAAGTTATCACAATTGAATATTAATATTACTTAATTATCCTTCAGGGGAGATATCAGTGGGGACAGTGCTGATGGTAATGCTAGACTTGCTGGAGCATTTTCCTGAGCATTTTAACGGCTCATTGTTAATGGGCGAGAAGCTCGGAGGAAGAGAAAGGCAGCACTTGCAGTTTAAGAGCATTCACTGATGACAGAGTGCACATTTTGTTTTTTATTTTTTTTCTCAGATAAAATCAGTCTGGAAAACTCTTGAAAACTGTTTAAAAAGAGTTCAATATCTCACTCCTGCATCACGGCCAGATGGCTGAGCATTAGCGGGGAGGCTGGAGTCTGAAACCTGACAGTCATTCAATTCACACATCCACTGACCCGGCCACCCACCTAAACCAAAGCCCTTCCTACACAGACATAGCTACGTATACACACACACACGCGCGCACACTAACACACACATACATACATACATACATACACATACACACACACACACACGCACACACAGAGTAATATGTGTTTACAAAATAGAGCCCTTGAGGAACATAATGGCCGGCAAAAGCTTCTGTGAGCTCTGAAGAGAGGGGTGACTGACCCTCACTTGGCCATCTTCATTAAAGCCTCTGGGAGAGCAAAGAGAGCTACAGGCCAAAGCTGAAGTAGAGCAAGGCTAACCAGCAATCTCCCACATATGTGAGACACACAAACACTTACCCACACTCTCAAACTCTTTCCAACAGACACTCACACACATTTGTTTATCAGGAAACAATGATCAGATATGCACACACTGTCAAAGTCTATTCTCACACTATAAAGGTCATATTCACAGGTGCAAGGATTGTCTAATTGCACATTTCATACAATCTTGAGCCTCTGAATGGAAACTGCAAAGGCATTTCTAAAGATAAAAAAGCAATAAGAGCTCACAATATTATGTTTCTCCCCAAACATATTTGGTGGAATCATTGGCATTCAAATTACAGAGTATATTTTCCAGCTGATATACTTTAAACAAGATAATCATCAGCAGAGGGGAGAGGGGTGGAAATTTCATTGAACAAACAATGATTATTTTATTCATAATCCAGGAGAAAAGGAATAGGGAGAATATCAGATGAGACGATTCAGGCTGAGGCGATCTTAAAGCCAAAGAAGAGTCTGTTCTCGTCAACATCAACTACTCCTGTCACTGCCGGAAATAAAAAGAAAACATTGTACCACAATCAATAAGATGAAATGAGAGTAGTAAGATAGAAAACACATTTGAATGTAGGAATGGATCTTTCAATATGACTGTGTATCATCTCTCCATATAACTATAACATGACCAAATTCTCATATGGAGACCTTATGGTTCACAGTCTCAATGTAAATTAATGATAACATGTTTTACTGAAATCTGTCACAGCATCAGTTCCATGACATAAAGTGCATGGTGTGTGTGTGTGTGTGTGTGTGTGTGTGTGTGTGTGTGTGTGTGTGTGTGTGTGTGTGTGTATATATATATATATATATATATTTTTTTTTTTTTTTTTTCATTTAAGACTCATCTCTAGTAAATCCACTTACTATAAACATGTATTACCAAGATGTCTTATTTTCAAAACAAAAGTCAGAAACAAATAACACACAATTCTTAAAAATGCTTGAAAAGAATAAATATGAATGTTTTTTGTCCCAAAATGAGACAGTCTCATTTAAATGAAACAGGGACCTCAGTGCCATACTGAATGCTGTCATCAAAGTTAAGTAGATAAACATTTTTCTACGCTGACATTTTGACTGTCATTATATGAAAAGCGCAAATTTTATGAATAACATTAATATTGGCTCTGTTCTAATCAAGCTTCCCAGACAGTGTTAAAGTGAGCTTGTATGTACAATAAGAGGTCCCACAAACTCAAGCAGCTAAATGGAATTCAGCCATCATGGGGTGGTGCGGCTCAGGAAGCAGGGCGGGCTGTCTACTAATCAGAGGGTCTGTTCCTCTAGTCTGCACGTCCAAATGTCTCAGGCAAGACCCTGAACCATCTGATGACTGGTCCATCAGTGTATGAGTGTGTATATGTATGGGTGAAATGCGCTGTAGACAGCGCTGTGTGAATGTGTGAATGTGGCTGCCATCGTAAAGTGCTTTGAGTGGCCAATAAGATTAGAAAAGTGAAATGCAGTCTATTTCCATGTAGGTGGTCACTCCACAGTTACTCTAGTTATTCCACCTTCCACCAGCTCCACTTTGTGGCAGCCAACAGCTACAGGGGAAAACAGAAGCACTATTTTTTTCCTGTTCTTGTTGCACAGTGGCAGGCACACATCTTTTGAAGCCATCATTTTCCAGTGAGACTTCATACCCAGTGGAACAGTAAAACTGAGCCTTATAATCTAAACACAGATGGTATCATTCTATAGCCATTACATTGTGAAATCAACAAGTGTTGTCTGTGCAAACGCCTCATTCTCTGTTTTTAAATACTTCCTGATGACTATTTATAAAATGAGTGTTTAATATTTTTATTGGAACTAGCTTGTCATCATTACTGTATATAATTTCATTAGAGAAACATCCCCATTTCTTTAGAAACCAGAATCACTCAAAATCATACATCGCTTACATCAGGTCTTGAATGCACTTCACAGCCTATGTCCAAAATCTCTCCCTCATTCACAAATTTACATAATTTGTTTACATTAATTCCAACAAAAAACATCTTGTTGCACCTTATTTACCACTAAACCAGCTGCTAATGTGCCAAGTGGTTGCTGCTAATGTAAGAATACTCACTCTTACCCCCAGGACTGTGTGGCGTTTGCATCTGTTATGCTAATTCTTAGTCAGTCTACAATTATTTTGTGTGCTCTTCATGTCTGTCCTACAATATGCTGTGGTACATGAAGAACAATATTTCATTGCCCTGCAAGTTGACAGGCATATGTGTGGAAATGACAATAGAGCTAAACTTGTAGTTCACTCTACATTGACCAGTAAGAAAAGATCACCTATGAATCTTCAGTAGTTGGTATTAGAGCTGGACAATATGACTTCAACTCAATACCACGATTATTATAGCCATGCACCCTTCATATCTGTCAATGTGATTTTGCTCCAGGTGATTAAACTAATTGGTGATTATACCTTTGGTTGCTTTCCATGTTGCATTCACCATTGTCTGGTAGTCATGCCTGACCAGACCCAATAAGGATGCAAGGAAGGTTGTTTCCAAAAGCCCTTGTTTCACACAACCTGGGAGTTTTCAAACTAAAATCCAGCAGTGTTTCCAAAAGTTTCAGTTGTCAGGGCATGAAAACCAAATGTAGCAAAAGAGATGCATTTTATACCTAAATCGTAGCTTCACTTTCACTGAACATGGACTAGCGGATGACACAGAGCCATGACTGAACATGAAGTTGTATTCTTTAAGTGGACACTTCATGATTTTTCACAGTTTTGATATTTCTTCAGTAAATTTCTCAGCTCTAGTTTTATCATTACTGACAGGTGTGAAGTCACTTAAAGTCACATTCATGTAATGTGACACATTGTACTGTGGGATTGTGAGATAAGTAGCAAAAAATAGTATAATGCTGTCGACCACTGAGAAAATTTAATATCACTCAGGAGAAGAAAAGGCATACAGCATGTACAACTTGAAAGTGACATAGCACGTGAAGACCTAATAATACAGACGAATGTCAACAGGACGGCTGTTCCAAAGTTTGGAGGACTTGACAGCTTGACATAGTGGTAGTAACTGTTAGTTATGATACCCTGAATGCGTGGACTATATTTGATTCGTATAAGGATTCAATTGACTGTCACTTATACCAGAAAGGTAATGCTATCAAAACATCAGTGGCAAATATCTGACTTAGAGTCAAAACAATTTGGCTATAAATTGATAAAAATAATTAATCTGCAACAATTCTGATAACTGTGTAATCAGTACAGTCATTTTTCTGAGTAATAATGGCAGAAATTTAGTGGCGCAAACTCCTCAAATGTCAATATTTGCTGGTTTTTAATAACAGTAAACTGAACTGCTTATCGAACAAAAAATAAATAACAATAATTGAAGACATCTCTTCGGGGACCAGGAAAGTGTGATGGGCATTTTCATCGTTTTCCATCTATGACTTGGGCAATTAATTGATTAATCAGAAAAATAATCAGCAGATTGTAGACATGATGGCTACATTCATTAGCTGCAGGTCGGCTTATAAAAAAAGGAATGCTGCAATGGGCAAAAGGTTACAAGATTAATTCCAATGACTCAATCAAAATCACTCTACTGCAGCAGTAACCTACAGTAATGAAGAGTTTGTCTGAAGAAAAGCAAGAAGAGTATATAACATGCTGTTATTCATACAGTTATGTTGACACACAGTTTATATCCAAATGTTAAACAAACAACAATAAAAATAGCACATTGATTTAAGTGTGTGTGTGTTGTCATCGACACAGATCCATGTTGTTGTACCCTGAGCTATTAAACAGATACATGCACACACATGTATATCATTACTATGACAACCATTGGCGTTGTTATGACAGCAGATGATTACACTGTCCAAGCACACAAATCAGATCTGGTCAAGCGACATAAACAGACTTTTCTTTTGGAACATTTACGTGAAACCTGTGAATGCCTTTAAGTGCATCATTTGAAATGATGGCAGGCGCTCAGCATGATGGGCGAGGTGTGAAGTGAGTGTGAATTGATCTTTAGTTTTTCTCAGTAGTCTTCAACAGTGAAGATGTCAAAAACCGTGGCTGTTTGAACTATGTCTAAATCTGTGACAGCTGTGAATGGCGGCTTCAAGTGTGAATGAAATGCTTTGTATAAAACTTTGTGCTGTTTTTTCAAACAACAGTGTGGAGCTACTACCTTTGATAGTGTTGTTGGCGGAAATCAAAACATTTAATAAACACAAAGAGGGGGGCATTTGACTGCAAAAACAAAACAACAAAAGAAAATGGTGCTCAGACCTCATTAAAGGTGCTTTTTGAGACTATCCTGTAAAAACAAAGTTACCCATTGGTCATCTGTGGAAGTAGCTCATTAAGATCATAGTTACACTTAAAGAGCAGAGGAGGGAGGGTGACGCAGTATAAAGAGCGAATAAGTCGGAGGCTGTGATGGACAGATGGGTCAACAGGGCACGGGATGAGACTCCTGTTTCCTTCGTGCCTGCCTGTATATCACTGTATCCATGACAACAAAGGTCCTGTAAGGAGCTACTCATTTTAATGATCTTTACCTGAACGTAACCATGTCGTTTTAATAACCAAGTTACCGTTCCACAACCTTTATTGTATTTTTTTATTTATTTGCAGGTTTATTTGAAGGTTGCAGGTTGTATCAAGTATGTTCCTGTGGGTCTAATTAGACCACTATGTTCCTCCTTTCACCAACACGAAATCACCATCCACTTCTTCTCAACTCTCGAAAGCTTCGCAGGAGAAATGTGACACATTCAACAGACATCCTAACTAAAAGAGTCCCTCTCCTCTCCAGTGAAGACCAAAGCACCATGACTCAAACCATACTAGCAACTTTGTATGGCAATACTTAGGCAGAGTAGTGCTTTGAGCTGAATGTAAAAACATCTGGATGCTGGCAGGCTCACATTCAGAAAGTATAATGTTTCATTATGTTAACCAATTTAGCTTAGCATTATAGCATGCTAACATGTTCAGTACAACTGAGGCTGATAGGAAAATCATTAATTTTGCAGATATTTGAATATAAACCAAAGTATTAGACAAATCAAAATTTTCGCCCTGAAAATGCAGAGTGCTAGATTAGAAGATATATGATCAGTTACTACAATTCATCACCATAAATGTTTTCATGACAATTTCATGACAAACCATCCAATAGTTGAAGACTTTTCACTAAAAACCATAAATGTCAACCTCATAGTGGAGTTAGAGAAAAAGTTGGGATCACCAAAGTGAGTAGGCTTCATCTGTGACACTGAATATCTCTATGTACATTTCCCTCAGCAGTCGTAGAGATATTTAGCTCCAGACCACAGTGATTGTGTTAAGTGAGAACTGCAGCAGTACAGGAACAAAATGACAAGCACTGCTGCTCTTTTTCACTGGGGCCGCTCATCAATTGGTGGCACATGCTGTTGCCAACTCATTTAGAATCGGGTCTAATTATCTTTTGGGTTTGTTTAGAACTGGGACCTACTGTCTTCGGCTTGGATCGAGTCTTTTTGTTTTTGAAAATGAATTTATGCATGTCTGATTTGGATAAGTGTACCTCGGGTCCATCTGAAGACCTCCCACCCACAAACACTGAGGGTTGTGTTCCTTGGATCGTATGACTAAGCAAACGATACCGCTGTCAGAAACACAACCTGGATCTCTGTTTAGTGCCTGCACCACCTGTGCAGCTCATGGTGCTTTTGGCTTATGCAGATATTAAAAAAATTATATCGCGATGAACAAAAAGCAGGCAGTTGTGTCATCACAGAGCTCTTTGAAAGTGCCGAATGCTCAGGTTGTTACTGATTTAAACAAAGCTGCAGAAAGATTAGATGCAAAAACGCACACTATGGATATGCTCATTGCAGAATAGGTCAGTATAAAAAAACTGGCGGACAACAAACAGATTCAAAGAAATGCTTAGAACGAGCCAACTAAGTCATTACATCCAACTTGCTTTCAAAAATCAAAGGCATAAAGGGAAAATCACTTAGAACTCGCACTGACAGGAAAACAAAGACCATTCATTGTTCACATCCCATCAGCCCTAACCACTCAAAAACAATCCCATCAGCAGAAAAATCTACAACTTTAACACAACCATGGACAGCTGAGATAACACTAACCGACCACACAGGAAAACCAGCTTCCATTTTGTGAGACGAACACACCTATAGCCAGCTCTGAGTCTCGATGACTGCTTCATCAAAATAGAAACCACCAAATAAAACAGACTTGTAAATCATACAGATGTCCCTGACGAATATCAACATTTCCTTAGAAGGCTGCTTCATTTATTTTTCAGCCATGCATATTTAACAGTTGCTCTCACTTGGGGAAAACAGGCCACTTCACGGAACTCATTCCAGGAATTCATCAGCACTCTGTCAGGCAACATGGCAGCCAAATATTTCTATGTCAGAAATATACGGGCCAAAAAAAAAAAACTGCTTTAAGGAAATAGGACATACTGATGATCAACTGTGCGCAAGACACGAAGAACCATTTTTAGAAAAAAAAAAAGGCGGTCATATTATGCAATCATTCAGATGCTGCAGAGCTGATAATTCCACATCCCAAAGTTATATTTTCAAAGAAGAAACAAACAACCTGTAATCCCCTCTCCACCATATATGCAATCTTTTTTTCTTTTAAGATTTTCTTTTTCTGTCAAATTTCATCATCAGACTGCACCACTCTTTTGGTATTTACCACCTTGATCTTAAGATAAATGAGGATACAGTGCACCGTATCTGACTTCATTACTATTCTCTGAACTTACACAGGAATATTTAAGATTGAATTCTATCTAAATATAAAAAAACATACAGATCCTAATCAGAAACATAGCAGCTTTACACTGACAGTAATGCTTTTCCAGCTTTTATCTACAGACATTTTATTTGTGGCAACTGCAAAACTTCAGAACAAAAGAAAGGCAACAAAACAATAACACACACACAAAAAAGAAATATTTGGTAGACTACCATGAAATCCTAAGTTCAAAGAAACACAGACTTGCAGTGCATTGCATCATGTGGGGGCACACCACCGAGTCATCTGCCACGGAGTTCATTCCAGACAAACCTGCAAGCTGAGTACGTGCAGCAAAACAGAAATACTCATTGATCTTTTTTTCTAACACCACCGACTCATTTAATCAAACAAAAAAAAAAAAATCTCCTTCATGATATTTATGGAACATAAATAAGAAGTAGACAAATCTAATTTATTTCAGGGTCAACTCCATCAGCTCCCAGTGTCAGAGCAATCAATGGCTCTGAAAACACTCTTCCCTTATAAAGTAAAAAAGAAAAAAATAAGAATCTCCATAACTATCACTGTGAGATTCAGAGGGTCTACGTGGCTGCATCATAAAGGTCTAATTTAGCCTGTTTTTCTAAGCGAGAGCTGTATGAACACACCCACCGATTGCCACATGACCTCCGCAAAGAACTAAAACACAGGGTGTTTTCCCTCAGCGCAGCCATAATGATACATTACTATTTATGTTCCGGCAGCTGGTGGGTGGCTGTGCTGAAAAGTCACTCAGTCTGCCTCCTTTATTTGCTCCCTGAATCTTGTAAGGCACTGTGAAGTTATATGAACACTTCTGTTAGTTTGAATGTAAATTCTTTTTACAAGTTAAATGATGGCTTTTTTTTGTTTGTTTGTTTCTTTGTTTGTTTCTTTCTTTTTTGAGCAGTGAATATACAACTCTTCACCATGTAAATGACTCATACAGACTTGTTGGTTTAGTGCAGTTGAGCAGTGAGACCATTGGCTGCATAACTTACAGTGAGTGAGATAGTTTGAAGTCCTGCTGTAGTGACAGATTGATTCATAGAAAAGTCTGGAATTGTCTGAAATATTTGAATCAGTCAAATCATTTCAGTCCAGTTTCTGAAACGAGAGCAATGAGTTCCCTGAATAACTGTAGATATCCATTTGAAGACGTCTGCTCGAAATTTGAAAATCTGTCTTTTTACTTTATTTTTTCACAGACCAATGAATGGGTTAATCGAGAAAATAATTGTCCAAATCAACAATAATGGGAATAGTCAAAGCAAAAATGTAAAAGATTTCATGGTTTCAGCCTCTCAGTGTGAATATTTGTGGCTTTCCTTTGTCTTTAATGACAGTAAACAATCATTTTGAGGTTTGGACTTCCAGTTAACAAAACCAGCAATTTGAAGGTGTCACTTTGGGCTCTGGGTAAATGGGATGAAATGATACCTTTTTTGTTTTTTAAATACACAGAATACTGAAAATATTTTACTGTGTTTTTACTTAACATTTTCGGTGCTGCCTTCCACCTGTAATGACTAGTTATCTTAAATGTGTATTTCCTTCCTGCTTAAAATCAAGGCATTGAAAATTAACACTCAATTTGAACATATGGCTCAGATTCACAAATGTCCGTGTGCTGAATTTCAAACAAGCGCAGCTTATGTTATTATTTAGCTGATGTTCTAAACATCTCCTGCTCTTGTTTATTTTGAATATTTCACCAAAGATGACCAACAACAGGCAGTAACCAAAGCTCTGCAGCTGTACCTTGTGCTTGGAATATCAATGCTGTTCCTATTTATCACAAAATACTCAGAGCATTTAGAAGCTTTGTCTTTTCTGTATTTAGGACAGAAATGTGCAGAGATTTCCTGTCTTTGTTTATTTAAGCTCAATGTCTAAACATTGTGGGTCACCATGTTCTTCTCCTCAGTCTCTCATCTATGCTCTGCTGCCAAGGGCACTGTGCAGTATGATGCATGCGGCACAAAACAGTAGGGATACTGGGCACATGATGAGAAGTTAGATATGCTTTCTTTAGGCATTAAATACCGCACGCAATCAAAGGTGAAATTAGCACTTTCTGGTTTATTAAATCCCAGGGAGGGAGTCATTTGATTATTCTGCTCCTCCACTTGTGCTTCTCACCGCTGTCACACCTCAAACTACAAATTAATTGGGTTAAAAATGCAAAAAAGGCTGCACCTCATTTTCTACCAGATTCTTCAGCAGCAAAAAAAAAAAAAATGCCTTGGCAAATCAAAGTCATCATTTGATTTTCAACTGTTTCAGTTTCCCCCACAAACCTTTTACTGGATACAGCTTCATTTATGTATTTACATGTATATGATTTGTTTTCTCCTCAAGCCAGACACCAGAAACATGGCATAGACAATTAATTGTGAAATACAGTCTGAGTGTAAAGGCATCTATTAAGAATCTCTAGGGGTGAGGGGATGTTTAACTGGCTCATAACAATACATATCACAGAGTATAAGGCTCGTGTGGGAATATAAATTTTTCTCTGGGTTCACAAAGTCACTCTCCTATTCTACTGTGCAGCTCCAGCTTTAATATTAAAGATTTGATGATGTGATTATATTCTGTTCTGTGATTTCAGACCTGTGGAGAGAATTGTTCATGCCACTTCTCTGTCTGAGGAGCTGCATATATTCTCATATTAACTTTCATTCCCAAGTAAGCAAGAAAACAGAATGAAGGAGCATCATTTTTAAATATTAAAATTTGTAAAGATGGTAACAACATTTATTTTAACCCCTCATTTAATATCAAAACGCAGTACGTAAAAAATTTAAATTGTAAGCATATGTGAGGAAATGTTCAGTTTATTAATGTACGTTAATTGTTAATTACCAGTTGCATGTGTTATAGCAGCTACATGATAACAAACGTTAACACTTGGAAAGGTCTCAGTGCTTACAACTCTATTTTATGTGTTACAAAGTATTATTTGTTTATAGTATGATGCTTAAGAATGCTAAATAGATACAATAGAAAAAACTGTGAAAGTGAAAAGTAAGTACTGAATTTAAGTGGAACATTTCTAATTAGTGCAGTTTCTACTAGTCTGTAAGTGTCTATGAAGTATCAAAAAATTTCCCACAACCCAAGAAAGTTCTTTTCACTTTACAATTTTATATGACAATGGAAAGAACTTCTCACAACTGAGAACTACAGCATAATTGGCATTTTTGCTTAAAAAAAGAATAAAACGATTATTTGATTATCAAATAATTGATCAACTATCATTGCAATGCAAGTGGTCTCCAAATGGGATACTTTAGCCACTGATTTCCTCATATTAGCTACAGTCTGAGCTGTATCAGCCTCTGTCAAACATTATCAAGGTTCTGTAAATAGCTTGTCTAAGTTCAATATTGATTTTTGGCTACTGCAGTTCTCAAAGTAAACTTTATCCATCTATGTATCTGAAGACTGGGTTGCAGGCACTGTTCAGTTCTGTTCCACTTGACAGGCCCAAGCCATTAGTGAAGACAAAAACAATGCTTAGGCTGCTGGAGTAAGAAAAAGTTTTTGACTCTTTCATCTGCAAATTAGCCATTGACAAGATCCAAATGGGTAACCTTAATTAACTGAAGCTGCTGCGCTCCAAAGTCTGAACCACCTGGCCATCAAACGGGGAACACAGATGGCCGTCGATGTGCGGTCAGCGAGAAATGGACTTATGTGTTTGTGTTGTGTGTTTTGTGTGTTTGTGTGTGTGTGTGTGTGCGCGTGTGTGTGAAAAAGAGAGAGAGAGAGAAAGAATAACTAAAACCCATTATTACAATGTTCCTATTATTCAAAATAATGGACATAATTACATTACATTATACCCTGTATAGACTTAACGCATGTATATGTGTGGGCCGAAAGGAGGAACATGGCTTCTCACCCCCTTCATGGGATCAATAAAGTCTATCACTTTAGTCCATCTATCCATCTTCATTTGCAATGTGTAAATATAATTAATCAGCAAAAAGATTGCCAACTGGTATCAACAGATTTTCAAACCAGATGTGGAAGAAATAATTTGATCCTTTACTTAACTAAAAGTTGCAATAACACAATGTGAAAATATTCCACTACAGATAAAAGTCCTGTAATAATGTGCTGCCCCCTTTCAGAGTGTTATATTATTATCTTATTACATTATTATATTACATGTAATCAGAGAATCTGAAAACTCTACGTATCTATTCAGATAATGATAGAATGAAGTTCCCAACCTAATAGTAATTTACTAAAACAAATAACAATTGTATGTAAATTGTGGTATTATTAATATAATAACAGTATTAGAACACATTTTAGAAGGATATCCCTTGTAATACACACGTGTATGTGTGTGTGTGTGTGTGTGTGTGTTTGTGTGTGTGTGTGTGTGTGTGTGTGTGTGTGTGTGTGTGTGTGTGTGTGTGTGTGTGTGTGTGTGTGTGTGGTAGACTACAGCATCTCCTGTTGAAATTAAACTTGAGAAGTAAGTACAATTGCTTCAAAATTGTGCATTGTAAATTATACCTGGGTAAATGTATAATCATCCATTCTGTTCAGTAACATTTGTGTTATGGAGCATTACTAATGATGACAGTATTGTTTTTCTTTAATTTACATAATAATAATATTCAGTTCCTAGTTTTAGGTTACTTCCTTAAACTTTTTCCAAACTTGCAGCAGCCCAGTAAAATGTCCTACTTATTAAAATATGGTGTCTTTGAAAAAAAAAAAAAAAAGCCTGCTAATAGAGCTTTAAAAAACTGCAACATATCATTTAAGTTTTTAAAGGTCATGTAGTTTGATCATTCATGCTGAACAACCTGGTGACAGATGTGAGCAGGTCATGTACTTTGGTTGCGCTTACGTCTGACCCAGAAAATTGAACCGAGAATATTCATGTCTGTGTCCTTGGAGAATTCCAGAGACGCTCTCTTTCATGACCGTCATGCGACCCTTCCTGTAGCACACATGGGCAAACTGCCACGCCATACTGTAAAAATGCTACCAGATGGCTTCCATATCCTCTTACTGGCTGACTCTGTGGTTATGGGTTAACTGGGTAACGCCCACTCAAGTATTTTCACTGTGATTGTAGCTGGTGCTGTTTGGGCAGAGACAAAGCAGACGAGCCAGCTTCAAAATCCCCCAACAACACCCTGATAAAGGGAGAAAAATAGCCAAAGGGGCAAAAAGTCGCATTTGGTTGCCCTGATTTTGATGGCCAGAATATTGTGTGTGTTAGCACTGGTTTGTAAACAAATTAAATGAAGTATTTTTACCATACCACCATTCATTGGCTCCACAAAGAAAACACTAAGAGCTACAAAGTTAATTTCTTGGCTACAGTGCTGCTACTCCAAGTTTGTGTTTTTTGTGTATTACCATTACATGATGGAGATAAGCATCCAATGTTTCAACAATCTTTGAAATACCCAGATGGGCTGCTAAACAACACTTCCCACTGATCTGAAGGCAAGAATCCTTAAAGTCTCTAATAACCATTAAAAAAAACATTTTGACTCAATTAAATGTTGGCATTTTTTATGTCATTCAATATATTTGCATTCAGTAATTATCTCCTTTATGGTAGTTCTTATTGGTAATGATGGAAAACAACGCATTCAGCGCCTTGGCATCAGCCTCATCTTTACTGTTCACTTCTGTTTAGGCAGACAGTTATGGCTCAGCTCTAGGTTAGTTTAAGGATCAACTCTGAATAAAACTACTTGTTAAAAGAACAGATTTTTTGGCTGCAGTATAAACACATAGCTCTCTTCTCTGACTAAGTAGCTGGTCAAGCAGCATTAAACCAAACTTGCTCTTATCATAATAACCACAGGTGTCATGTCAACCAGGATATAAATTTTCAGGACGGCAATGTTGAACTTTGTTATTCTGTATGAAAATATA
Source organism: Rachycentron canadum (assembly GCA_038496675.1). NCBI lineage: Eukaryota > Metazoa > Chordata > Actinopteri > Carangiformes > Rachycentridae > Rachycentron > Rachycentron canadum. Next base: position 9,266,768 of record CM076657.1, on the reverse strand, counting down.
AAATAATAAAATTGGACGAAGCATCAATACAGCTGATTACATTTTTAATTTTAGTTCAAATAGAAAAAAATTCATCAATAAAATGTGTTGTATCCAGCTATAACTGATTTGGAAAAGAGGCACAATTTCGCAAATGGTTAGAGAGTCCATCTTCCCCAGTAGGAAGTGTTTCCTGTTAAAGATTAGGTAGTATTTATTTATATGAAACAGCATTAAAGCACCTAAAAGCTTGGTTTTAAAGCTCTGTACTATGAAATATCTATGGCTAAATAAGAAACAACTAAAGATGATGTTTGGATGAAATACCTTTATGTATTATATCCCAAGAGTTTGCCACTCAAAGCAGACTGTGCTTCATCAGGACTGTGTGGGTGTGGTTTCATCAGATTTGACCGACTTGACTGAGACCAAGCAACCCACAACTGTTGCTCAAATCCTGATTGATCCACACAAATAGTGTACATGACACCACCATTTTTCAACCCCTGCTTCAAATCTGTGAGAAGGCCACAGACAAACACAAGATCTCTACTGTTAAATAAAAGCAATTCCTGATTTGTGTTCACAGAGACACATCATTTACAGTAACAAGCTGTTTAAAAAAAATGTGCCTTTAAGCTCTATGACTCAAATATAATGGTAATAGTAATAACATATATCTATTGAGCCGATGAGTTGTATTCAACTGATCATGCTTGATATTTTATTTCAATCAAGCTGAAGCAGTTATGGTGTCTCCGTCTGCATTTCACAGAACAGAAGGTGATTTGCCACAGTTTCAATAAATCACTCGCAGTGTACTTCAAAACTGGAGCCAGGAGGAATGTCAGAATAAAACAAAAACAAATCAGGCCTAATTGTGTCTAAAATTAGACAACTGCACGACAAGAGGATTTGTAATAGTGAGGGAGGCAGTGGATGAAAGAGCGAATCAACTCAAGATCATTGAGAGGTGAGTAACAAAAGCCTGCCAAGCTTTACTGTTGTGTAAAAAAAAAAACTCCTCACCTCAAGGTTAGAAGCAGCCAGGCTATGTGCAGCAAATGAAATACTCAAGGAAGACATAAGTCTCATTAAGGCCCATAAAGGACATCCCTAATAAAATCCTCAGCCTGACATGCAAGAGCTCTCCAGTGATGGCTGATTAATTGCTGGTGCAAATGAAAGCATGAGAGAGAGTCGGGGCTCTGTGGCTGTAATTTATCCTCTCCTGTCCTGTCTTGTCCTCCCAGCCTGGGGAGATTGCCCAGGAAGACAGGAGACGAGAGTGGGTGGCTGGCTTGGAGGTTGGGGGGGGTATCATCTTTATATTATGGAGAAAAACATGTTTAGGTGGCCAGCGAGATCATTTGTTTAGATTGTTTCAGTTATAACAAGCTGCATGTGTTGACATCTGGGTGTTTGAATGGGGAGAAAAATTCCCTGTGCAGGTCAGACTGATAATGATGACTGCAACATGGTCTGTGAAGAAATATGGTGGCAGCAAAGATGACCCAAAATATATTCTCAGCAGTCATACATCAAGTAAAGACTGTGCCATTTCATGACAGCTCACTCTGTAATCCATCAATAATATCATCTTACTGATTCTCTGTCAGGATATATATATTTCATCATCTCCTTCTGTCAGATCTGTGTTTATGATTAATAGAGGGGTTTCCAATGCCAGGAGGGTGTACTTGTCAAACATATGGCTAATGAGTGAATAATTACCTCCATAAAGTGCTTTGATGCTTTGCCTTTGATCATTTCTGAATCAGACTAAAGTAGAATAATCAATGGTAAGGAAAGCTTTAAGAATAGCCAGTGATATATGGGGCTGCCGCAGCTGAGGTTATGAGACAGGCATGGGGGTCCAAGGACAATCTGGGCCAGGATAATGTCCAGCTGAGGCCAGACACACACCTGCCCTCTAACTGTAATAAGTGGCTGTGGCACATAAAGAGGAGTGAGGAAAGAAGCAAAGAAATGGGAGTGAAAGGGGGGAAAAGGGAGAGAAAGTAAAGACATCGCTGTGTGTACACTTGGGAGGGGGGGTACTTTTGCATGAGAGTCCTGCATCCTGATTGAGGTTTAATGCATAATCCTAATGTAGTTCAAATAAACTGGTTGCATTCACACTTGTAGTATAAGAAACAATGTGTTGTTTTTAACAAATAAATCTGCCATTTCTCAGTTTTTTATCCTTCCTATTAGGATCCACTGTTACAACTGAGATCATCATCTCTGTTTCCCGTGTTAGATGCTGGCAAACATACCTTACATCCTTATTTTTAACCAACAGAATGTCATATTTAGTCGAGGCACCTCAAGTAGAAATACACATTCTACTACTTGGTTTGTTCATGGCAGCATCCATATTCAACTGGGAAGACACCAAAGGTAAACAGAGCAATCTGTATATAACCAGGAAGAGTAAGGCTGGCGAGATGCTCTATTTTTCTTCGCATCAACAAATCCCATGAAGAGACCAAAAACCACCTGTGTTAATCAATTTTCAGTGTAGTTTTTAACAAAACAGGAGAAACTAATGCATCTCTTGAGACTATTTTCAACTGCAGATTAATACACAATCAGTACTCTAGTGAGTGTTTCTTGCAGCAGGATGGTGTGTGTGTGTGTGTGTGTGTGTGGGATTGATTCAGAATAGACTACAGTGCTGATGTTCATGGTAATAAATTAACCACTAGTTGTCAACAGTGCGTTGACAGTTATTTCTTTCAGTAGTTTTTGGACAACAGTACACATAAGCCGCAGTGTGGCAGGTTTTGGATACACACACGATACTGGGAAGAATCAAATCATTGGATATGTTGATTGTAAGAAAAACATAAAATGAATCAATGTGTAAGTTTTCATAACATTTCAGATGCATGTCCAAAATTTGTGGTCAACACCAATTGGTTATGTTGAAGTTAACGGCTTAGATGTTGAGATATGTGTACGTTGTTAAACTGAGCTTCACAGAGAAGTTCATGGCACGATCATAAAGGCAATCTGACAGGTTCCAAATGACTTCCCGGTTTAATTATGTTTATCTCAGCTGTTTATATTTACAAGTGAAAGCAAATGTGAGTGCACCTGAAATGTCCTTGTTGAAATCACTGTGACAATATTAATGACATTTTTGAAACTGGCATATACCATAACAAACAAACAAAGAGCAACCTCCTTAAAAGGACAAATAATACTACTACTATTAATACAATGCTCTTTGCAATATGTTTCCACTGCAAAGTCCATGGAAGATGAAACTGAATTATTGAGCAAATCTAGTGCTGCTATGTGGATGTGGAAGATGCTGATCATGTCACGGCAACGACCCAAAGTCCATTCAGGGATTTTTTTCCCACGTCATCTCTCCTACCTGTCCCCTCATTTCCTGTCATCTCTCTGCTGTTAACTATTATAAAAGGCAAAGAAGAAACACCCCCAAGTGATTGCTGATGTAATTTCCATATGAATTCTGTTGAAATGTCTGTCTAACAATGTCATTGTATCCACATGTCAACAATTAAGCAAGTACAGTGTTACTGCAATCAGAACAATAGCTTTGATGGACAGAACTGCACAGAAGACCTGTTTCTTTCGCCTGAACATGACGAATAGCCAGTAACTCAGTCTGTTAGAACGTACAGACAGCTGAGCTTGAGTTGAACGACATTTGAACGGACAGCAGAATCACAGCAGTGTCAGAATCTTCAGTCTAACAAGCTCCTTCAAGCTGACTGAAGTCATGAAAAATTCAACTGGCCACATCACTGAAACAACAAGTAGGACAAAAAAAGGCCTAAGGAAACATCCCCTAAACCTAACTGGCAGTTTAAGTGACACTTAACACAACAGCACGGAAGCGATGGCTTAATAACGAAACGGAAGCATCAAACGCCTGTGGGTGCTGAACGGCTTGCTGCCAGACTCATTGTCAGCTGGTGGTGCGTATGCTGCAGCTCTAACAGGTGATATATCATGTGAACTATCATGCAGCTGGCTAGAGTGATGATGATTTAAAAGGCTCGGTGAGAGGAGACAGCTTGTCTGAAAGCCTTGTTCCACTGTGTCCGCAGCCTGATGTGATGCATCCCAGAGTCACCTTCAAACGTAGCTCCTCTTGGCTGAAGGCTTGATGGGTCTCATAAATACCAATCGTAATTATGATCCAGCAGCAAACAAACCTCAATTTTTCAGGCCATTCTGACAAGAGTAAGGGTAAACTGCGTAGGCCTCGCTGGCATTTTGCATATCTTGTCTGACTGATGTGTCATTGTGACGGTTTAATACTCCATAATTATGCCATTGTGGGTGCCTGATGGCCGAGCTGGTCCGGGTTGGCAATACACGGCCGCGGAGTGAAGAGTGAGATGTTTTTTGCCGCAAATTGCATCAGTGTTGATGACACAAGAGGTGATGAATAGTCTGAGGTGACCTACTCAACACAAAGAGCGATGGCTGGAGACAAAAACTAACATGCAGTTGGTTTGTCTGACATGCTTGTGTGTCTAGGGAGTCATTTAACACAATTATGCATAATCGCTGGACAAAACATGTCACCCATCACAGTAAGAGTTTGTTTACAATGAATATATAATTTCAAACTTTACACATTACGTACGCACAAGGTGACAGCAGTTTCCTAATAATGTCACTTACACTTACAATAAATTTTGACAGACAGGTGCTTCCCCGGGGGCCCGTCAACTGTCATTCAACACTTCGTCAGCCATGGGCTCAATGTGTCATCCAAGTAACCATGAAAGTTCCCTCTGCTCATGTTTCATCTACCTGTGTTGCTGATCAACAAGTTATAAAGTCAGAGAGACAACAAGTATCTCTTTGTTCTGCAAAAGTGACACTGACTTTTTGCTTGTTCTCCCTGTTCCTCGCAAAGAAGCAGAACATCTCCAGGCAGAATTATAAAATGAAAGGTTGTGGTTCAATATGGTGAAGTGTAAACATCAGCTTTGATCTATTTAGTTAAATTAGTTTACCTTCAGCTTCTACTTTTTAAAATCTTACTTACGTTATTTATGTTGATCAGTGTTGTGTTAATAATCCAACTTCAAAGCTGCATTTTTTTTTTTTTTTTTTGGACAGAGCCATCTAGCGATCACCTTCCTGGAGCTTCATATTTAGCAGACAGAAATTAGAGTGGTATCAATCTTTTAATTTTTTTTCTTATCCTAACCAATAGCACAAGGGTTGTTAGAGTGTAAATACACAAATAGAAATAACTATAACAGAAGGCTACATGTCAAAGTATCAACTGAAGCAAATTCTTCATTTACTTAATGAAGTCAAAACTGATTTGATGTGACTTCATTATGTTTGTATTAGCTGTTGAAAACACAGAGTTGCCACTATGGTAATTTCTTTTGTGTCATAGACACATAAGTTATATTTAATCAACAAAATTCGGTTTTGCTTTATATAAATTCCAAAGAAGTGTGACTGAGATTAAGGGTACGGTTTTGACCTTAAGCACAGCAAAATGCTGCTTAATCCATTTTTTACACATGGGTCCCCTACCACACAGTCCAACCTTGAGATTAGACACAGGAGCGATAAAAAACAGCCTCCCGGCTCCCCAATACACACATGAAGTGGAGAACTGATATCTGTGTCAATGAAAGCATCACATAACACACTGGACTGAGTCGCAACCTTGACTGAAGTCACAGAAAAGACAACAACTGAAACACATCTTTGTTCTCTTCACTATTCTCTTCAATTTTTACCCATTATGGCACAACTAGGGAATTCAAACTATTTCTTTAAATGCAACAACATGGACATAAAATACAACTAAGGTTAAAATACAGGAAGATATGAATGTTTATAGTCAGCTTTTCATTTATCCAGTCATTTAAATGTCCTTGTAACTGAATAGGGAAGAATGACTATGATCCCCTTCTACTGCAGGATACATGTCTGTATTTCTAACAGGTATTTTTTAGTTTGCCACATGAGATGTGAAAGTTCCACTGCTGTTTCCTTTGCTTCAATCTGCAGTGACAGCTGTAAAATACAGACTATAGATGTAAGCTAAAGCAAAAAAAAAGAGAGACTCAGTGGTAAATAAATGTAAAGATCAATATAATAAACTATCATTATACAAAACAACTGTGTAACAATGAGACAAGCTTGTAATTTTACTAAGCACACAGACATTAAAAGAACTCATTTAACTACGTGAGGTGAAATTTAGGTACTTATGAATCTTAGAGGTGAGTATGAAAATTAGACCTCTTGTTTCTGCCTTCAATATAAAATATGAAATGATTTCATTAGTGTGAAGATGAGTCAGTATCTTAGGTTTTTATCATTGACTGTAAAACACCTGTGAGCAGAAGAAATGTACAATTTATGGCAAGAAAAACAAACTGTCTTAGGCCAGATTTGGCAAGAAATCCTGGTGTTTTCAGCTTGGAAACCACAGGCAGCACAATGTCCACATCTTCATCAAATGTATTGCAAAAAAAAAAAAAAAAATTTTTTTTTTTTTTTTTATTCCTCATATTGACCTAAACTGCCTTTTCTTTCACAACTACAACTGACACGAAATAGATAATTTACTCTACTTTCTTGGTAGAAACACACAATAGTATTAGAAAAGAGAAAGACAAGGGAAGACTGAAAAAAAAGATTTCAGTTTTACAACTAGGTGATTTCATGCCATATATAATCAAGATTTTTCTGTTCCCTGGGTTAAAACTTTCAACAGTTTCTACCCCCAATTCACCACAAGCAAGGCTGCTTTCTGATGATTCAAATAATTCCAGCCCCTCTCTTCAAATGGAACATTTTGATGGATTATGCAGTGTCAACCTTCACCGCACTGAACACATTTGAATAAATGTAGATTTGAGATTTACTGAAAGATGAGGCCAACGTGTCAAAGTGATACACAACTGCATGCAAATGCTCTCTACTTTGAAGCTCTAGCATGTCAAAAAATGTTGCGCACAATTTTACGAACTTCCACGGACCAAATCGAAAATGCTTTTCATGTTGATTCAATTTATTCTGGTCGTTGTCTCACCACATATTTTCATACTGAAGTTAATAGTAATTTCTCTGTGCTTTGAGATCTATTGTTTAAACTGCCTTCATTACAGACAGAGTTTTCATTTGCTATCATGCCGTCAGAAATTCAATGAAAAGAATTTGAAATAAAGTAAAGAGGTTCTGTTCAATTGGCCTGAACGTGCAATGTGAAAATGGCGCAGGGAATAAAGCAGCAATTTGTGCAAACAGTGAGAAACAATCAGTGCAAACCTTAGAAGATATGACATTTGGGTACAACTGACAAAATGAAATCATGTACAACAATCCTATTATACATGTATGCCATTTGACAACCCTTAAGTCTACTGATATTTGAACCAGAATAATCCACGTTGTGCAGGTCCCGCCTATTTATTCATGCACAGATCGCGATTCTCTCAAGCTTTGGGAAAATCAGCTTTTGCTTCAATACCGGCTTTGTCACACAAATACTATCCTACCCTCACTAACTACACTATCTCCCTGCCCGTTCAAGCAAAACTTTATGCTAAGTAAATCATTTACATCTCCCTAGCAGCCCATCTACATTTTCCAATAAAACCCTAAATTGATGGATGTCATCTTAGTGCTCACAGGCAATAACTCCTGCTGCTTCGAAATAACAATATGTTTTGGTTTTATGAGGTCTAGACATGCTATTCTCTTTAATGACATCCCTAGGCCAGTGCTGTTTACATTTATTGATATCTGTTTTTAGACTAGAGCAGCTCTGTCTTCCTCTGAGGTTTTCTATTCAGAGTTAAGTTTGACTTGTGCTGACAAAACAGAACTTTTCATGTGGTAAGTTTGGACCACAGAGTGAAGTTGTAAAAATATTTTGCTCGCATTTCTGTGAGATTTTGCTGAGATCCAGAACAATATTTCTACTACATAAATATGAGTAAGATAAATACGAACTACTACTCACCATAGTGGAGGTGCTTGTGTTTGGGTCCATTCACAAATCAAGTTAACAACATCAGATGTAGTGTACATATCCTTTAAAACTTCAATAGACATACACATAAGATGAACACATTGTATTTAGTGACTGCAAATCTATGAGCAATGAGGTCCTACATGAAAACCAAAGTTAGATAAGTTTTGGTTATCTTCTTATAAAAATTTCTGTCTGTTTTTCTTCACAGGATCTGAATCACTACCTGATAGCCATAGACCCTTGCTGCATCATACCGCACATGCAAACAGAGCGGAATTAGACAGAGGCTATTATCATACATCAACGTTAAGAGCTGGTAACAATCAGGGCAATTCATATCAGCTCCTCTCCTCTCTTTTAAAAGCAGTGTGACATACAGTTTGGTAATGTGTGGAGAGTCTCGGGGAGTTTCTCCCAAGAGGAAACTCGCTCAGGATGTGAAGGAGTTGCAACTGAAAATATACAGCAGGAGAAATAAACTGCCAAAGGCAATTCAAGATACATATTGACAGGCCAGAGGGCTATGTATTTCAGTCATGATGCACATTAAAAAATAATAATAGACATAAAATATTGTCTAGTTTTTGCAGTTTTTACTTAAATTATTACTAAGCAGCATTCGGTTAGATGTGTCTGAATCTGCATGCTAGTGAATTACTACTGCCAAACTGGGGATGAAACAGTATTTATGGCTGCATAAACTGACGATTTCAGTAATGATCCTGTTTACGACTCACAAATAATGTTCCTGTTTATGAACCACTGCGCCTCAAGAAAATAAGAGTGAAAAGTTGTTCTTTATGTAATGTGCTCAGCCATCAGATTTCACATAGGGGAAGGGCATTGGCACATAATACAAGTGCAGTTGCAGTGCAGCTACTGTACCCCCATTAAATGGACTGACAGCTCTTGTGAGAGAGGGAGAGCTATTTAAGAGAGCAACACTAAAGCTTGCAAGAAAAATATATGGTTTATACACAACATGAGGGACAGAGATAAGTTCAGGTTCAGCATGCAAAGATTCAGCACTGAGGCACACTGTCCATACATTTCACTCGTTACTGTAAACTCCTTTATCCAAAAGCCACATAAAAAGCACAAAGTCAACGAAGACAGGTGCTGAACCTTTTTTTTTTGCAAACAGCAGCTCTCTGCTAATGAGTGCTGGCATGTGTTCTGCCTCAGAGGATAACAGAAAACCAATTGAAAGTGAGTTTTGGAGAGGGTGCAGGCTTTACAATCACCAATTAAATTTATAGGAGTATCATTGACTGTCAAAACTAAATGAAACCTGATTGCAGAAAAGAGCATGAAAGCACTTCTATGTCAGGAATGAACTTTGCTTGTTCCTTCTTGTGTGGACACTAAAGTATAGATTTCTGCTTGTGAGCCACAGCACTGTTCAAAAAGACAAAGGTCCCTCTTGCTCAAGAGCTGTCACTACATTCGATGTACCCGAGTATGCAGCGGTACCACTTTGTTATTCTGTCACTGAGCTGTCCTGTTTCTGGTACACAGCTTATCTACTGTATTCTTATGAGTTTGGTTTGTCTTAAGAAACCTGCTGTAGCTTGTGGTCCACATACAGATATTTAATTCACAGCCATGGAGTGCATATATAAGTATCAGAAACCCATTAGCCACTACGGTAAGTACTGCAAACTCAAACTGGGTAGTTTAGAAAATAGTGACACACAATAAATAAGGTCAGATGTCCCCCACAGTAACTCAGGTTCTATTCAACATTAAACGCTGAATGTGGATGGTATTATATGATATTGGTGAGGGATATAATTAAAGCTAAATGATGAAAGGAAGATCCTTTGTCATAACTTCCAAGATGCCTCTCATGAAAAGCCATGAAACTCAAACCCAGATTCACAAAACCGTATCAGAAGTACAATTTTGAGTATATATACAGATATAACTGCCCCAGACTTTATATATATATATATATATATATATATATACACAGCATTGGTACACTGGTGGAACAAAGAACCAAAGGACAGCTGAAAGAATTAACTCTCAGTGAAAATCTGACAAGTGCAATCGGCTTATCTTGACAAATGAAGAGCATTAATGGAGGTCTGCTACTGAGATCCATCAGTGTGAACTATCTCGTACAATGGAAGTCTTGCAAGACTTTTAATAGGAAACGTACAAGGTAGTATAAAATAGGAAAACCACAACAAAACAAGCATCAGCACATAAGGATAAAGGAAAAAAACGTGCACTGCTGACTCCATTAAAAAGGTCCATAGCTCATTAAAGAATAGTCAACAAACTTCAACATCCCTGTTAGAACCCACTGGGAAAATAGAGAAGACAAAGAAGGAAAAAAATAAATCAATTCCTGCATAACAAGAGCAAAAACAAAAACTAAATACAAAGTTATTAGTTAAATGAAAGGAAAGTGTGTCAGGGGAAGATGCAAAGTTTGCAATGGAATTTCTTAAAAATGTTTTATGGCTTTGGTTGCAACTGTTTGTTCACCTCTCAGAAATACTAATTCACACGTCTTTTAATACAAGAATAAAAAAAAATACATGTTTTTCCATCTGCAAACTCTTTAACCAGGGATATGTGTATATTACTGTACCTCAAACACTGGATGATTAGTAACAATTTGGACTGAGCTCTTGTGCTTAAGATGCACTAGCAGATACTAACAACAGCAGTTTAAAGAGTTAAAAATGTTATTTTGTACCAGAGATGCAAAAATCTATAAGTGCAGTAATATGTTTCGTATCAGGAGGCAGAGACTCTCTAAAATCCATACTACATAGTTACTTTAATCAGATTCTGTAGCATGTTAACAATAGAAAACAGTCGGCATGCTGACTGTTTTCTATTGTTAACATAAAAATTGATTTGATGTTGCCGTCAATGTCGTGCTCAAAGGAGAATTAAAACTAATTGTGTGAAACAGGAACATCTGTGAAAAAATACTTTTACATTTTTACAAAAAACATTCTACTGTTTCTTTAAGTTTAATTGGCAGAGCAATTTGAAGTTGCTGTTTGACATCCACTGGTGCAAGTATTGGATCATGCCTGTTAGAACAGTGAACTGTCGTGTATATGTAGATACCATGTGGTATGGAAAACATCTATGCTGATACTCAACGCCATCACCAACCTACAAAAGCACAACCATGACAGAGGTGCTGTGTTTGTGTGCCGTGGAGATGTTGGGCATGCTTCCATCAATCAGTGAATATATCTAATTTTTTTAGAAAAGATTACAGCAAATCAAAATGTTCAGTTATGCTAAGCAGAGACATGTATCTGATGTAGAAATAGAAAAGCTGCAGTGCAGACAGCTCACTATCTGAACAGCAGGGCAGTTGTTCGTTTGGCAGCTCTGTGTTTACTTTCCTTGTTAGTTACAGACAGACTACTGTTTGGAAGCCAATGGATCGAGCCCATATTTCCTTTCAAATACATTTACCTGTCATCTTAGATGTAAACAATGTGACTTTGAGTTTCCCCCTTCCATTAGCTCTATTGCCTCCCATGTCTCTTCACAGCGCAATGACTCAAGTATGAGAACTAATCAATAGGCTTCTGGTTTGGGTGAATGAGCCTTAGTGCTTGGTTTGCACAGTCTTGATCTGCCTGACAATGACAGATTATAGTGCTGTATCTGAGAGTAATTAAGATGGGTCTATCGTCACGCTGATAACTCAAGAGCATGATGCCCCCAAGGCAGACAGCATCAACCTGTCAGACAACAGCTCTTCTGAGTAAACAACATCAGAATTTTCTTATGATTCACCTGGAGAGGAGGAAACAAGTTCTGCATTGACTGTCAATTCTGTAAAAATGATCTTTCCTTTTGCATTCTTAGCCTTACTAAAGACCACCGCTGCAACGAGACTGGTGTTCATTTCAAAGAATAAACACAAGTTTGAATGCATACTGCCCAACTATTCCATAGGCAATATTTGAGCTACCACCTCCACTAAACCAAGACGTGTCATGACCTTTTGCCTAGAACCAGACTGCATCCAGAGACCCTACAGAAATTGAGACATGTGAAAATGTGAAAATGTGAAAATCACACTTTTGAACAGTTGTTGAGTGTCACTGATGTGTCACTGATGTGTTCAATATATTTGGGCAAATACACGTATTTATTGACTTTCCAAGCATTAGATGAGAAGATCAATACCACTGTGAGGTCTGTAGGTTATATAAAGCTCTCGCCAGCAGCTGGCATGAGAGTGAGACAACTCTTAGCAGCAAAGGAAGCACATGCATCTTAAAACGTATCAAACTATATCTCAGATATGGTCAGTTTCAACTCTGGAGTTTGTGATCTTGTCATATTTGGTTGCACCCATTGTAAAAATAAGAGTGAGAGAGTGAGTCAACACAGAAATACTAATTGGTCAATTAAAGAACAACAAAAAATATAATTGCAAAAAATACTAATAATCAATTTATTTTTAGTTTTTTTAAGCAAAAGTACATGTATTTTCTGCTCTTCTTTGTTGTTTATCATTTCGAATTAAATGCATTTAGGTTTGGGATTGTGAGTCAGATAAAAGAAGCACTTCGAGACATTACCTACAACCCTGGAAAAAATTACTTTATTTTTGGTCTAAAAAAAATAATCAATTAGTTGGAAAAGTAAATAATAATTGACCAATCAATTAATCAGGAACATAATCTTCAGTTGCAACCCTTAATCAAAAAAATTTAAAGTACAATTCACCATTGTACCACCAAGCCATTGCATTGCATTAAATTACAGCGGGGGTTCTGTTTTTCTGCTCCCTAAGTGTATTTAATGTTGTTTCTTTGAGACATGTTTGTTCTTTCCAGCTGGCATCCCTGAGTATATTGTTCAAACAAAATTAGAGGAGCATTATGGTGCAATGGGGGCACTACTGAAAAGAAAAGGAAAAAAAAAACAGAAACTTGGAAGGACCAGGCTATTCTAATGCTGTCCTGGAGTTGAGCTGTATCCTGCTGTCTAAGGGAATAATATTTCATTCAGTCTGCATAAATGCATTTGCAAACAGCACTCCAACAAGAAAGTGAGCCACTGAGTCCAGAGGATGGTGTTAAGCAGGGACAGTACCTGTACTAATATCTCACTGTGTATAAGCAAGATATAAATCTGGGAAAATTAGATTTTTTTTTAATGTTTAATCTTTTAAGTATGGCAGCTGTAGCACATTTCCCTTAGCTATTTGAGATGTATTGATTAGTGTAATGTTTTCATTCGGCACTCACTGATACGGAGTACTTGTACTTTTGTTTTTCTCTAGTGGCGTTGCATTACTTCTACCTATGTGCCCCTGCTTACAGAGGACTCTAGGTACACAGTGGTTATTTTATCAGGCTTAGATCTGCCCAAACAAGCCCAGAGAGGAGACAGGAAGGTGCAGCTACTCTCCTGTTGTCTGAAATGCAAGGTGCAACTGAGCTCTACCAGATAGAGGAGAGCTCTTGCCTTCAGATTTCTATAGAAGTGAATGGCCTGCCATCAAACCACAGAGGACACAGTAGATTGGACTGGTCTAAAGGGGGCGTGGGACAACCAACTCCCAAACAGTCCCTCAAGTTAATAGCTTTATACAGTATGTAATCAAAACAAACTGATGCAATGACCATTGGTCATATCTCTTAGACCAGACAAAAACACTGATGCACAGTGCTGATTAAAGCACAGGAACCATTTTCATTCCAGTCCAAGCAGTGGATTAGTGGGAGCTTGATAACTAAATTTATTGATTAGAGATTCTTTGCTCTCAGAAAGACTCCTTTCTCCTCCATATTGATCAGCACTTATTTAGTCTTAATGTCGTGAGTTCTGGTTTGAGCCTTATCCACTCTCAAGGTTGTGCTTGTGTTGAATTTCTCTTCAGCTGTGATCTAATGACATGACAGCTTCTTGAAGATATTTTCGATGGTCTGTAACAAGACACTAGTGAGTAAATTATGATAAGTCACTGTCTGGACCGTCATCAGTAAGAAATACGCTGTTCCCATTTCTAGCCTGCAATTGTGGTTCCCATTTGGCCCAAACACTGTCACTTTGAATGCTGTGATGGTCTGATGAAATACTTTCTAATATTTGTGAGTGTCAGATCATTGATGTCTCCAATATTGCATATGACACATAGATGAATGAACAAATTATGTAGAGTGCCCCTTTGGGCTGATCTGTGTAATTTTTGATAATGTGAGCTGCATCTCCAACTTCTAAGACAACAAATGTTGCTAGACCCTGCTGAGCCCGACAGAAGCAACTTTTAAAATGCCCTATGGAGCAATGAGAGAGACGTGGCATACATATGATTTATATGATAACCCCCATTGGGTAAATCTGGGATACCATATCACTGTAAAGAACATATTGCAGGTTTCAGCTAACAACAGCATGAAAGCAGTGGCCTTCACAGGGAGGGCACGTGATTGGCTGTTGCTTAGGTCTGAATGTGCAGACAGTGCTGCCCTATTTGTCTCATCTGAGTTTTGAAAAATGTACTGGATCATTTCACAGACATTAATAGTTATGTCATATTTTGTCTTTTGTTGTTTTTCATAGTGATTTACCTCATAATGTCTTATTCATTTATCTTATAACTTGAAAACTTGTGTAACAAAGACGGGCCTTTAGAAAGAAGAGCAAAGAGCTGCATGCATGCAACCATTAGCCCAACTATGACATCTGACAAGCCCCAGCATGGCTACACAACCAGCAAGTGCAAACAGTGAAGGAAGGTGTAGAGGAAGCACTGACACTGAAGTTAAAACAATAGAGTTTGTATTGGGTGGAGTCATTTAGATATTTTAACAGCTGAATCACTTTAGTATTTATGTAAAAACTCTGTGAGACAATACAACAGCAACTACTTCCATTCAAGTAGCAATCATATTCTCCCTCCAGCTCCCCTACTATTAATTTTAAAATTATCTGGCAATGCAGTACACTGTTGTAAAATTTAGGGAAGGTTTACAGGTGTCAAAACTTGAATCCCCTCCAACCCTAGTAAAAAAAAATACAATTTCTGGCATCTGTGATGTGTGAGAGACAGATGAATTGTCAGACTGAGGATGATCCTCAATACCTTGCCAAACATAACCGCAGGGAACATTTAGGGGGAAACGAGGGGATCGTCTTTTGCCATAGTTTTTTTTTTTTTTCTAGTATCTTCATTTTACTGAACTGGATTCTCATTTGTTAAAAATTTTGGTTGACTTGTAGTCTACCCAATGGAGTTCTTGTCTTAGAAAGTACTGTGCTTTGACTGCTCCAAAGCCTTAATGGTGGCTTGTAATTGCTCCATCACCCATACTAATGTGCACTCTATGCCCCTTTCTAAACAAAAACATTGCATTTCCATTTTTTTTCATTGTCGACCTGGTTGACACCGTCGAAGCATCACAGCCAATAGAGTGAGTTTTCTCAGATCCAGGGAACAGAGAGAACAATGTCATATTCATAAGCGGAGACATCAGCTCTCCTCCTCATTACCACAGCACAGTCATGAATGGAAGCTTCTGTCCCCACAGTCATGAAAGGACCTGTCATCTGTCTGTTTCTGCTAATTGACTGTTTACTACATTTCAACACAGACAGTCAGACACATTTTTGATCGCCCTTAGTTTGTCATTCAGTTTGACACCACAGTACAAATCCCTTGCATAGAAACGTCCGAGTTTTTATCTTTTTTTATATATTTTTTTTTCCTGCATGACTCAAAGTGATAGGATGTCTACAGCAGCACCCCTGTGACCTTGACAAACAGATACAGTATTTACCTGAAGGTCCCACTATAAAAGTGCTTGGACAAAAAACCCATGTTCCTGGCATCCAAGGTGATGTTTTTAAGGAGAGAGTCTTTCAGAAACTGAAAAGAATATTTAGTCAAGGACACAAAGAGATTTTCAATTTTTTTCCACCATGGACCTCCATAACCAACTTCTTTCTGTGTAAACTGGCTGACTTGCTACAACCTCTGACTTGGAAGGACAAATACTAAAGTGAAATCTGCCTATTTACTGCAAGCTGCAAAGCACCTCTGTGCTCAGGTCCATTTTATAATCCATCCCTAAAAGAGTGTGAAGTTTGAAGATGCACATCCAGCACACAGTTATGCAGCGCATATGAGAACTTGTGACTTCTTGCAGATGCACAGCAGCTAATTTCAGAGCAGATAAGGCAAAAAAAAAAAAAAAAGAAAAAAGAAAGAAACAGCCTGGAGGTGTGATGTCCTCAGTGAAATGATGACCACATAGCTCACATGACTTTGTTACATCTTCTACTAATGGCTAAAAATTCCTTACATGCATCCGCTGCCAATTCTCTGCCAGCCCCTCCCTTTTCAACAGTAAGATTAGCTGCCACCACATAAAGTAGTGCCATGCATTATCTAGCAATTAGAGTAAGGCTTATTAAGCAGAGTTTAATGTAAATTTAATGAGCAATAAATTCAATTTCTTTAAATAGAAGAGTATATTATTGTTACAAATGATGTACTGCGGTGATCTCAACGTACAGGCAATGAAATACTTCACACGTGTGCACATATCAATGGTCCATTAAGTGCTGTATTAAATTTATCCTGAAACACGATACTGTTCTGGGAGCACTATTTTATACAGAGTGGAGAGAGGATCACTTCATTTTGCTACAGAGGTGGCACCAATGCAGTGAGAGGTGAAACAATTACGCAATTAATCAATTAATCAAGCCACAGAAAATAATCAACAACAATCTGATAATCAATTAATCATGAGTCATTTCTCATTTCTCAAGCCGTGCCAGAGCTCCTCTGGTTTCATCTCCTCAGTCGTCAGGATTTGCTGCTTTTCTTTGTCTCATTTATTAATTACCTGTTAAACTTGGGGTCTTTTGAACCTGTTTTAACATCACCCTCCATTACTGTGGAGTTTTTTTTTTTTTTTTTGTTGTTGTGTTTTGTTTTTTTACCCACATTCAATAGATCATATGATTAATCAACTAATCCGGAAAGTAACTGATTAATGGTAATTGGTAACGGTAATGGTAAAAAATGGTAATTAATTAAAATGGTTGTTGCTCTCTGCTCATTGGTGGAATGCATTGTGATGTTTTCTGTGCTTTTTGATGTAGTTGTACTTTAATATTTCTATTATACGTTGATGCATACTACTGCTTCATATTGTACATCGCTATGACAACTAGTGGTTACTAGTCAGTTTTCAGAATAACATTTTACATACAAAACCAAGGATAAACTCGCTGTATTTATGTCAATTAAATTATCATGCAGTAGTTAAATTTAGCCTCAGTCTTATGAAATTCTTGTTTACACATAGTGTTAATGCATCAGTGAAAATAATCCAGAAAATATTGCTCTGTGTAGCAAGAAATACGCAGGGGACATTGTTCTGAATAATGAGTACTTTTGATTTTGACCCTTTGTTTTATTCTTTTATACACTACATATTTTAAATCAAGTTCATTTGTGAATCTGCTGTATTTTTATTTATACTTAAAGATGTTAATAAGTCTACCACCTCTGGTGCCATTTCTCTGTTCCTTTAAATGACCTTATCTTTAGTACTCAAAGAAGTATGCATATACAGAGTATGACAGTGCTTCCTGTTGGCATAAATATGCAGCATTGACAGAGAGAAAGCAAAAAGCACCAGGAGATCAACATTTTATGGTAAGTGAGGGAACAAGAAGAGACGGACAAACACAAATTGAGGGGAGAGCAGCACAGTGCCAGCTGATTTCAGTAATATCCATTTCAAAGCCAAACCCCGCCATAAGCAGCCAGAGACGGGCATCTTCAATCACTCACCATGTCACATGGCAACTGGCAACCAAGAGCAGTGTAACAACTGTATGTTTCCTTTGGTTTCCCTGAGATCCTGTCCTTCAGTGGTGCCTTGAGGCTTCATGACAGCTTGTATCGATCCACTTCACCATCACTCAATCCTGTTGAATGACTTTAAACTGGCAATAAGTGGGATTATGCAACCTTTAGAAATTCGACCATCTGATATGCTACAACAGGTCGAACCCTGGGAGACACTGAGAGAAAAATACTGCAAAATGAATTCTTGGTTAAAATGCATGTGTCTCATGAGTTTCATTACAGGATGCTCAGCCAATGCAGCTAGCTTCAGCAGTCATCATAAGAACAACCTCCCCTTGTGATGTCCAAGATCAGCCGTCTGTCTCTCCCCTTCTTTAATTAACCCTCTTCCCTTAGTATCTTTATAATCAACTGAACACCCATCCAGTTAGTTGGATTGCTCTTCTCTCTCCAGATAGAGGCAAAGTTCAAATCCACTGATTCTGGATGATGAACAAAGGAACGCTGGAATCAGACTGTCAGCACTTCACAAAGCGAGAGCTTGGGCCTTTTCTTTGCTCCGAGCAGCTGACGCGCAGACAAACAACGGGAATACCTCAGGTCAGATCAGACCATTTCTGAATTGAGGATTTTGCCTCAACCAAAAGACTTAATCAGTTTCCTAGCGCTGCAACCTTCAGTGTATTGAGCTTGAGGTTATTGCGCATTCGTGATGCATTATTTTATTTGACTGAGAGGTTAATTAAACTAATGTGACAAGGAGATGCAAGACAATGCTGTAAATGTCATTCAGCTGCTATTCAACACACACCATAATAAATTCAACTGTGAAATGAAAGCTTGGTAAGCAGTGAGCTGTAATTTAAAAAAAACAAAAACTCAACATCTAAAAATTTGTAACTTGTAACTTCAATCTGGTTTTGGGAGCATGTTGCACTCACCACACACGCACACACACACACAGACCTGTTGATGGGTGATGCAGATGCCACTGTGCAGTATGTAGTCAGTGGCAATATCTTGAACTGAAATTAACCCACTAAGAAGTCATTCAAGACTTCAAGTGCAAACCTGTCATTGCAACTGTTGCTTTCCCATCTACCAACCTGGGGTTTGACAACACGACAACACATCCCATCCCACCGCTGGGAGGGATTTAAAGCGGCTGCGAGCTGACATTTTAATCGTTTCACATGCGTCAGTATTGTCAGCGGACACGTTTTCCAGGAAAAAAAAAAAAAAAAAAAGACACTGACGCATGCAACTCTGATGCAACCGCGGCGGAATGACGGGAAAAACGATCGGAACAGGGGACTGCAATGGTGGTTCACATTTAGGGCGCCCCTGGTTCATGCAGTTGCACTGCTGTAAAGCCCAACAGCTGCACGGCAGATTTACATCTCCAGCCGCACTAACAGGAGGAGAAGTGAAGACTGCGGACGGGAACACACACACACTGGCATCAGAGGCTGCAGTTGTGCGGCCAGAGGACACTGTGCGAGACTAGAGCTGCAATGCGTGTTTTTCCTCCAAAGCGCACCTGAAGCGCAGACTTAAGAGATTTTTACACAGTGTGCCGAGTTTGGACTGTGAGGGTTTATGCGGTATGACTGAAGGATACAAGTGCGTTTGAGCCGGGTTCTCCCGTGGTCGGAGAATCGGGCTCATTTGATAATAAAAGAGCCACGTTTCAGCGAGCATTGCCTTCAACTTGCCCCAGGTCTAAATACTGTACGACTCTTCCACTCGGTTATCACTCATGATACTTTCTCTCCGCCTCTGCAATTGTGCAGCACTAACATTACTTTTTATAGCAGTCCTCTGTAGCCTTTGCAGTAAAACTCAGGACAACACCCTTTCAATCAGCGCTAAATCACGAGATAAGTGCCCCGACAGTCCAGGGAAACAGCGCGGGGATTTTGGAGTCGACAGCCGTAGCAGAGCGATAGAAAGTGATGCTGAGATTTCAGGGGACGCTTGTGCGCATCTAGCGCGCAAACGCACCACAACTTCTCCCCTGTACTCCTCGGGCTTTAGCTCGTGAAAGAGGCAATTCTGCACCACAGACACAAACAAGAGAGCTAAAAAAAAAAAAAAAAAAAAAAGAAAGAAAGAAAGAAAAACAACAACTTACCTTTCGGAAGAAACGCCGCTGAAATCACGAAAACAGAGAGAGAAACAGCGAGAGATCCGCTCCCCGTGATCGCCATGTTGGACACCTGCTTGAGACTGGCGGCGCTAAATCACCTAGAGACGGCCATGGGATGAAAATGTAGACACATGAGAGGCGGAGGGAGGGCTCAAGCAGGGAGCCTGCTATCATATTGGGCTGCATTATGTTGCAATGACATCTAGGCCTATAAAATTATGTACGGATATTACATTGATACCTTAGGAGAATTTAAAAAAAAGGGCAAAACTGTATTATTGACCGAGTAGACTGCCACTGAACACCACAGACAAACTGTAATGCCCAATAGGAATATTGTAGGAATATTACAGTGACACCATGGGAAGTGTAAAATACCATGGAGCGCGGTGAGGTAACCATAAACTCACCACCGAGAACCACAGACACTTTATAGGAATATTATAGTAATTTTCTTTTATGGTTATGGTCTGTTAGTTCATGTGGGTGAGACCAGCCTGCTCCTCAACTGGCTGCACTTTGGTTTTATAGCTGAGGGGCAAATAATTCTCAGATAAAACAGCATTTAGTTTATGTTTATTATAGCTACAGTACTTGGGCCAATAGCAGTGCAAGCTGCTGTTTGTTAAACGGACTGTGTTTTCTACTCTGCTTTATGACACTTTAAAAGCCACAGAGAAAAAAATAGAGGTGCGTTATTTTGAACTACTTTGTGGAGCAACGCAGCTTTGTGCCACTTTTCATCAGCATTAAGTCAAATTTTAACAAGTTAAGGTGAACTGTTCAACTGTTGTTTCTTCAAAACAAAAATAACCAAGTGCGCCTTTGTCCGAAAAAGGGATCATAGCTATGCTGTAATGGCGATTGTAAAACATGTTTAATTAAAGGAATAATCTGTAAAGTTTGGTTCTCAAAGCATTTTGCTCAATGCCTACTCAAAGAGCGCCCCCTCTTCCTTACATGGAGAATTACATTCTGTAATTGAACCTGATGGTGCTGAAGAGGTGGCATTCACCTACAAAGCTGAGAACAATCGTATCAAAATTTCACATTTTAAAATCATACTGCTTGGGATGAAAATGAAATCCTGCAGATTATTAATAAGTGTGACCAGCTGAACTCCCTCTACCTCTCTCAGTGTGTGTGTGTGTGCTTTATTATAGCTCATAATGTTTCAACTCCCAACTTATTCTCACCTGAAACATGGTACATTTGGAATATCTTGTGGGAATCACAGAGCTACAGAGGAGTGTGCATGACAACGCTGAATCTCATTTCCCTTTTTCATTGTGTCGAAACAGCACAAAGGCTGCTAATTGCACAATCTATTCTCTGAGACTGCGTGTCAGTCCTCATTCCATGGATGAGTAGATAGCATTTAGAACTTCACTCTAATGCTGCAGCCGTCCCTATCACTACAGATTCAATTCCACACATCAAATTTATTTCAGATGTTATTATCTGTGGCAGCTTGCCAGTTCTGCCTGCCACTCACACAATGTCTCCACAAGGTGTTTTCTCCTCACAGCAACGGCCAGGCTGCTTTATTTTCCGACAGCATAGCACTGGCAGGCACCAGTCTGCAAGGTGCACCTGGTGGAGCTGTGCTCAATAAGTTATGTCTACACAATTTGTATTTTTGTTTTTCACATTTGTAACTTTCTTTTTTTGCATTTATAATTATTTGATTTACAGTACACCTGATGGTTCATTTCAGTTCTTGTGCACTCACAATATCCCACACACACAACTTTTTTTACTCCCAGTCTCTCTCTCTCTCACTCTTTTGCTGTGTCGGTGATTCACTCCACTACTGCATGGCATTTCCTTTGCTCATGAGAATAGATGGGGTTCCTGGGTCTCTCTGAGAAGAGAAGCCCAGCGTCTCTGTCTCCCCAAGCAGGATGAATAATGGATGGGAATGGATCAGATGACTGAACTGCTTCATCTGGATCCTCTGTAGTAATGGCCAGCCATAGATTCTCAGTGTATGTGTGTATGATGGTGTGCGCTCAAACTGTGTATTTTGCGCCGAATGGTCATGTGGTTTGCAAACAGTTAAGCAGTTTGTTTTGGAGAGCGTCGCACACTGAATACTGCTGGTACCATTTAATAGGGCAGCCGTCAGCATTTTCTATTTAAATTAGTGGGGAAACTGGTAATAAAAAGATTTTCACCCGGGCCTCTTTCTCAGTTAATGTTTGATTAGAAATGCAATGGTTTTAAATTAAGATTTCTTTTCCCCCTTGGTATGAAATCAATCAAATTAACGGAAATTGAATTATTTGAGATGGTAATCTATTTAGGCAAACCATTCACCATGAAAATGTTTTCCTCCTGTTGTGAAAGGAAGAATAATTGAATCAGACCCTTGTAAGTGACCCCCAATGGCTGAGCAAGAACAAGGCTTATTGAAATGAAATTTAGATTTTCTTATGCTTAGAAGACATGAGTGAACAAGCAGGAGTATGCAAAATTCAATTTTCCTCACATAATATGTACAAAGATTCACATGTATATGATGTGTAACATAACACAATTGAACCAAGGGCAGAATAATGGACTGTAATCATGTATGCAGAGATGTCTGCAAGCTCCTGCCCTGTCCGTGCATCTGCCTAAAGTGATATGCACATTTTTCCGTACTTATTTTAGCACAACAGGATTTATAAAGTAGAATAGCATTACTGCAAATTTCCATCTCTTTCCCCCCATAGCAAATTATTACAGGAAATGATATTCCAAATATATCACCACAGGTCATCAATTCTTTATGCCTTCCAGGGATGAAACATGAGCGCTCAATTGGTTTCCTGCCTCTTTTTTGTCACACTTACACACTTGTAAAGAAACCACTTGTAAGTGACATTTATATACTTTTTTTTTTTAGAAAGAAAATCTTATTTTTGCAACAGGTACAGAGAACTGTATCATGGCACCTTTTTTAATTGTTTAATAATTTTGTTCCATGGTGACGATTAATAAATAATCATTACAGGGGGTTTTGCAGTGAACTCTGTTTGCTTGTTTGCTTAAAAAAAACACACCTGCACAAACAAGTACTTGTATCCTGGGTTTCTTTTCATTGAAAGCAACAGTGTTTTCAAATCTCTATAAATGTATTTAAGTGGCATACAGTAATGTTTTCCATCACTCTCTGTCTTTGTCCCAACAGAAAATACGTAAATACTTAATTGTGAGACACATGCTGCACATTTTATCAGCCAGTGCACGCACAGGCAATTCTGCATCCCACCAAACCCACAGATATACAGCAGGTGATTGTAATACATCATGAGTCATGTGGTATCTTACAGAGGCTTAATGGTAATAAATTTGTCAGGGTATAGTGTACATCAAGTTGGCTCGATGGGCCTGGGTGCCTGAGTGGGCCTTTCTTGTCTCCATATGTATAGAAGAGAAATATTGTTTCTGTGCTCCCATTTATACAAGTCTGAAAGATTCAGGGGCTTGTAACATGCGTTTTTTGGCCACTTCAACCCTTTTCAGAGTTTGGAAGCATGTATTGACCCACTTCCAGTGTTTTATCTGCTTCAAGTGGTCCATCTATTCCAACATATATGTAGGGCATCTTCTCAGTTTCAAAGCACAACCACAGCCCTAACAGATGAACTCCAGTGCATCTTCAATTCACTTTCAACTTTTCAACTGGATGTTTTTTAACACTGTTACATAAATTGTGTATTGTTACAAGATAAGCTGTCAGTGTTCATGTTGGTTTGGTCAAGCTTTCATTCATTGCATCACTTAGCAATAGCAGGATATTTAAGCTAACGTCACTTCAAGTTAATTGTTTGATCTGTTTATTCATTATTTTTAACCAATTCACAGTGTAGCCGTAACTCTTTGTGACTGAGTGGTTAGCACAAGAAGGTTCTGGGTTCAAACCCTGGGCCTGGGGAGTTACCCTGCTCTCCCTGTGCTTGCATGGGTTCCCTCTGGGTACTCCAGCTTTCCCCCACAATCCTCCCACGTTTAAGTTAATTAGCTCTAAATTGAGTGAATTATGTCTATATGTCTGCCTGTCCAGGGTGCACCTTCACTCAGTGTCAGCTGGGTTCCAGCCCAGCTTCAATCCCCCCCGCAACCCTGTTGGATAGGAGGTATAGATCATGTATGGATGGACTATTTGAACAATTTTTACTATTTGAACTGTGTAACAAGCTGACATTTTTCTAATTTATCTAGTTTTCACACAGTTTGAACTCAACTGCAGTATCTGGGTTTTATAGCTGATGGATTTCTTTTTAACTAATTTTTTTTTTTTTTTTAATTAATTGAGATACTTAATCTTTATACGTGCCCCTTGGCAACTGTTGAAGCACCCATGGGTTGTAAGTAACCCTGGTTGAGAAAGACTACCTAGGGGCCATCAGCAAGCTTATATTGGTGTTTAATGTTCCCAGAATAATATAGCATGAATACACAATAATCTTATCATGATTATGGGCAGCAAACACACCCTCATGATCTCTATAAAGACCCATGTCAGCAGGGATTAAAATGGCCAACACAGGTGTTTAGACACTTTTTTCAAATTAGCACAAATGTAGATGAAGAAAAAGAAAAGAGAACAAAGCCTTGTGGTTTCGTGTCGGCATAGCTACTGGTGATGTATTGCTAGCTACGCTTTACTGGAATTATTAACACAGCTGGAGCACTGGGCTGAAAACACCTACATACAGTAGACTGAACAGCATAATACAGGGCCAGGACCATTAGCATTAAAGTGTCCATGACTATTTCTGCTGAGAGCCAAATGGTTGTTGGCTACCTGCTGTTAATGAAGAACACCATGCCTATAATTTTCCACATTAGGTTCAGAGTGAAATTGATGACATAATACCTGTATTAACATCTTAATATATGTGGCTATGGCTAAACATGAATTTACATGGCTTTTGTTGACCAAAACCTTTTCCATACAAAGGTTTGCAGGAAAACCAGGAAATTTCAACCTTGGTGTAATGTAAAAAAAATTGGACTGCTTGGTGCTTCAAAGCATTAAAACAGACATGAACATTTTCCCAGATTCAGTCGGTTGAAGGACATGACTGCACTTCCTCCAAATAGCACAAATCCCATAAACTAAGCTTGGATCTTCCCTAAAATGCTGATGAACAATTTGACATAAACTATGCCAAATTGGTTTGTGGGACAACTGGTCTTAAAGAGGCCACTTACTTCTTTCGGTATCTGTGGGTTCAAGCTAATGCCAACATAGTCACCCAGAAGTAAATCTGCTGTTCAGGAATAAAACGTAAATCCTTGATCCCTTTGTGTGACAATTCACCCTGTTGAACTCTTGAAGTTTAACAATAAAAGCACAGTCAAGTTCACAATATGCTGATTTACACTATTCAAAACAAACTAAGGCAACATTTTACCCTGGTCTGTGCTGTTCACTTCCAATGATTACACTGCAAAACACGCTCCAAAGACCAACCGAGCAAAAATCAAACCTCAGAAAATCCAATAAAATGCTTTAACCTTGACAGTGCATGTAGCAATCATCTGTAATCCTATTGGATACACAAATTAGTCTCTAAGAATATGCTTTCACACATCAAAATCATTTAACTTTTCAATTACTGAAATCAAAGAGACAATAACATGGCTTAAAAACACCCCATCTTAATATTTTTTTTTTTTTTTTTAAAAACAGCAAATGTTTTGAAAAACAGGGGCAGATTAACAAATTTCAACCTGTTAACAGAAGGTTTACAAGACAACATAGTCCTGGTGTGTCAATTTAAAGCAGTTATTCAGTTAAACAATATAAACATATATACTGTATATATTGTTTAAAAACCTATATCACTGATTTGATTTCTTGTATATAAATAAAGCAACCATGAGGTTTCAGCAACAAGATGGATCATAGTTACCATTTTATTGACTTCACTGACTTGTATTGGTTTCATTGACTGCTCCGGAAACAAGGACTGTTAGATCTCAGATTTTTTATTAGAGATTTAACTGAACTCTCAGATCCACAGAAATGCCTCTGGAAATTCTCCCTGCATATAGATTAAATACAAACGTGACAGAGCATTTGCACTTTGGGACCCTGAGGTGTAGAAGAACAATGCCTGACAAGATACAGTCACCAATCTTTATGTCTACTGTTAAGTAAAAACAAATGAGTCATTCAAGTTTAGCTGATACCTTGGTTTTTGTCATAGATTTTGCTTAGTCGGCTTTATGGTAGCATGAGTATGAGTTATTATTTCAGATTTAATTTGATGGTTTCATTAGATAGTTACTGACCTGTAAAGTGTTCAGTGGACTTTATAGTGTCCTAATTTGCATGTAAATTTTCATTGTTATGATAATGCTTTATAGTAACAATATCTTGTCGCTGTCCCTTATGTAGAGCAGCTTCATTCCTCTTAAAATAATGTTTAAAATCACTTCATTTTAGTTTTGTTTTATTTCATTGAAATTTTCAGACTACAATATGACCATTTCTTATGCTCCTCTAAGAAGACAGCACAATTGTGATAGAGCCATGCGTGTCTGTGTATTGTACAGCACACAAACACATCTTTTCCACATGCATACAGTCAGTTAATTTACCCTCAACTCACAAACCTAACCAGCGCAGCAAATTAGCTTCACATTAAAGCTCCTTATCCATTAAAACTCTTGCATTTCCTTATCCCATTTAATCATCCTTACCTGTTAAACTAACAAATAGCAACATACCATCCAGTTTCAATAATTCCTCCTATAAGGCCACTGTTATTCACTTTTTAAATCAGTTCCTCTGTGTTGAAGACACAGTTCATTGAGCAACAGTCTCAGCATTACAGATTACTTTTCCTCCCATGTGTTTAAAAAGTTCCCTCATTTAATAAATGAATGGAAACTGCAGAATGAGGGTCTTTATGAAAACAGACAGGATTTCGTCAGGTGTGAAAAGCAGTGTTTTAGCCAGGCTCATATTTTTATTCCTCCCTCTCTCTCTGCTTCATTCTGTTGGTGTACAGGGTACATGAAGCAAGTTTCAGTGAGCTGAGAAAAATCAGGTTTTTCAAATTTTTGCAGTTTCAAATTTACCAAAGGTAATCATTGTCGAAAATCTGTCTTTTTTCTTCCTTCTGGAGTGGAGGACTGTAATTTACCAGAATATAACCAAAAGTAAGTTAAACATAGCATTGTGGTGTAACATATTATTGATTGGTTTTGACTGACTGTAAATTTGTGCCATTGAAGCCATGTTGTGGTATTTCTAATGCATTGGCAATGTGATACATATTGAAGAGAGAGATCGGATTACAGATCCCACTTTAACTTCAACAGCATATGAATGACTTTATCATACTTTCATTAGTGCTGGTTTCAAAAATATCAGAGAAAAACAACTACAATATTAATTCTGTGTTTGTTTACAGTAAATGACTAATAATGAATTATTTATAGAGTCCAACGGTTAAAGGCATCAAATTGATGATCTATGTATATAAAAGATATTTTTATAAGTAACATTTGCTGTAGCTTGAGGTGATAGCTACATGTATGAAACCAGGCCCTGGTCTCTAATCTACTCTGAACAAAGAGCGAATAAAGAGCAATTGAGATTGAATACCATCTCTTATATTTAAAACTAATCAACATCAAATTGGAAAGTGTTTATTTAGCATTTAATCTTTTAGTTGTTAAGTGGATGACAGTCAAGAATAAAAAAAAAATATGAAGACAGAGAGGGGAAAGGCAGCCAGCAAAATTCTTTTGCCAGAGTCATATTTAGATGTTTCACAAATCATATCACTTCACTACTACGAACTACCACTCATTTTGCTTTTTACCACTTTGCTTTGAGTTCATTTCGGCAGATGCTTAAAATGCAGCATCTGCATCCCACCAATCAGTCCTCTTCACAAAAATAAGTCTAATCACAGAACACAGGGAGACCTCTATTATCAGTACATTTTACAGAATGAAAGCATTCCAGATAAATATCTATATATTCCACATAAATAGACCAAATATACAGATTTCTTCGTTGTTGCAATTTCTCCCAGAATTTTATCTCTGTATCTTTCAAACTATTTGTTACACATTAAACTAAAGGACACGTCCTCAATTAAATAACGTCTTGTTCATCATGAACAGGCATTTACAAAATTACCTGATGCAAGAGGACATTGTGAAACATGGTCCCTAAGAATGCAACCATTTTCAAAAAATGACCTTCATTTGTTGACACTGCAGTGGCTCAGCTGCTGCGGCAGACACTTAGAAAAGGTTTAGACATATAGCCAAACAATGATAGAGTGGTGAGAGGAAGAGCTGCTGCCTCACTCAAGCAGAGTGTTGTTCTTGCAGTAAAGCTCCAAACAGGGAGAATACCACTAAAATAATAGTCATATCACAACTGTTGTCTGTCCATAGGCAGAGCCCCAGCACTCATATGTGTCATTAGGCCTATTGGGCACTGCAAAGAGGCAAGTGACACATATGGTAAGCAAAGAGGATCCACACCAGTAAACATCCCTGAGTAAAAGCAGCAAAGTGTAGTGAATGAGTCAGGGCTCTAGACAGTGCTCAAGAACAGAGGACAGACAGTATAGAGTTGTGTTGTCCTCAACATTTCATAGTGTTTACTGTGGATAACTTACACGCATGGATGGGCTTGTCCTGATATGGATGTAATAGTGAACTTTCACTGTGCAGAGTGAGTCCTGTAAGGCCTCTGTGACAAAGAACTAGATCATGACAACCTACACTAATAATATCAAAAGTACAGTGCCACCACCTCCTCATCACTCACAGAGTGCAATGAACCAGACAACAAATCATTGTAAAATTAAAAGAGGCCACATTTTAAATGAGATACACTACAGTGACTCAATGCATTTGCTTTCATTAACTAGTTTGTGCACTGAATTATTCAAATCACAAGCAGGGGAAAATGATGGCTTCTGTTTACACAGTGACCCTAATTATCAAGATACTTCATAAGCAACATCAAGTATCCTGGTACATTGGTTTTGTGTTTGTCATGTTGGCAAAATAAATGTTTGTGTCAGAATAACATCATGTATAAGACTCCAACCTTTTAGTGCACAGTAAGCATTTTAAAATTGTTCCCATATTATCAGTATTCTCAAATCTTAGTAGTTTAGTAATAAGCCTTTAGTATCGAGATATAATGACCCACACCCACACACAGTCACACACAATATGACTTAAACACACTTTCATTTTTTCTAAAGTCAACTCATCTAAAATTATGACATAACAAATCTGAAATGAGCTAAATGAACCTGCATTGCAAAATATTAACAAGCTCTTTTATTTAAATGTTACTAACCTACTAAATGTTACTAAACTACTATACTGCAAAGATATACAATATAACATTTATTTAATTCTATTACAAAATGTAACAGTTGGGGTTTATCTTCAAAGAAAAGAAGACTCAATCTGAAGTTTTGGGTTTTGTTTTGTTTTTCGAAAAAATGAAAGAAAAAGCTAACATTTCAACAGACAATCAAACTGCCCCATTCATCTGCATTACATTACATTTCATTGAATTTTGAAAGACAAGAAATCATTGCAGCACAAGACTTTGTCATATGAAATTCTTTAAAAATGCAACCTAACTACCTAGAAACCTTTTGGAGAAAAAAACACTTGTTTTTTGTGTCATCTGCATTGACATGGTAAGCCACACTGGCCTCTGTACCTTTTCTAACCCACTCTCATCCTTTTAATGGCCTCAAGATACTCCTTTACTCATCCCTGACCTGACCTTTGATTTGAAATCTTCCTGCTGGATGGCAGGCTTTAAAAAAAACAGATAATGTAGTGGATGATGCTGCTGGACATGAACTGACTTTTGCTGTGCATACTGTCTCCTCTGAGGAACAACTATGTCACTTTATGATGGAGCTTTGAACAATTATTCCATTCAGTACATTTCACACAGCTAGGTCTGGTCGAATGCA
The DNA here is from genome assembly GCA_038496675.1 of Rachycentron canadum. Classification (NCBI taxonomy): domain Eukaryota; kingdom Metazoa; phylum Chordata; class Actinopteri; order Carangiformes; family Rachycentridae; genus Rachycentron; species Rachycentron canadum. The sequence continues at coordinate 9,236,829 of CM076657.1, read as the reverse complement.
TCATTTATATGAGTCAAGCACAGAGATATACTCCTCCACCACACTGTTTGAATAAAGCTCATTGAAAGTCACCATGATCTCAAGTCCATGACTGACCAAGTTCCAAAATGTACTGTATGAAGACTTCTAACTGAAAAGGCAAAGTTAGTTTTTCCAAGCATTTGGAAACACAAAATTCTCCCCAAATTAAAAGTAATGGTGCTAGATAAAGAAAAATAATTAATCTAACAGCTATTCATCAAATTGTTAATTTGAGGCACTTTACTCAAATCCACACACACACACACACACACACACATATATATATATATCAATTCAAGGTGGCGCTATAACTATTCTAATAGTTGCTGCTGGACCAAAGTGAACCAATGACTTAAACATTTTGAAAGCTAGAACCACTTTTAACATTTTAAAGCACTTGTCATCTTTGAAACACAATCTCTGTTTCTGATATTATTACCCAACAACTCTGTATCTGATGAATTGAAGAGAAAATTAATTCACCTATTCTAATCTACGCTAAGTGAGAAAATAGAACAGAATTAAATATGCTCTTCCCTCTTCAGAGGAACTTAATAAAATCCATCACTACAGCTCAGACGCCATCAATGAATGTTCAGCTGGGGACGCATTCTGCTTTATATTTCCTTTGTGTGAGATAACAGGTCACTGCGAGAAATAGTGATGAAACCACCACAGCCATTTGATTCTCCGCTGAAACCTCTATTCATCTGTGTTGCTTCATGGATGACTGGTATGCCAATTACTTAAAGTCTGCCTTTTAATACAGCTGTGCATAAGTCACTGTAACTGTATGAGTATCAATGATCTCAGCAGCAATTGAGAGATTCAGGCCTGAGTGGGTTTATGTAATGTCAGCTTCACAGAATATCCAAAATGCTAGATTCCACTTTGCAAAAACTATTAGTCTAACTCCCACATTATTATTCTGAAATGTTTTATATTCCTCCCCAGACACACTACAAAAGCACTCACAAGTATCCTCCATCCCCATACTCTGAACAAAGACACAGAAAAGGACAATTCGGGCCGTGCTGGGTGAGCAGAGTTACATGGGATACGTTACACTGCCTCATTTATCAGTGAAAACACAAAGCGGATGATCCCAACCCAGGGCCTGGGTCTCAGGATAAATCTAATTGGTAATAAGACAATCACAGGGATAAAAGCAATTAACTATGTATTACACAAAATAGTGTTTATTTCTGCTGGCCTTCCTCTGGTTGTGTGAAATATTTGACACTTCACCTCTTGAAACCTTGAGAAATCTTTCAGGAACAATTTGGGCCACGACCTTTGATAAGGAGTCACAAGCAGATACTGTATTGCTTCATTTTAAAAAGGAATAGTTTGACATTTTTGGCAAATGTACTCACTTCACTTTCTTGCCAGGAGTTTGATGAGAAGCTCTCTCGGCTACTACCATGTCTGCCAGGAGATAGTTGGCTAAGCTTAGCTCCAAAACTGGAGACAAGGGAAATGGCTAGAAACTGCCTCCACCTCTAAAGCCCACCAAATAAACTCATAACATCTTTTTTGTTTTATCTAGACAAAAAGTCATTTTCTACAATTTAGTTCTTGTTGTGTTTATATTACCCTTGGACAAAGCCATGGTATTCATTTCCCCTTGTCTCTAGTCTTTATACTAATCTATGCTGACTGGCTGCTGATTCACCCAAAATATGAAACAATTTCTTTATCCAAAGCAAAAAAAACAAAAAAAGAAAAAAGGTTGGAAACTGCTGTGTTGTCTAGATGTTGAACGTGTGCACAAGCACCTGTTTTGGCTCCAAGAAACTCCAGTATACTCCTGATGGGTGTGTAACTGGTGCAGGGTCCACACCCTTACCTGCTCAGTGCTGCAGAGACCTGGGTCCAGTTCCTCATGGTGCAGACTTTGTCAATCCAACAAACACAATGGGCAGTGATTGCAGGTGGGAATCCAGTGACAATCAGGTCCATCTATGAGGGTGAAATGATAACCATATATAGATATTGGTACTGTATCTCGCTTTATAGGTACAGTGCTGCTTGAAAGTTTGTGAACCCTCCAGACATGGTCACTATTTTTGTACATTAAAATAACCTTATTACACATACATCCAAATCCCAATTTGTAAAGCACACCTTCCAAATAATGGACACGCACACAAAAAGATATATTTTCCTTATTTAATTCAACAAAGGTGGTTTATTTCACAAAAACTGAAAATTTAACATGTGCAAAAGTATGTGAACCCTTGTATTAGTAGTTTGTGGCTCCTCCTTTTGCAGCCATTACCTCAACCAAACATCTTCTGTAACCACTAACTAGTCTCTCATCCTTGCAGAACTCAGCCAGCTGAGAGAGGTTGGAGGGACATCTGGTATGTACCAACTTCTTCAGGTCTCACCACAACATTTCAATTGGATTAAGGTCCAGACTTTGACTGGGCAAATCCAGAGTACGAAGCCCCTTTCTCTGAAGCCATTCCTTTGTAGTTTTGCTGGAATGCTTTGGGTCTTTGTCTTGTTGCATAAACCATTTTCGTCCCAGCTTCAACTGCCTGACTCATGGCAGCAGATTCTGGTCAAGAATCTGTTGATATGCCAGTTCATGGTTCCTTGGATAATATTGAGTTGTCCTAGTCCAGAAGCAGAAAAGCAGTCCCAGACCTTCACATTTCCACCACCAGCTTCACTGTTGGGAGGAGCTTCTTTTCTTCATATGTAGTGTTGGCTTTTCTCCAAACATGTTGGTTTTGATTGTGACCAAATAAATCTATTTTGGTCTCGTCTGTCCAGAGAATGGACTCCAGAAGGCCTCTGGTTTGTCCAAGTGCTCTGTGGCAAAGCAAAGAGCAAAGCCTTCCCCAGACTGATGGGCTGTCACTACCCTCTTCTTCAGGTCCTCAGATATCTCCTTTGCTCTGGGCATTGTTGATTTGTATGGGACCACAGTGGTTTGGTTGGTTTCCTCTCTCTTTTAATTAGTGCAGACCAAACCTTTTCCCAAGGATGTCTCATTTCATTGTCCTGCTTAAATGATTAATTAAACACCCAAATGTGTTTCACCTCAGTCCGTTACCTGCTTGACTTAACCAATGCAGGTGGGGGTTCACTTACTTTTGCATATACACTGATTCCATGTTTCATGTAGTTTTTGGGCTACTTAAACAAGTCCCACTAAACAAGTACATGCAATTGATAAACATATATCTGACATTTCATATATAAAAACTGGTGATGATAAAAAACTGCTCAAGGGGTTCACATACTTTCAAGCAGCACTGTATATTAAAGAAATGTCATGGTAACAGAATAATTACTTTGAATTCTATATCCCTGAAGCTATATTCAGATAATTAATGCAAACATTATTTTTTAAACATAGATTGATTAATTTGAACTGTATATATTTCCTTGTGATGCACATGTAACTGAACTGGATATATATTTCAAGTATTATGGTGAAAGAATGACTTTGCCTTGCTCATTCAACCATCACAAAAGGTGACTGCAAACTACTGCAGGTATTATCACTTTATCTCACTGACTGAATACTGACTAATATGAGATATCTTTATTAAAACATGTCCAGGTCTTCAATACAGCACCTGCCTATTCAATAGTCACATGCTGTTCATTAAGGTTCCCTTTTTTTCTGTCATTCATATCTCACCCTGGCCATAACTCAGCTGGGGACATGAATGATAACAGCACCATCATGGGCCTTTTCAATTAGTTTCAGGGATGAAAAATATATAATCCTCATCCTTCATGCCAGGATGCTTTCCCAGATTACAACACGGTCTGTATTAATCATAAAATTTATGAACAAGAAGTCTGTGCTTGCATAGCCCTGCCAGTCATATTGTCTGTCTCTAGGCACTGATAACTACTCATGCACAACCATAACAAAGACAATTAAGGGTTGAAGTGTGTGTTTGTGTTCTACTTGTGGTCGTCTTTTATTCTAAACAATAAATACAAAAAAAAATGAATCATAGCACTGCGAGTGCTGGAACTGTTGGCAAAACATTTTCAGAAAATAAGATGTTGTGCAATGGTTATAATAATTAAGCTTTAAGCTGCAAAGGTAAAAAAAAAAAAAAAAAAAAACTTGTACCAAGCTCCACAGCAATCTGTAATGCAGTTATTTTCTGGAAATCTGTAACACAACTAAAAGCTCAGGCAAACCTTCATACAACATAGCCATGTAGCCAGTATCTCGCTATTTACTGGTTCGTGCTACAGGAACAGCAAGCTAGCAACTTATCATGCTATCAAGCTATACATTAGCCCTTTCCCTATATATCCATATACCCACTGATAAAAATCCACTGCAGTTGGGGCAGCAGCGACTGTGATGCTTCATAGAGGCAATTAAAGTACTTACTAGGTGATAAGGACCAAAATTAGGGCTGCACAATTATTCGAGATATAACAGAAATCACAATATAGCTAAGTGCAATATCCAAATCACAGGAGCTTGTTCTGCATTGCACCAAGGATTACACAGCTCTTTTTTATTTGGTATAAGACCCAACAAAACTCACATTCTTTTTTTTTCAGTAAAAATTCCATCAATCCAACTGAATCTGCATATGGCAATCACAATATCTGCCAACATAAACTGAAAACATACTGACATGACATACTGTTTTAAATCCCTTTGTGATGTTTGTGATGTCACATGATCAAGTTAAAGCTCATCTTTAAGCCACAAGATAAGGTGCAATGTCTGTACCAACAACAAACTCCATCTCTACACTGGACACTTTGCAGTCACTTTGTGCACACAACTACTTAACAAATTACAAATATAAGTGATAACAAGAATCTTTCTCAGCACAACAACCAGAAGAAAAGAAAAATTTACCCAGAGAGGTGTTTCTGAATTTAAGTCTCACAATAGGATGGACAAAATAATTTAAGCACTTGTCAGTAAAGCAATACTGTTTAACAGCACCACAAATCATGTCCTCCAAAAGATGATGGCAAGTTTCAACAAAAAGTGAACATCATGAACTTCCTTACTGTAGGGTTAATTGCAGGACTGTTAATAATAATAATAATAATAATAATAATAATAATAATAAGAGTACATTAGTTTTAGCTGGGTGTTCCTAGTAAACTGAGAGTATGAATGTGTAGGCGGTTTCAGCCCACAAACGCATAATGTATTAAAAAATAAGACACACACACAGACACACATACACATAAATGCTACGTTACCAGGCAACACATTGCTTGTTGATGTCTTCTTCCTCTCTCTCATAACAACCATAGCAGATACCTGACATATTTACAGTCTGTGACTACAATAGTCAGTGATTAGTTGCCATTCTCACCTCTCTGGTCATTACCATGAACTCCCCCACAGTCTAATCTAGGTTCAACTTCTCTGCTCATTCACTCAGTCTACAGCATAACCAGTCTGCTCAGCCCCTATCGTCTCCCTGGCACCTCAAAGACTTCAAACATTTTGAGTTGAATTCTGCTCTGCAGTCAAGCCAGGGACTGAACAGGAGAAAGGTGGTACACACCTCACCTGAGTTACTAGCTTCAGCATGCACGCCATGGCTCCACAGACAGATAGCATTTTAAACCCAGAATGCACCTGTCGGTCAGGCAACATTTGCAGGTGTGTTTGTTTTGTGTCCCTGAATAATTGCTGGGTGGTGGAATAATTAAAGGCGATGCAACTTTTTTTTGCCTATGCCGAGGTAATACTAATCTTAACCACGGCCCCATAATGACTTTTTGTTAATTTTAGTGCAATTGTGTGAATTTCTCTGTTATCGCTTAATACCTGATTCAAACACAGACTGATACTTGATCAGGGAATGTGAACACTCATATCATGCATGTAGGCTGTGAGCTCAGGGTGTCTGCTCTCTGAACACAATGACCATGATGCTACAGACTCATCAGTCTCTTTTCTGCTGCAGCTGCTGATCAGGTGCTCTCCACCCTCCCATGGTTTATCATGACTTCATTTACAAGAGTAAAACAAGTCTCAAATGTAAACTGGGGCATGCATTGACCTTCATGCTTTCACCTACTAAGCTACATAAAATAGCCCATCAGTACATTTCAGTTGTATTCCATGACAGTGTGGTCACATATTTGAAAAGTGGTATTATTATTATTACAAATACTGTAAAAGGTTTGTTCAAAAGCAATGAAATGATTTTCTGTTGTACTGTAAAAGTGCAAGAAAGCAGTTTTAAGTAGATGTTTTGTAAGTGGACACTGCTGTGGCTATTCTGGATGTGGCCCTAAACATGACAGCTCATTTAACCTTACAGAGGTCACCTGTGCAATCAGGATGTCCTTGCCTTTCATGAAAAAGGTGACACTTGTATGAACGATGGCAAGCACAAAACCTAAATTTAGATTTCAGCTGGGCTGTTTTTCTCTTGACGTATTTCATGTCACTGTTCTTTTGTGTATTAACAATGACTTCAATGTAACTATCTGGCAGAAAGCATCCACAGTGATAGTTCTGTCTTCTCAGCTTGTGATGAATTGAATTAGGCAGAAGCAACATGCATATGAACACTGTCTGAGCTAAGACAGAAATTAGGGACAAGAATTGAATTGATGAGGACTCACTAATTTCATCTCACAGCATCATAAAATGGGCTTACTAAAAGGGTTCTGTATTGACAATTGCAGCAGACATTTAACTTTTTAAATTTTGTTGCTTTATTGGGTTTTTGGGTTTTTTTTGGAAAAAAAAGGGGCAATTTAATGGCTTAATGAGGGCAATCAATTATAAGAATTGTCAGGAGAATTAATTGAGAAGTATATGTCCTGACTTTTATAATTGTAGAAAGGGTGTGAACAATCCACTCCCTGAATTGAAAGTTAATGGGCCAGGTGGATACATACGGACAGCCGAGCCATTACAGTGTAATTAATTAGCACACTGTCTTTGTATTCCTGCATCTCCGATAACAAAAATGGACAAACCAATGATATGACAACATTTTGCACTGTGAAATGTGAAAGTACCAAACCAGGAGGCTGACATTGTTGCACACTGTTTGTCTTGATTGATGTGCTTTTATTGATTCTCATCTCACAAGATAGAATAAGAAAGAGGCAAATTCTTTATGTGCAAGACACTAAAAATACAGGAAAGCATTGTGGATTCAGACCATGCTCCTCTCATATTGGAAATACAATTAAAGTGTTACAACGTGTTAATTAGTGAGTTTCAGAGGTAATGGTATAGGTGGTATAAGGCTGGACATAGTGGTGCTAGCCGTTTCCATGTGGTTCCAGTCTTTGTGCTAAGTTAGGCAGCTGTTGCCTGTAGAGTCATATTTGGCGTACAAATATGCAAGAGGTGTGAAGCTTCTTATCTAGTCACTTGCCAACAAAGCAGTTAGGTATATTTTCCAAAATATTTAACTTTTCCTTTAACAGATCTCCTTTTCATATTTGCAGTATTCAAAAAGGCTGATGACATAATTGTATTGTGAAATTCAAGTTAAGTCTTCCCAACATAATCTCATCAGGTTTTAAAGGTTTACCCTATTTTCCTAAATCTACAACTAGATAATAGCCTATTTTTGACTCCACTGCTTTCTATCTAGTTGTGCTATAAAAATTAAAAAAAAAAATTCTCTTTTACTATTCTGTACTCCAGACTGACAAAATCACTTTTTAAATTTCTTGCCTTGTCTTTCCCATAGATGGCCATACCCCCCTTTTCTTATTGGACAGATTTTAGTGAAGAGGCAGACAGAAAACATGGGTGAGACAGACATGCAACAAAGATCCATATACAGATTTGAACCATTGGACATTGCGGTAATGTGCCATGTGCAACTTTAACCACTCAGAGAGAGTCTTATTTTGTTTTTGTTTATTTCTGCTATTTAAAATTTTCATTTATTCTCTTTCCAAATTAGTTCAAGTTTAAGTGAAATGAAGCTGAGGAAGTTATCATTATCTGTTTGGAAACTCAGTAAAAATTGTTTTAAGGAAGAATTTTGCAGGCTATAAATACATAACAAAGAGTCTGACATACACACACACACACACACACAAATGCAAAAGCACAGCTTTGGCCTTAAAAAAGACATACGTGACACATGAGAATTTAAATGAAATGATGCTTATAATCTTTCAGTGACACTTAAGTGGTTTAAAGTCTAACACAATCACTTCAAAGGGCAAAAAAATAATACTGTAAAGACATTTGCTGGGCCCATCTCTCTCTCACCACATGATAGAGGGTGTAATGAAGAATGGCATGAAAAATTTATGGAATCACTTCAAAGATAGCATATGCTTTCGTGATTTCAAATGTTTCTTGAGAAGGTTGAAACTGATGGGATTGCCTTACACCATATCAACCTCTTAGTCAAAACCTTCTTCATAAGACCTCAGTGGTTTTACTGTGGTAAAACCAGATTGTCCACTGTTTACCTTTTTTTTTTTTTTTTTTTTGTATTTTTATTGTACACTAGATACATTTCCTGCATAATACCTTCAACGTTCAACATGAAAGTGATTAGAATAATATTTTTTCATGTTTATTTATTTACGATTGAAATGCTGTAACATTAACTTGCAGAAGCAATATTTATATAAAAGATAAAATAGATTCAAAAAAGCAAACTCTTAATTGTAAGTGGGGTCAAAGGAAAAGAGCAACAGGCAAAATGTCTTCTCATCGTTCTCACACAAATTGTCATCGCCAGTTCAAATTCCATCTTATTCCTTTTAAAGTCCATATTGCACTTCAAAATGAGAGTAATCCCAGAGGTACCACTCTGCACTCAGCTCATAATAGACTTGGAGGTACAGTAAAACAACGTTGTAAATTGTTTTAATAATGTTATACCACAGAATTTACAAATCAGTCAACACAGTATTAATTTATGGATTTCTGGCAAGTTTGGTTTTTAATACAGTAGCAAATGTATAAAAAGTCACTGAGCTAATGAGCAGTCCACCTTGGCTTAAAGTCCAAAGTTGTTTAAGTCCTTGAGCCATGATCCCCTGTTAAGAATTAATTAGGATGTGAGTGGACATTGGTTAAAATGTAAAAAAATTCAATAAAAATTCAATAACTTGGGAAATACACTTATTTGCTTTCGTGAGGACAGTCAATACCACTCTCATATTGATGAATATGAGGCCACAGTCACTAGCCGATGAGCTAAGTTTAGCTAATTTCTGGGCCCAGAGCAGTGATTTCTAGCTGCGTAACAACTGCTCCTAGCAAAGAAAAGGGTCCAGCACATAACCCCTAATGGGAAAAAAAGAAAAAGAAGGAGGAAAAAAAACAAGCAAATTATGGTTTTACATTTGAGTTATTGTGAGCTTTAGAGAGGGGGCCGGTTTAGAGAGAGTCAGGTTAGCTGTGTCCAACCGTTAAGTCTTTGCATTATGCTTAGCTAACTGGATGCTGGCTGTAGCTTCACATTTAGCACACAGGCATGAATGTGGTATCTAGTCACTTATGTAAAGCTCTACCAGAAAACCTCTAAACACAGAATTTTGACACTGACACTAATAATGCAAGTTTCTAACAAAAAATGAAATTTTACAGAATCCTGACATAACTACGATTAATTCTTAGATTTTTACAATCACATTCTTTTTAATTCAAATATGTTCTGCTGGATACTAAATTAGTTTTATGAGATTAAGAGTCCCTGCTTTTTCTCTGCCTTGACTGTTGAAACAGAACTCACTTCTATTTCAACTGGTGTCAGCCTGTGTTTAACTCACACCTTATTTTCAGCATCAATCTAAAGGTACACTCAAAACCCCACTGAAGTTATAGTGGATGCCGCAGCCAACGAACCATGGCAGAGTTAACTTCCAGGTTGGCTTGCAGGATAAAAGCCCTGCTGGACTCAAGAGGTTTGTAGAGGCCATAACATTATTCACATAAACACAGCGCATTGAAAGACCTGTTAAAGGCTGAATGAGCAAACACACTGAGCCTGGATTTTATACGTAGGTTTCTACTGCTGACTTAATAACACCCTAAGTAGTGCTAACACATTTAGGGGAAAATAACACGTTGCTTTTAAGGTGTGGCACTTATATGTGAGGTGTATATAGACGGAAAGCATTTTTGTTCAAATCAGATTGGTCTTCTATTTAATTTCCTATATAACTGCTTTATATACCAAACTTTGTGCATTCAATTTCTTGATCTCATACTGTACATGTAAAAGATGATCTTTTTGATCAATCATATACTTCATGCTTCTCTCATCTTATTACTTGAATGGTCTTTGGTGTTTCAGTATTGCAGACAGCATCTTGAAGGCAGTTTGATGACTGAGAGCAGTGTTCTGCATAGCCTGGGGTTTGAAATGGGGTTTGAGTATGTTAGATGCTTGTCATACATCTTGAGTGAAATCCAAAGTGACAGGCTTCTTGAAAGACTGAGGATCTGATGCGAACTGTCACTGCATATTACAGAAGCTGGTGCATGCTAAGCTCGGTTTACAGGATGTTTGAGTAGTCTGCAGTGGAAATCTTAAAATCAGTCTGTTACTCTAATCGTTAATACCATTTATAAATAACGACAAGTACATTTGGAAGGAGGCTGTTGTGCTTGATGGATTCATAACACTAGCCAGCTCTTTGCCACCTGCTCAGTGTGTGTGTGTGTGTGTGTGTGTGTATGTGTTGATAGCAATAACAGATACTAAAAATAGTTAATTTTCATTTTGATTTACTTATACATATTTATAAAATGTCATTAAATGGTTACATCGAGTAGAAATGCAGGAGGATTTCAGAGTATTTTGTTTCTACTAATTTGTGTTGGACAAATTCAAAAGTATGAGATGGACATGAGCGATATTGGAAAATTTAATAGAAATTCAGTTTTAAAAAACTGTTGCAAAATGCCTAAAAGCAGAACAATTGCCATAAGACCGGGATTAGACAGTTACTTTTATTTGATATAGTCTTGAGTAGCAATGGTAATGTACCTCATGTACCTGTGCTGCCAGTTCAGATGTATCTGCTCAGTGATAATCCGTAGACGCAAAGTGATGTGAGAAAAACAGTGTGAAAGTATCCCAAAATAAACGTAGAAAAATAGATGGAAACTGCTGAGCTGTGCAAGTGAGATTTTTACCATAATATAATAACTAAGTGGGAGCATTTGCCAAAAAATAACATAAGAAAGAGAAAACAATCAATCAAACACCAACCAAAGTTCAGGAAATACAGGTGCTTTTGCATTGTGCTAAACCTCCCAACCAGCTGGAGCGTTGGGCCAGAGTGAGACAGTCCGCTTTGGTGCCAGACACTGTGGAAACATGATGAAAATCTATTATCTACACCACTTTTACAGTAGAAAAGTGATCAACATTAGTTCTCATTAATTCTTAATTGCATTTGTACACTATCCATGCATGAATTATACAGCAAGACAAAGCTATGGGTCCCATTCAGCAGTAGAGATATGCTGCCCCCACATGCCAGAAAGACCACATCACATGTAAAGTGATATTTGAAGTTGTGTTGCCATCATATATAAGGCTCCATTTCCATGTTGTGATGTTTTTACATCCCTAGGTGGCAGCAGATATCTAAGCAATCTTTACTGTACTATGCTACTGGTTGTTTTTGCTTGATTCAGCCTAGTGTTTTCTGTATCTTTTGTATGGTTAGTTTCTGCCATGCAGCTTTCCATTTCACACTAAAACAGCTGTATTTATATCATAAGAAAATCATTTATATATTCCATATTATATGTGTATAGGAGATGAAAAGAACAACAGAAACACTTGTGAACCCTAACTTGTGACACTGCAGCTTTTGATGTTTTTCTTTGCATTATATTGCATTTTTTCAATTATTTCATCCAAGATTCATAATCCAGTCCTTGTGTCTGTGCAACAAATGTTTGGTGCACTTCGCAGTTTGACTCCACCATAGGACATTTTAAATATTTAACAAAGGTGTCTACACTGTCCATTTACGAAAACAATCTTCATCAAATATTTTACTTCCCTATTCAATTGAATTCTTTGTGTGACTTAGCCAACTCTGTCATCATGTGGTTACTGAATATTTTTCTTGCGTTCTGGGTTATACTGGGGTGAAGAGTTGTCACTGGCCTGGCAGTCAAACACTAGACTATGAGTGGAACTAAGCCCTCTTTGTACTTGATGATGATGAAAGTTGGTTAGAGCATTGCAGTGACATCTAGCAATGACACCTTATGTCTGCAGTGGTGACGACAAACGTGCAGTTGGACTGTATTGTGTGAAAGAATGAAATCTTTATGAAGGGAGAAGCTTTACGGGATTGGACACTGCATCCTCTCTTTTCTGCTGTTACATAATGAATATGCATATGGCTGAGTCTGTGTTTGGTGTCTCTGTGTGTACTGATGTGTGTGGTTGGATGTGAGCTTAGTCAGACTTCTCCAGATCTCTGCCTACGCAGATTAATATCTGCAGTCCACAAAGGAGCTCTGTGTGCCTTGCAGGACAGACTCTCAGGACAATGAATCCACTGTCTGACAACACTCAAGCTAACTGATACGCACCCCGTAGTCCTGAGATTATAGGAAGCTCAGTCTCTCTGCACAGGTGATAATTGAATGACGGAGCTGTGCTCCAAGCTTTCTCAAAGCTTCTCACCACGTATTTGATCTAAACTGCAAAACATTGAATTAGAGTGGCTAGTAGCTTTGACACATGTGCCTGTGGTAGGATTGCATCTGTGGTAGGATACATTCAGTTTTGTAACATGCAAAGTCCTTTGTCTTTATTTTTTAAAAGAAATACATGCAATACAGCTAAAGTGTCAAAGAGAATTGAGCAGGTTGGGGTTGCAATAGAGTTCCACTCGAATCTAGTGTTTTGCCAGGTCATGATGCTGCATTTCAAACAGACTGCTAATCCACAATAACACCACAGTGTGTTTTTGTTAGATTTTTTTTTTTTTTGGCTTGATTTGGACATTGTAATTGATTACATAATGCGCACCACAAGAGTCTGTACAGAGAGGGTCAAAATTGTGTTAACCAGTTATAGTAGCTTTGCAATTTTTCTCATTAGTCATGCTGACAGGCACTAAACATATAGTGTTCATACCTCTCTCTGCACCAGTGACCTCTACTTCTCACTCATGACCCAAAAACCAATGTTCATACTAGTGCTGTATGTTTCCTTCTGGTACAGTAGTGGAGGAGGTAAGAGAAGCTATTTTAGAACCTCCTACAGTGAAGGATGTTCATATGTAATCTCTCCAGAAAATATGCTGATAGATAGATAGATAGATAGATAGATAGATAGATAGATAGATAGATAGACGTGTGTATGTGCATGTAGGCATAAGCTCAAGCGACTATGCATGTGTGGTCATAGCTCTAATGGGTGAAAGAGGATGAGGCAGGACAGAGTGGGGGAGAGATATGGAGAGAGATGTGGGAAGAGAGAGACTAAAAACACAAAATACCCCTAGACAGCCCGGTGTGTAATGAAACGTTATGTTTTAATTTGCAGAGCATTGTATGTGTTTGTAAAATGATTGTTTTCCTATTGCATTGCTTCTCTGGTAGAAATTGAGAGGGATGAAACAAACAGAGATTGCATTTATAAGCACTGCACATGTACTACGAATACCACTGCTACTTCTGTGTGTTTGAACATGAGAAACAGATTTTGGCAAGGTTTTGAAAAGGATTCTGCATGATTTGAGTCGATGAAAGAGCATGTTATGTCAGCTTTGTCACAAATGGACATATTCAGTTTAACAAAAATGGAGTTGATGGCTCATAGGGGGATATATAAGTACCATTATTTCTACAAAAGTGCTTTTTCATGATGATTAGGCCATGTGGCAGCCCAAGATATACTGTCACACAGAAGATGAGAGTCATTTAGATAAGACTGTACCACAGTTAAAAACACAACAGTGTTAAAATGCTGGACAGATTTTTCAATATACTTTTGTCAGTTTTCTGCAAACTAATTGAAAATTGTGTCTCCTGCTAAGCTTTTTATTAATTAAAAACAAGGAATTTGGCTGACTGGACCTGTGAGATTTCAAAACCATAAATAATTACTTGAGCGTTTATCTTCATTTTCATCCTTTAAAAGAAACCATTTGAAAATTTCTTGGAAATTCAGATTTTAGTGAACACTAACAACATAACCTAAAAATAAAAACAAGCTACATCAGCTTTTCAACTTCAATGCACACTGAATAAAACACTACGGTATATTGAGAGGGCATTTATATGAGTCATCAGCTGAGTCATACTTTTCCTATCTGTGATGCTGAGGACCAAACGCCAATCAAACTTTTTCCTTTTTCCCAAATGACAGCTTACCTCTCTGCTTTGTCTAGTTATTTCCTAGTGAATGCATGGTTAGGAGAGGACTGTCTGTGTGAACATATTTGGGGTCACACTCCCTGTGGTGGTATGTTTGGAGGGTATTACTGAAGAATGATGGGTTGCAGCAAATGTGCAAATTTGACCACAACACTTTTCAGCCAGCCCACAGATTGATTTGGATTTATTAAATTTTGGCTCATTGCATCTCTCTGCTGGCCAATAGTGCAAATCAAAGGCAAACCGTTCTCACAGGGTGCCAAATGCAACGGTTCTTCCCTGCTGTGCAAGCAAACAACATCCCTTCCCCTGCATATCTTTCCTCTTAGGTACCATTCACTTTAAAGCCTAGATAAAATGTGTTGCATAAGTCTCTCATTGGTCATTGATGGGGTGCAGGGTGGGAGGGTGAGGGGGGTATTTGACTCACAGCAGTGCTTTACAGAGGTATGTTGTGATGACCGTAGTATTTGGTGTTCTTTACATGTTGTTTTCAAATGATGGACTATTTTGTTGGTACACATTAAACCATTGTATTGTACATTTGATCTTTGAAATGAAATTCCAATCTGCTCAATTACAGACGAGTGTACAGACAAAAGATCAAATCATTCTGATGCAAAATGCATTTTTGGAAAAACACAACTAATCAGTTCAGTGAAAACAAAAAAGAGAAAGGAGGACTCATAATCTTATTATTTTAAATTTCCTGCTGTACAACTCTGATATTCAGATGCACAATTATAGATCCGACTTTCGAATAAAGGTTAAGTTACATACTGGGTATGTGAATGGACAAGAAATAACTTACTTAATAGATGAGTTATAAACTATTATAAGAACATATTTGTGTTGCTAGGATGTTAAATGTTGGTAACCTATTAATAAATGCTTACAAACCTATGAATGAATGTTGGTTAAGATTCCCTGCTGTCCTTTCATTTCAAGTGATCATTGTTACATTCAAAAGGAGTTTTTCACACCCTAGAAATCAGGACTAACTAACAATTACTTAACAGATGCTGATTATCGATCAAAATGTTTTATCTGTTAAAATCACCAAACTGAAAGTTATTAAGCATCAAATTCTCACAAATGACAATCAGAAACTAGGTAATGTTACGAAATTCCTGTAATGACTAATCAAACAGTCCCCAACTGATATCAATCAATTAATTGACTGATTGATTTAGCTCTACTGACTACACCCAAAAGTTGTTCTTATGAATTGCTTCTATCTGATCTATGAAGTGTACAAAAATCTACATGAATTATTAGAACCATAAATTACAGCTCATATTTCACATTAATTTGTACATACATGATATAATTTTGCCGAAAAAAATAAACTTGTTTCAGATTCTAGAGCCAGATTTTCCCTTATGTGGACTTAACAGCATGAACCATATTAAAAATACGTTTTTGTCACAGAAAGGACAGCTTTAAATGGATATCTTTTGTGAGCCTGGAGGGATGATTACTGAAGGCACCTTCTGGGCACAGTCCCACAGGCCCCAAGGGTCAAGGGAGCCTCAGCCAGAGACTTGTGTTTGAAGGGAGTGGGACTGTTAATATGTCCTGTTAGAAAAATCAATCAAACGACCACAATTTGACAGAAAAACAAGATATTTGCAAAGAATTACAGGGACATAAATGACCATAGAGCTTCCAGCTGACTTCAAATAAATACAAAACAGACAGAGAGAAGCAAAACCCTAAAACAAAACAAACCAAACAAAACAAAACAAAAAAAACAAAACAAAAAAAAAACAAACAAAACACGTAAAACGGCCACAAATAGATGCGAAACGTCCACATGGAAAGGCAAAGTATATAAAAGGAAATGCAAAACAACTAGAGAGATGCGACCACAAGTGGATACAAAAGGAGGGGACATAAACAGCCGGATTATGTGTTCATCCTTTCATCATCTCTCTCTCTTTTTTTTTTGCTTTAGTATTTTTTTAATCAGCTGTAATATCCCTTACATATTACACACATTGTACGAACAGTATAATTCTGCATATTTATGATCAGGACCGGGGTTTCCCCACTACACTGCTCCTCTTTGAGACCCGCGCACTATTTAACAGGATGTCCTGTAGTCCGCCCGTGCGGACTAATTCGCGTGTGTGAGAAGGCTCTGCTTGTCAGTCAGACTTTGAACAGGGCACTGGCGCTCATCACCGCTAATCTCTGACCACTGCCTGTCATCGCCGACGCTGCTGCCGCTGCCGACACTTATCACCGACCAGCCCAGACATATAGATTAAGATGAACAGTTGCTAAGAGAGACAGGAAACCCGAGGGCAACACCGTAGGGACCGAGCGGAGATTTAACGTAAGCTTCACCGTTTAACGTTTACGTTACTCGGGAGTTGCGATGGTCCAGTCAAGGGATATTTTTTTAGCCTTGCTTCTCGTGGGCTGCACAGGTAAGGAAAAAAAAAAAAAAAAACAACAACAAAATCTCACATTTAACTCTCAACTCCGCGCTTTTAAGATAGAAATGTCTCTGTTTCCATTCTTCCACGATCTTCCATCTATTTCCACCCTTTTAATAGTGGTCAGGACCGCAGGCATCCACTCGCCTCCTGGTCTTCCCTCCTCCTCCTCCTCCTCTGCCCGCAGCCACTCTGTTTAGCAGGTGCAACGGTAACGGTACTGCGACTGCTGCTAATTAGCTTACTGGCGAGCTGGGTGATGTGTTTTTTAAGTAAAGACGTGTCTCTGCTAATGTGTTGGGGGGAAACATTTTCTCTGGACGAGCACTACATTGACGCTGCTCTTTGCGTGACCAGCCCGTGCGCTGACTTGGCGTTATTGTGCGTTAAATAAAACATGATGCACGAGAAGAACAGGCTTTTAAAATTGCATCAGCGTGGATGTGGCAAAAATATTCGAGTAGAAATGTGGCACGGGGATTCAGTTTTTTTCCCATTTCTGTAGTGGTGTTGTGTCGTTGCTCTCTGCCCGAATGGGACGTGTTGGCTGTTGATGGGGAATGATGCTGGGCTCCCTGTGTATTTGTAGATACACACCTAAATGCACACACACACACACACACACAGCCTTCTGGGTTGAGTCACGGTCTCTCAGTTAAAGGTACATTGTGCAGAATAAAGCACGTGGTATTTTGAAATGCACCTGACAGTGTGCACAGGTGTGATGATGCCATTGAGGACAATGGACTTGGTTAAAATAAAGTACATCAAAGGTCTTTCAGGGGCAGTTTTGGTCTATTTGGTCTTTCTGTCACACTGATGCATAGCAAGCACAACTGCTACTCTGAATCATCTGTTATGTAATATGATGCCACGATAAAGGCTTTGAAATGAGATCCCTAAGTTGGTAAAATGTGTCCTTATGTAAGTGTGATTGAGGGAGTTTTGTGTCATATTACATTTTTAAATAACCTTTGCGCGCCCATTTATTTGTGATTAAAACCAGTAATTTGACACGTGAGGGGCTTATGGTGGGAGTAGTACTCTTAGCTACACTCAGGCTCAGGGTTTTCGTGGGATAGCCTTTTAATCCTTTATGTACAATCCGGTATGTGCAGGGTGTTCCTCAGGCAGGAGAGGAAAACGCAGTGGGAGTGGAGCTCTCACTGCATTATAATGGTAATGCAATTTAATTTCTCCTGGGTTTTTGGAGGATTTTTTTGTAGATATATGTATATTTGAAAAATGCTTTCTGATGCCATACTTGAATGCAAGCATATTCTAATGCATTTGACCAATTTGGATTGCCTATTGTTATGGTATCTACCTCCACTTACAGTTAGGAATCTGTAGGCTACTTTTAAACTGAAGAAAAGCAATTGATTTAATGGAAACGTTAGATGAGATCAGAAAATGATAGAGAATAAATTATAAGCGAATGACAGAATAAATAAGAATCTACATGTCGATGCAAATTCTCTATTCTTTTTGAGAGAGAAAAATCTTTTATAGTTTTTGTGTAGTTAGTGGTCTTGTCAGAACATCTGATGCTATATAGACATTTATACTAGTTGTATGAGCATACATTTCAATTTGACATTTCAATTGATGGATATAATACAGTTGAGTTTTAAAAAAACCAGACCATAAATTTTCTAATATCAATTTTTACATAAATACAATTTATGTAAGGAGTGACTGTGTGACTGAATATCCACTGAATAAAATAAATTTTATAGTTGGCAAAATAAACTTGCCAAATTTGAGCAAACTATGTCATTAAGACACTGTCACTAAATGCCTTTTGATGGATCTTTAGCTTTTCTGTACTTCAATTTCTTGTTATTTTTCAGTCTTTTTTGTAATAAACTAATTTTGGCTGACGTATCAGTATAGCCAACTAATCACTTTAACTCTATTGTACAACACAGTTGTCAGGAAAGGAAGTAGGGAATTTGGGATTTGGTTTTGCTTTTAATCCTGAATAACTAACTGACAAGCATTTCCTTAAATGTACAATTATGTACAATAGAAAGTGGACAACGTAGCATGAGAGATAACACTGCATGGTTATCAATTCTCATTTCACAATTTATTGCACTGCAAGTTAACATCCATATTCAGTGTATTTGTGTTGTTGAGTCATCTCTGTTCTGATCTTGCATAATGTAGACTACCTTTAACAGACTGGTAACTGTAAGCAGAATGAAAATGCTTGTTTTTTATTTGTTTATTTAATCTAGTGATGATGATGATGTGTGAGAAGAATTAGTACTTGACAATGTCCTATTTTATTCTTGAGCAGTTGATTGAAGTCAAGAAAAATCCTAATCTCTGAACAGATGATTTTATGGCACGGTTGCAGTATATATGGCTGAACTGAGATTGGGGAGGGAATAACCATATTTCTTCTTGCTTTTCCTCTCTGATAGCTGCATGCTCAATGGGCCTGTTGAGCCTCATGACATAGTTATTAATTGATCCTCTTCAAACTGATAACTGGGATATGGAATAATTTCAAGACTGCAATTCTGTGAAAATGAAGTATAGCCTCCAGAAATCAAAGTGAGATAAGTGAAGCAGGGAAGATAAGAGATGAGTTCTTAATGTTCCCAACATGCGGGACTTATGAAGGAATTCCAACTCTACATCCCGTCTTTTGGCTCTTTTAAACAGCAAAATGTGGCTATAGTTTACAGTAGGGCTGCTTCACTCAGCCTGTGTTACATCATCACTCAGATCACATGGAAATGATGACGTAACTCCATGCTGCTTCATTTACAAAGCAAGATGGAAGCATGGCTGACTGCAGGCCGGCTATCAGAGGCTCCAGACTTTTTTACATCTGACTTAGCTTTATGAGGACAGAAATCATCACTGCCAATGGCCGTTGGAGTTCAACAGCAGACCTCCCTTGCCTCAGAAAGATACAGCTAGTCTCCTGCATGACCACAGCCAGTTTACACAAATACATATCTTGATTGAGTACGGAGACCTTTACAGTTGGTCCCTGCCCTAATGAGACACATAATAGCACGGCTCAACATGGTCATACCGTGCAGAGAGGCTGTGGCTAATGTTTTTCTTTTTATATTCTTTGCATTATTTTTTTGGCTCATGTATTGATCAGTTACTTTTTGAAATTCCTGAGAATTGTGAAAAATGCCTGTCACAATTTCTCTTTGCATGAGCTGATTGCTGTAAATTGCTACTGTTTACAACTAGCACCAAATCCAAGTGTGTTCCATTTCCAATTATATTGGACCTGACATGCAAAAATTATTCTGTTCAAACCACTATAGAAAGCAAGTTTGTTGAGTGGGAACCAGGAGTAATTACCCCAATGTGCATCTGCAAACCATGATAAACTACACTGGTCTTCGACTTTGAGCAGTACTCTGCAAAATCCTGTTAAATCAGACAGACCTGTGAATTTTGGAGGCAATCCATTAGTGAAATCCCACCACAGCAGGTAAATGGCTAAGACCATGTCTTTTCACCTGTTCTGTTTTTTTTTTTTTTTTTTTGTCTTATCAAATAACTAAAACTGCCAAGAACAGAGTGTCTCCCAACAAGCTTCTGCTAAGCTTTAGAGGATTTTTATTGAACTAGAATTTTTTCAGGATAGAAAAGATCATGGAAAAGCACAACTACTGGATTGGGAGACAACTTCTGTGAAACAAGTGTCATCCACACATGTCCTAATTCTTTTATCTATTCAGACTGGTAATTTCAACAGATTCATATGTTATCCGTGAACCAGTCAGTGAAATGTCCATTCCTTATAAATCAGAGTGTAGACTCATTTTTAAAGCTTTCCTATATTTTGCACTTAATTTTTTAAAAATCTCACAGATGCTAACGGTTTTCTTCCAGTGTTAGGAAGGAAAAGCAAGGCAGGCTGGGGTTTTGTTCCAGCCAGTACTACTTGACTCTTTGGTGACGGGAGTGGATCAGACAGATCCAGGTCTGAGAGAGTTGAGAGGAGATGCATTGCCTAAGGACGCTAAAAAGATGACATTACACATGCACGTGACCCCGTGAAGCACTGTGGGAGGAACATAAACATACTTTCCTAAGGGTTTGCTCACAGAGGAGGCACTAGCTGTGGTTTAGTAGCTTTTTCAGTGATTAGATTCTGTGGTGGGAGCATCCTTAATGTCATTCCTGTGAGATCTGAGTTATTACAGCAGGGATTAGTATTAATCAAGTTTAATTTAAGAGTGTTACACAGGTTAAACAGAGAGGCCTGGGAGATGAGCTTGTTGTGCATCTTGTTACTACGGTATGTGTGCACATTGGTTTTTAGCTTAAGATTGTAACCCTACTAACTTAATACTTTGCCTGCTTTTCTCAATATCAAAAACATGATCTCAGAGCTATCAGGAAATTAGAACAGTGTGTCCTTGTCATTCATCGAATAAAAAAAAAAAAAAAAGAGGCCAGTGCCGTGAATGCGTGATCCCTGTGGACATGTAACTGTAGACTGACAACCCTTTAGGCTTTAATGGCTTTTCTCCACTTTGAAGCATTTGCTCTGTGGAACAAAAGGAACCTGTGATAGGGTGTTGCAGATTTTATGAAAGTTTTGTAACATGTCAATTATGTGGCAAATCACTACGACACACAGATAGCATGTTTTAAGAGCTTAAGTAATGCTCTAGGCAGGAGATGTACAATGGATCTGTTTGTAAACAGCTGGGCATGTCTTTGATTAAAAGATTCCTGCACTGTTCACTTGTACAGCCTGCCAGTTCCTCCTGACAATAGTAAAAACAACTTTGAGCCATTTGAATGCGGCTGTTTTCTTTCCCATTTTGATTTCCCTTAACTAGTCACTTTCAGCTGTGTAAATGCTTGGTGCGCTTGGCAAAATGTATCACCTTTTCTCACTAAGCCATTCACTTACAAATAAAGGCTGATTTCCCTCTTTGCTTTGGCTGTTATAAACTGAGAGCACCCCCTGGCACCCTCTCTGTGCCTCTCCATGTCTTATTTGGCAGAGTAGCAGGGAAAAGCAGGACTCTTGTGACCTAAACTAAGTCATCATAGCCTTGCCATGCAGACCCTGAAAGGGGAAATGAGCTCACAATCATGTCACTATTCATGCTGGAAGGAATTATGTCTCAATTTAGAAAAGATGCAGATAAGTCACAACTCTAACTCCTGAAAGCAAGCTTACAGTATGTCCAATGTAGGAAAATGAGCCCGTGTCTCATCTTACCATAATAAAGCAATATGCTGTTGGCTAGGATTTAGCTCACAACTTCTTTTATGTAGTGTGAAGGGAAGCAGTGTGCGTGTCTTCTCATGCATCCATGCACATCATGGTGCATTCATTATTGAAACACTATAGGATGCATTACCATGCACAGAGCAGGGAAAATTTGGATTGCCATGCCTCAGGCTTTCTTTTTGTGCAGTCACCATAGTGTGTCACCTTCTCTAGCATTATACTACTCTATGGCTTAGTCATTGCCTGGCAACTTGGAGATACCACTGTATCAGACAAAGTCATGGCATGCATTAATATTATTATGAAAAAAATCCCATCATTAAAGAAGTGAAGTGATGCTCATTCAGGAAAAAAGCAGTTATTTTTAATCTCTAATTAGATCACAGTAAGAAGACACTCCCCAGGGGAGCAGTAGCAGCTATAGCTGTTTCTGATCCATTCAGGGTGCAGGATCCACTTTGAAATTATGTCAGTGATTCCCTTAGATAGGCTGTACTTAGGGAGCCTGTAGAAGTATTTTAACAGCCAGTCAAGTAAATTTTAAACCATTTAACAATTTTACATGTGATATATTTTGTCTGGTCTAAGGGATGGCTGTGGAGAGCAGCACATTTTAGCATTCTACATGTAATCTTGGGTAGATAACTGCTAACTCTCTATCCAAAGGCTCTTTATCCATAGAAAAATTTGCCTACTCAAGAAAAGATGATGATGTAATAATAACCTTTTTATACCTCTATCAGCCTACAGCTACAGGGATCAGTGAACTGTCACATTATTCTCAAGTTGATCATATTTTATGGGTACATGTCTCAGTATTAGGATTTTTAGAGGAGTAGACGGAAAAGGAAATTTAGAAAGTGATATCACAGGGGATGGGAATTAACCTCATTTCATCCTCATTCACGCAGAGTAATCTAAAATTATGTAATAGACATGTCCAAAGATAGAATGGAACCTACATGGCAATATGACACCCCTTTAATTTTGTATCAAGATATACATGTTAAATACAGAATATTTTCAGAGCTCCTTAAACATTTATATTATTATTGCTGTAGTTATTTAGTTGGTTTTATTTCTATCATTTTATCTATTTTTTGATTCCTATTGCTTTGTAATTTAGTTTCTACTAATCAGCTGTTCAGAGTTATTGTCTGGACTCTTGTTATTCAGATCTGAAGATTGCTCCTGGGTGGTAATTTTTAGACAGTTCAATCTGAGATCTTAACATCCACTCTGACTTCTTCTATCTGTACTGCGCATGCCGGCTTGTGGCCATTGATCCCAATGAATAATGAATGAGTAATGGCAAGGGCAATACACCATCTCTTACCGACATTTGCCTGGGTAGTGCTCTCTGCAGTACATGGAGAAATACTGCTGTTGTTAATGCCCTTGTAACAGATGGCATTGTCACAAACTTTTTTTCATGTATTTTCCCTTTTTTCCTCATTTTGACAACCACTTCCTTTCAAATTATTATTATCCACCTGGTGTCACGACAATCTTTTTTTTCCTCAACAGAGTAGCTTCACCAGGAGGGAGAGTCACACTACCACACATCTACCACAGAGCCCATCCCTTTTCATACACAGACACCTCAACCACACAGTTGTAACCACTGCAGCCAGGCCATGGAAGGAAATTTCAGATGTTATAACGTCCAATTTCAAGGTGTTTTCAGTAAGGACACTGAATTGAAAACATTAACCGGCAATCTCATCGACATCTGAACCTTAACACACACACGCACACACAGTAGAAGATTCAAAGGGATTATAGTCCATCTCTGAGTCAGAGGTCACTGGAGTACTACAGTTAACTCTTCAGTAGCAGGGCAGTGGGGGTGGATGAGATTTGTTCTGAAAAGCTTAAGGCTGTTTGGATATTGTTGGATTTGGTAACAGTGCCCTTGAACAGGTACAGCACCACCACTAAAGGGATGTTTTCCAGCTACCATGTAATTGCACTTTTTAGTGCAACTGTTTTCAGCACTGTGTCCCCCCTTGAAACCTGTTTAAAAGATGGTGGAAAATTCTGTTGATGCTTAGATTCACCTTTTAGAGGAACAGTTGGTTGGTTTTTGACCCACTGACAGATGATTAAAGGGTCACAAGTCTGGACAGGCTACTTCTGTTTTATTTTGACCTCATGTGGCTAGCCCATTTTCTTTTCAGGTTTTGTCGTTTAACTCCCATTTGCTTTTTTTTTTTGCTATAGTGCATACAATAGATTCATAAAAAACAGGAGTCCTGATTGGTTCCTGCAGTCAGACATTTTTGGGTAGATCATAATACCTGAAAACATCCACCACAGATTGAAGATATATATTAAGCATCATACAGCAAGTTCAACTAGCTTACCCTATGTTGCAGTAGCAGCATGTGGGTTAATGCAAAATTACCATTATTCACAACCAATCACTAAAAAATGGGATTTTTACTTTGTTGATTTGCAATTTGGTTTATCGGCATGATTTAAAACACATCTTTTCACCCAACTATGTAATATTATGTATAACTAATACATAATAATAATAATCTATGTCATCAAAAATTGGACTTTGTGTAACACTGTTACTAAAGGGGTGTAATTTGGTCCACATCATACAGGGGGAACTGATCACATGACTGTGACTCTGTGTGGATGACCAACTATTGGGGGGCTATTGCAATTCATTAATTCCCTGTAACCTCAATCCATGTTTGGATTCTTGGCATACAGTCAAACACAGTCAGTGTTGGTATTGAATTCTGACACGGCCTGACTTGTCACCTTTACTGTGTATGATACCCACAGACACAGATAAAAGGCGCAGTGTTTGGTGACATTGGCTTGTTGTAATTTTGGCTTCATTGAACTGTGATTCAAAGCAAAGCTGTCAAACTCTGACGGGTTTACAGGTCACAGCTCACTTTTGGTTACAGGCTTTGGGTGTTGATGAAGAGGTGGGTGTTTTCTGTGTCACTCTGATATAATGGCTTGCAAAAGTGTCTTAGTTGTGATTGACAGATTTCCCATGTTGTCGTGCTACACACTCAACCCACCTTAGTTCAACTCCAGCTCCACCATCTTGCCAAACCTGGCTTTAGTAACTGACAAAGATGTCGACCAACTTTAAATCTAAATCCAGGCTGTGAAACCAGTGTTACTTTTTGAAAATCGTGAGAGCCAGGAATAATCTTTCTGATGGTCCATATGGAACATTTAGGTTAAAGCCAATATAATTGAAAGATACTAAAGGCCCAGGGCCCAGGGAGGATGTATTTCTTTATCACTGCTTCAACAGAACCTACTAGTTGGTCCAGTGGAGGTGGAATTGGACTGATGGTGTGAAGCTTCAATACATTATGCCCTGCCAGTGACGCACCTCAGTCTGCATCCTGCAGACACTGACAAGGATACTACTACAAAGGCAATTGGACATTCAAAATGTTGGCAAAAAAAAAAAATACATATAATTAGATAACTACATTTTTTAACTAGATAATTACATGATTGGATTCATAAATGTGGAAAGCTCTATGGACGAAATTTGGCCAGTTTAACAGATGACTAATAAATTAAAAAGTGGCTGCACTATAACAGAAAGAGAAAGGTAGCGTGATTAGAGATTAGAGAAAGCCTTATGCTAGATATTTTTCATTGGTTTATTTTTGTGAATAGAAGATATTATAATGATGAAATGATGATTATCTTAAAGGTTTACTCATACACTGACCTGTAAGTGTAACACTTGAATGTCAATAATTAAAGCAGTAACATCACACAGTACAAAACACTAACTGATTATAGCATAATTTGTAGTATTTGTGCAGTATTAGTCCATTGATCAGATTTGCTAAATATCATGAGCAAATGCCGCATGAACTAAACTGTTTAATTCAGGTTAAAGCCACTACCCTCAGTGTTTTCCTGTATTTAATCTAAATTGATCACAATGTACTAGATGTAGATAAAGAGCAGCAGATGAGTTAGAGAAGAATTCTTCACTCCTGAGAAAACTGATATGGACAATCTCACGTTTGATCGAATAGCCAGGTTATAAGATTGCAATGGAACTTGCAGACAGTCCTTTTGAATTCAGCATGTAGAGGTAGCATTAGTATAGGTACTGGTATTGATGCCAGAACTGCCTCCATTTATTGATTACTGAGTATTAATGAAACTTGTGCGCAGTTAAGACAATGGAGAGTCAGAAGATTCAAGATAATGAAGGACAAAAGATGTACAAGGTTACAAATCTGACTTAAACACAGAATGCCGTAAGATTAATGTCCCATTTGTTCAACCCAGATGAGCAGAACGAAAATCTAAACAAAATGTTGCATGCCCTACAGTGCCATCCTTTTGAACCTCACTTTTTTTGTGTGTGTGTGTTTGCGCTGTATGTTTGGCATCTTGTCTGCTTGTCTGTCTTGATCTTTTTTACCATTTTTCTCATGCCCCTCCTTGAAGGATCTCCTCTCAGTATGACTTGACTTCCACTGCCTGAAAGCTGTCTTGCTCTCTTTGCCAGCAGAAGCCGGATGTGTCATGAACCCCTTTGTGCATCTTTTCCATGGATGCCATAGAGTGCAAAGGCAGATGACAGGCCATGTGAAGCAAATGAAATGATCTCACATCAGCAGTCATAGTGACAGGGCCAGTGTAGAAACAGGGTATCCATGCACCCTTAAAATGTTTGAAAATGGCACCAAAATACCAATGAGAATTACTGTTGTCTAAAGATAATTACCATTATTGGTCTGTTAGTATCATAAATACTAATAGGAACTGATTATTATGAAGCTGCAATTTAACCCATTCAGACCTGAGGCAACCACTAAAATGTTCTAAAACCTAAGCACTGTTTGAAAACAACCTCCTAAAACCTGAGGGTTTTCTGAAAAACTTGTTCACTAAAACCTTTACTTCTCAGCTTCTGAAGCAGATAGAAACATGAAATAAAAACAATTTGAGAGCTTAAAGCTTTGACTTTTATTGTAAATAATTGGCTTTGCTTTGGCGATTGTATGCACATTTAGGATTTACATTAGGGTAAAGGGAATGATTTACAATAAAGGCTGATGGTGTGAGGTCTCGAATGTTTTTTTTATTTCATGTTTCTATCTGCGTCAGAGGCTGAGAAATAAAGGTTTTAGTGACAGCATTGCATCAGGTGAATACTAGCTAGCAGTGATAGTGGCTCAGCGATCCTCCTCCTCCCCCTCCTCACCTGATATGTATCACACTGAGCCTTAACCAGCTGGTTAGCTGCTTAGCAGGTTGAAGTCAGCATCTGAATCTTCTAAGTTGTTATAGTAGTTGCTTTCATCCTGTGGTAACTGCTGTAATCCACTCCAGTGTTGCTTCTCTCGTCCCAGTCATTAGTCATTGTCTAAAATCAAACTAAATACATTTCTCATAATGGATTTTGCCTTACAGAGACAAATTTCAGTGACTCACAATGCATTTTATTGGTCACATCCTAAAATGTCCTAATGTACTAAAAACGGCATAATCAATTACTACACATGTACGTCTCATCGGGTCTTAAAGAGAGAAGGAGGTATATACTGCAGCCAGTTTTAATGGGTTAAAACAATAATTTTCTCAGCCAAACCCTGATAGGCTGTCATGGTGCTTTGGCCAAAATCATCATACCTCGTTTTTAGTATCCAGTCTTTTTTTCTTTGAAAGTCAAAAACACTTTGGGGCACAGGGATGCTTTGTATAAGAACAAAACACATGTTGTAAAGCAATCCCTGCATTCTTTGTTAATAGAACATTATCAGAAATCTTATTCATGCTGATCTAAAAAAAAGCAGTGACTGCACTGCATGTATGCTATTCCCAAACAGTAATCATCCACTGTATTCTCAGTGGCATACTGGTGACTTGTGAAGCTACTCCCACTGGAGATTCCTTCACAACAACCACCATTAGTAGGGAAAGGGGATATGCCTGTGAAGAGCTGTTTTCTACCTTCTGACAGCACATGGGTGTTTCTCTGCCTGAGCGGCTACAGTAACACACAGTTAAAACACATTTTGACTGAACGGGGTCAGAGCGTTGATTCAGAAGTGGGTGTAAGCCTGGACCTTTATGGATGTTTGACATCAGCTGTTTTGGCATTCATAGCATGTGTCTGTCTTACTGTGCTGTATTTGAAACTGTTCTCACACAAGGTCTCTGGTATAATGATATAATGGGGAGGCTGAGTATTATGTTGCAATACGTAAAGTATTTTGTATTGTTTATTTCCTTCTTGTCTTGTCAGTGCAGAATCATTTGCACTGTGTTTGCCAGCATTTTTTTTTTGTCTCAACACATGTCTCTGCAATCATTTGAATTCTTCTTACTGTTACTGTGATATGTGATACCTTCTGGGTTTTAATTAGAAGAAAGCACTGTGGTGACTATCAAAAACTGCTTTTAATAGTTCTTGTTGTAGCTATACCAGTGATTATTTGATTGACTGGCTTCAGAACATATTCAGAGCTGTGTACTATATGTATATAGTTCAATTATATACACTCAATACGCTAAATTACTGGTAAAGTGACCACATGTTTATAGAAATTTTTGCAAATATACAAAAAAAATCAGAAACTGAAATCTGTCATTTACAAACATATACAGACCCTTTGCTGTGGTTGTTCCATTTTTTTGTTTGGTGCATCCTGTTTGCTTCAATTATCCTTGGGATGTTTATACAATTTGACTGAAATCCGCCTGTGGTAAAGTGAATTAATTTGAAATAGTTCAGAAAAGCAGACACCCGTTTAAGGTCTCAAAATGCACACTGCATGTCAGAACAAAAAACAAGGTCTGAAATACAAGGTACTATCTGTAGACCTCCGTGATAAAACTTAATACATCCACATTTGGCCACTGCTCATCACCTGAAGCATGGTGGTGGCAGCATCAAGCTATCGGCAGAGCGTCTCAGCAGCAGAGACAAGGAGACAGGTCTGAACTGAGGGAATGGTGAATAGAGCCAAATACAGCCAACGTCTTGAAGAAAACTGTCTGACTTTGCTCGGGTACCCGAGCCAAAGCCCGTCAGTGGAGAGACCTGTAGATGGCAGTTCACAGACTTCCCATCCAAGGATCTGCCAGAAATAATGAGATAAACTGCCCAAATCCAGGTGTGCAAAGCTTGTCGAGACTTAACCGACAAGACTCAAAGCTGTAATTAAAGTAATGTAATTGAATTAAGGGTCTGAATACTACTAGTAAAAAGATTTCGGTTTTTGATTATTTTAAAAAACAAAAGGTGAAGTCATCTGAATACGTGTCCACCTGTTCCTCTCAATGTAGACATAACAAATTTAATCCAATTTATACTCTGAGTGCCCTCATTACCGTTACCGATATAAGATGCTTCTGTTTTAGGAATGATTTAAATGATCCCTAAACAATGTACTAATTTAACATAGTCCAACTACCATGATATCATACGATATAAATGCATTTTGGGTTAAGTTGTATTCGGGTAGCAATAGAATCTGTCTGAATCACGGCATGTACTGCAAAATATGCAACTGTGTTTTCAAGCTAATTTTCTCATAGAAGTTAATTAGGAAATTAGCTTGGAGGAGTGCAATGTTGAAATCCTTTTGCAACATGAGACATCATGATTGGAGGGCTCCATCTTGGAGCTGCTGTATTGCCTTGGGTTCTAGATATTTATTCAGTGATGGGGTGACATGTTTTCCACAGTGCTAAGAGATTGAGGCAACTGTGTTTGGTTTGTGTGTCTCAAAGAGATTTTGTTGAAATGGCCAGGGGAGAGATGCTACCCTAAACAACAGCAAACAGAGGGAGGTGAACGTCATGCTTTCTGTACTTTAAACTGAGAAATAGCACCAAAGATTTCAAGTTATTCTGTTTATGTGCAGTTGTGACAGTCTGTAACTGTGTGTCTGTTGCTACCAGTAGACTAATACCTGCAAAGTATTACCCACTAGTTCTGCTTGATATGGCAAAAATGATAATTACAATTATTTTGATCAATATTGAGACATGATTACTTGATTACTCAATGACTTTGAAAACACCACACATTAAAAAAAAAAACAAAAAACATCTATTTAACAGTGGACTTTCTTGAACTTTAAATACAATTTAATTGAAAAACAAATAAAATAATAGCTAAACAAAATATGAAATGATATACAACATCTAAATAAATACCATTTAGGTATATGAAATTAATAAAAACAAAAGCAAAACAGCTCAACAGCAGCCTTTCAAATAATATATTATTGGATTTATTGCAGGACTTTTTAATTAAATAGACTTAGTTTTGGTGTTCCTAATTAACTGACAACCATACTGTATTTAAGTATATAAGCTTTGTAAAGTGTGTTGCTTGGAATTATTTTAGGTGTGTTTGACAATGATAATGCCTGTCTGCATAGATTATAAACCCCTAAAAACCGTTTGAGAAATCTAAATGTTTTCATGCTTTTTATCTGGATGAATCACAGTAGAGAGGGTCTATTGGGAAGGGTCGAGCGAGTGCTCGTCACTATCCTGTGCTTGCACAAGCAGAAATGCTCTCTTGAGATAATGTGCTCTCTGTGCAGAAATGCTTCCTTGTGAGAAGTTTTTCCTGCTCGCAGATCTGTTGTGTGCACTTTACTCACACACATGGTCATTATGTGCACTCCTTTTGGGACTACTTAAACACCATACTACTCCTATGTTGCTTGCTAAGGTACACCGAAACATAACTTGGAAGTGATTGTTTCAAAACAAAATATCAGAATGCAGCACAATGATCATTTTGTCTTGTTTTCATCAACTGTTAGAAGCAAAAATCCTAATTGAAAATAAAATTAACTTAATTGCCCAGTCTGATAAGCTCGCAGTTGTGTTTTAGTTTTAAAATTCCTGTGTTGGACATGAGATCTGAGGAGCAATGAAATAATGTGTTTTCAGAGAGACATTGTACATAAAGGACACATTTACTGCAAATGGGATTTGGTGGGTTGATTAAATAGTATAATAATATATATTTCAAAGCATTGTTACACTTGCAAGTTTGTTAACTAATTAGAATAGAAAAATGTCAGGGGCATTCTGTCATGTCAAGGTCAAACCATTTCAGAAATTTGAATACAGACATAGATATAGAAGAAAGTGGGAGCAGACGCGTATCTGATCAAATACCAGTCTTTTTAGTTTAAAATGTTACCTTTCATGTTAAATTAAAATTTAGATGACACATTCGAATTATTTGTCTGATTTAATATGTTTTTTTTAAACATACCTACTGCATGTAACATACCATCCAATGTGATATCCTATAGATGAAAGGCTGCAATTAACAGGTGCTTCTGATTATTTTCTTGATAAATGTTTTATTTTATGAAATGTTCAAAAACAGTTACAGAATGTAATTCACAATTTCTCAGATGGCACACTGGTGCCTTCAGTTTGCTTGTTTTGTCCAACTAACTGTCCAGAACATTCATATATTCAGTTTACTGTCAATCATGAAAGAAGAAATGGAAAATCACTTGGCAAGCTGAAAAAAAACACGAAATTTTTGCTTTAAAAAAAAGATTAATTGCTTATTAGTATTTAGTATTGTTCTTAAGTATTTGCTGATTGATTTTTTAGTTTAATCCAGTGTTTCCATGATATACATTTTGCAGCAAAGGGTGTGCTGTCATGTACAACATCACTTATAGGCTACCTCCTTTAGGTTTCCCCACATATGCACAGGGAAAAATCCAAGCAGAAACACTGTAATACATTAATTCACTAGTTGTTGTAACCCTACCTTCATACTAGTGCTACATTATGTTGTTTTTGGTACCATCCCTTTGTATATCTGTGTTAGACATTGTGCACAGATGTCACGTATACGTAAATGAAAGCTTCCACTGAATGCATTCCCTCCATTGTTCCCCACATTCTACTTGTTTAAATAAAGTATAGGTTGAATGTCTTAAAAATGACTTAAATCAGCTTTCTCTGACAAATTGAATTTCTGGTTTTCACAGTTTTTTTCCTGACAAATTTATTTCGGTATTGCAGCCCACAGGATTTGCAACAGAACATTCAATGAACTGCAGCTCACATGTGCAGTGTATAGCTACTGCCTTTGCTTTACCTCAGACTGAATGTAATGAAGGGATATGTAGTAACCAGCTGGTTTAATTCATTATTATTTCAAGGTCAAACAAATGAGGTCCATCAGTACCTATCAATAAAAAATATGGACAAGGCAGTGATTTTGGAGAATCAATGCCTTGTGTCATGCCTTTCATTAGTATGTGTTCCTTACTCCATGTTAAACCTTACTTTCTGCTGTCATGCTATACTACTGGAAAAACCATTGAAGGTATACATGACCCTCAAATCCATGTCCACTGGTAATAAAATCAATCTAGGCCACTTATCTGAAACTGGCACACATTACACATATAATGAGCAGGCATAATATCAGGAAAAAGGCATTACCCCACTATAATTCATCACAAGGCTGTTTTTAAGTGCCGAGATTAATGGTGTAAGTCTTCCCTCTATGTGGATGTCTCCAGAGATTCTAACCCTGAGGAATAGAGTAGTCAACTCTCTGGAGGCTAGCCCTGTCCCAGTGTCTATTTTTATAGTCCAGCTTCTGATTGGCCAATAAGGTGTGTGTGTGGTAGCTCATGTTGTGTCATAAGGTGCCTGTGTGCCATCTGTCGCCCTCAGTGGAGCCATTGTGAAGACAGACCACGCCTAGTCAGTCTGTCTCAGAGAATGCAAAACACAACCTTGGGCTTTCCTTGCTCTTTTGCTCTGACAACTATATCAGGAACATGAGGGGAATGCAGGATCCAGCTTAACAATCATTGCTTTTAATTAAACCAAAACTGTGTTTTGGTCTGTTTTTGTGGTTCTTTCAAGCAAGCAACATTATATGGTAATAATCCAATGCAGTGAATTTCATTCCTAATTTCTTGAATGTGCGTTGGATTGGTAGAGAAAAGAAGACCTTCTATTACATCCCAACAATAAACAGCAGATTCGCTTAGCATGTGTGGTAACTGGCTGTTTAGTCAATGCTTGTCTTGTGAGAGTATGGATTAGTTGTCTCACCAAAAGTGCTAAATAATCAAATCACAACACTTGTGTTATAGCTAGCTTGAAACACAAAACAAATTTTTTAAATAAATACTAAAATCAAATGTCCACGACTTGCTTTACCTGTTTCTCTGCCTAAACCTTATCCTTTTCAAGCCTCAGGTTTAGAATGTAGCAAGTTTTGAACAACTTGGCAACCCACCAACCAGGGTTTCCCTTTGGTAGCTGTTGTTTCTCTCTCCACAATTCAAAGACTATAAGAATGTTATCACTAAATTGCTGTCTCGTTGGGGTGTACACCTGAAGGTGTCTGTATGCTAGCCCATTGATAAATTTTGATGATAAATGATGATAAATATCAAGTGTGTCTTCTTTTTGCGAAGTGCATTTTGCGAAAAGCTCATTATTTTACTGCCTTACTAGTTTGCAGTGGGCAAAAAAGGGAGGGGATCACAACATCTAACCACAGTATGATATACAATACACCACATGCACTCGTCTCTCTTTAAAAGAGTCTAATACTCACAAATGTGTCTCAAATGTACCAGTCAGAATATTAGCAATATGCTCCACAGTGAGCCAGTTTTGTCTAAAAACGCTTGACTGGTGTTAACCATCCACATCTAGCTTGTCAAACATGCCTCTAATTAGTTGGCAACTGGAAAAAGTTTGGAAGAGCATAGCACTGTTGCTTAAGAATGCAGATGGCCGGCTGTGATGGCTTAGCACAATTAGATGTGGCATGGATTAATGAGGTATATCAGGGATGGCCTTGAATAACATGGATGTGCTACTGGAGCACAAACATGCCCTTGTCAGAGTGGCTAGAAACTTTCTTTATTGAAAGTCTTTAGTGTAAAAAGAATTTAGAAAAGCAGTGCACTGTTAAAGTGATAAATGTGAAAAACCTAGAACTTGATATTTGGCCCTTTTTTTAGACTTCCCATGCAATTAACTACATACTGTAAAGAGTTTTCTCTATGTGCTGTGTTGCCTCATAATAAAAACTTGAAATAATAAACAGTTTTCATGTGTTTATGTTATGCCAGTTTTGGTTCTTTGGTTTTTCTCTGTGTTTCCAACCCCCAATTAGTTATTGGGATCCTCCTGCTATTGCCCCTGAACAAGGTGCTGGCCTCAAAACTTCAGCTGGTCCCAGACACTTCATTGTGGTTTCCCAATCCTCCTAAATAGATAGAATGGGTCACATTCTGAAGATAAATTTCCCCATGGAGGAAAGTATAACTAATTTTAAATAGGATAAAACAAATGTGTTCCTCAGTGGAGCATAGATGACTGTTGTGTTATGATCAAAGGATTTTATTCTGATATGCAAGACACTGATGTTACAGCAGAGAGATGCAAGGGAAAGATGAAATGAAGTCATTTCAGTGGCAGTTGGCAAGAAATCCTATAGATAGGGAACAAAAATGCAGCACAATCCTCAGTCTGGGAGTGTGAATTAGGTTATTTTGTGCAGGGAACCTGGCTTATTGTTTACAATGAACACCGGGTTATTCTTTTGTTGCTTTGAAATTACAATTGATTAAAATAATAGTGTCAGTACACAGCGAGAGACGACGTGTGCTTCAGTAATTACTCTTTTAAACTAACAGCAGAGAAAATATATAGAAATAAAATGGTAAATTGTGTGTCATAAAGAGCAAAACTGAATTAATGCTTTTCCTTAAACAATACGAAACATCAGAAAAGCCTAGTAGACACACTAAAAATGTTGAAATGATCACCAGTATTTGATATTTTCCCTTATCATGCAAAGGTAGTCACTTTCTACAGTACTTGTCAGTTTTTTTGTTTTACCATCTGTCTGTTTGACGAGACTCAGAGCTGTAACACAACTTGTTTTCAGTGCCGTTTCATCTTCTAAATTAAGTCAGGAACATTGTGAAAAATTCAGTGAGTAGATGAGCAGATACAGGCTTTGATTTCAAACTTGGTTACTCCCTTCTATAATAGATATTTTCTGTGTCTTCTTCTTTTCTTTCTGTGTTATATGTGGTTGTCTTTAAACCAGTGTTTGTTTGGATAAACACTCAGTCAACTGGGAAATAACAGTTTAGCAGTTTTTTTTTTTTTTTGTTGAGCCAGTATAAGGGGCAGTTAATCTGAAGCCTCCTTGATTCACAGCCACTGTTTTGCTTTGATTTCACTGGCTATTGGATAGAGAAAGTGTACTGTGGTCAGTGGGGACATAATCTGACAACAGGAAAAGACCAGCTGAGGCATCATCATTTTGGCTGTTGTGGTGGGTGACCCTTGTTTATTTACTGGCAAAGACAAATTTTACTGGCATTTCATACTTGGCAGGTGTTAATTTCAGACTCTGTTAGTATGGGAGGCGGGACATCAGTATCTGATTGACTGCTGGTGGGTGATGTCCAAATGCTCAGCTGCAGCCAACTGTTTTCATGCCAGCAAGCAAGGGAAAAGAGATGACCATGGTGAAAATTGTCCAACATTTCTCTGGTCATGAGATCAGTTTGGGCTTCTGTTGATCGGTCTCTGTGCCTGCTGTCAACATGTTCACACAATTATCTTCCTCAGCTCTGTAACCTTGATAAAGACACGCTCATGTCAGTTTTTATTTTCATTAGTGCTTTAATCCAATTACCATGTGGTCTGCCCTAATCTCTAATGGGTCTGCATCGTCTTCCTCCATTCATAGATGACTCCAGAAGTGGCTGTGCACACTGTGTCATCCTACACAACACAATGAGTACTCAAGTGCTGCTCTGCCTCTCTGCCCTGCCCCTGGCTCTGTCTGGCTGTATCTGAAATGGTGCATTCCCTCCTATTGATCCTCTTCCTGGTGGAGTCACAGGCAGGCTTATCCGGCTCGTCCCAGCTTGTCTGCCTTCTGAATGGACACACAGAGAGAGCTGTGTGCATGTGCCAGGCTTCAGGGTTCTGTGTAGTCCCAGGCAGCTTGTGGCTGAGTGGTCATTGTGGCTCCCTCCCTCTTGCCCTCCTGCCCTCCCTGTCTCCCCTTTTTGCCTCTTTGTTGTTGAAGTAATAATTAGAGATGCATGAAATTCTGCCCAGTTATCACAGCATTAGTGCATTATATTCTCCTAAACCTTAATGGCTTTCATGCTAGTAGCAAGCAGGGCATCTGCTTTGTGGGTTTTTTCATGGGACTGTGTCGTGACTAGCACTAACAGGGAAGCCACTGGAGACTCACTGTAATGATTAATCTGGAAGAATGAGTGTTTTTTTGCGACAGACTGTGGTGATTCATTGTGTTCACAGAGATGTTAACATTTCAGTCATTGTTCATGCCACACAGACTCCCTATTCTTGTATGTAGTTGCCACACAGGACTCAAGCCTAAAATAAAAAATCTTTGCACAGTCCCCAGAATTCAGCCTCCAAGAATCTTTCCATTTCACTGATTATGCATGTCTCTTTTAGAGATGGCGACAGACTGCTCTCTCTCAGTCCTTGCACAGGTTGTACAGCTCTACTGGAGCTCTAAGATTGATAAAAATCAAACTGGGATTTTTGGTGTAATTATTATTTTTCATCATCACTTATCTATCTCTCGAAGGCAACAAAACATGCTTGTGGAATTTGTGTTCACAGAATTGTCAGAATTATTTAACAAAACACAATTAATCGTTATTTTCCCAGACGCTTTCTCTCCCCTATATCTTAAGTGTCTCTACCAGAACACTGTCTACATCTTCTTCTGGCCTTGACTCATTACAGGAGTACACAGTATGCCATGATGGGCCACAGACGCTCAGCTCTCCGCCTCCCTGGGCTTTTGTTGTGTGGTGCACAGCTGAGGCAGATGCTGAGGGGCACTCACACTAAATTGCCTGAATGAGGGTGAATTCTGTTGGCTGCTGAAGTGGAGTGCACCGTAGCTCATTGAGTCACAGCTTATCTTCCACTAAGAGCGGAAGAGGAATGTAGCTCAGAGAGGCATGAGGGAGAGTTCATTTTAGCTTGTATTTTGGCTTCACTTTGAGTTATGATGTTGTTTAAAAGATCATATACGATCATGGCAGTGTTTGGGATGGCCCAAAATGTTACGTGCGTTTTGTATTTGTTGTTATTTTCAGTAGTCCATAAAAATGCAGATGAAAGTGCCAAGTCTGGGAGAAGGGTGCAGCCATGTGCAACTGCATAGATTGGAAAAATATCTTCTCTAATCTGGGTGGATCTTGAGTGTATTCTCTTAACTTGGTACAGTTATTGTGCTTGCACTCGTTCTTTGCACTATCCACATGAGGGCGAAAAATTATTTTCACTCCAGATTAATTGATCAGCTGTCTGTAAAATAAAAGAAAATACAATAAAATACCAGAATTTTGGTAGTCTGCACCAATACCAACAAAATTCCATGATTTCATGAATACCAAAATAAATACCATGGCAAAAACTGGAAAACAGCAGAGAGTCCTGCACAGTAGTAGTTTAACCATGGTGTGAAAATATTCATCTAAAAAGTCAGTGTTGTATTTTGACACACTGAATGGTGATGGTGATGATTGTGATTCATGAGCTTGCGGTTCATGTAATGAGTTGTCACTACATTAGTCTAAACAAGCCTTTGTAAACTTTGTGTTTGGAGCTTCACTACAACAGATACCTGCTGCGGCAATTCACAAACAATAATGGTAACACTTCAGGAGCTGAACATCCTGAAGCTGAACATTGGTTTTTCGGTACTTAGATAGGTTTGGGATGTTTATTTCTTTCTTCGCAATGCTCTGTGGCATCATTTTTACACTGTCTTTTGCTCGTCTATATCTTGTCCCTGCTGATTTGTGTCAAAATCAAAACATCTCCATACAACAGTCTTGCCATTTTTCATTGCAGTGGGCATGTTGCTCATATCTGCTGCCAATCCACAAGTTGTTATTATCATTATTATAGCATTGGTTGAAAAGCTTATATAAAAAATCAGAACTGCAATAATTTTTTTCAATTGACGGAAAATTAAAAAGCAATATTTTGATGATCAAATAATTAAATAAAGTAAAATTGTAAAATTAATCATCTAGTCAAGATCAGTTTCCCAGCAGCTAAAGATGTGATGTGATGTATTCAGATCAGATCAGCCTTGCTTTTGTATGACCACAAGCCCAGATATTCGGTTTACTGTCATGTAAGACAAAGAAAATGTGCAATCAATTATCAGTATAGTTGCCGATTAATTTTGTGTTTATCAACTAATTGATTAATCAGTTAATCTTTTCAGTTCTAGTCAGCATGCCTTTGTAAGACCACACTTTCCCTTGCTGACAATGTCAATAAATCCTGCTTTGAATCAAGCTGGGACATTGATGTGGCATGTTGCACCTCAACTGTATCAACGTTGCATTTCGTTGTGACTAATTCAAATGAACAGTAGTAGGCCTTCATGTCATAGAGCTCATTGGTCATGGGATTGCTTGTGTTGCAATTTAATCTTATTATGTTACAGTTATGTTTGTATATTTAATCTCAGCTTTAAAGGATGTGTTTTGAAATGTATTTATTTTTAGTTGAATTCCTTCTTATACTAATGAAAGCTATAGTACATGGGACTAAAATGATCCTTTTGGTTTTTGAAAAAATTATAAAGGTAATATGGAAGAAAGTAGGACATATATGATGATACTTCAACATCACAGCAAACACTTTTCAAATGGCCACTCTTCAACAGCAGATAGGAGTCTGAATCATCTTCACTGTTGCAGCTCATCTTCTGCTGCTCAGCCTCTTATTCTAATGTGCACTGCCCTATTATGTAACTCATAAATATGACCATTACATCAGGATTTCAAGTGATATTTTCCACCCTCGTTTTTTTAACATGGAGCATTCTGCTGTCATGAAATAAATCCTGTTATCTGCTGATTGTGATTGCAAAATATATTAATTTCCAGATGTAATTAATCGTTTATGACTTACAAAAAGGATTTAAGTGCATATGAATTACATTGTAAGAGTGTTGTAGATGCCACAGCAAGAAGATTTGGGATTAAAATTTAATAGAGTAATTTGGACTGAAAGCTTTGAAATAAATATAATTAAGAGCAGGCAGTTTCTCTGTATTAGCGGTTCATTTTGCGTTGGTACAAAACCATTTCTTTTAAAGCTAATGCACAGATTTACTGTAAGCTGGTGGCCATCTGTTATGCAGCCTTATCATGGTTAAAAAGTAATACACAAATGAAATGTCCCAAGTACCCAAAGCTTGGCAGATACTGATGCCTCAGCTTGGGGCTAAAATAAGAGCAACACCAGATGAGCCTGAAAGGAATTGTTAAAATCTGGGGTTTCACTGAATAATATTGGACACAGGGTTGAAGTCATAGCTTTCATGTATTTGTAGTATGTGGATAAGGGGTGCGGACGTTGGAGCATCATACTACCAATGCTCCACCCACAGAAAGCAATCATAATGATCAGTTGAAGTTGTGCGCTGCATTTTGAAAACCTCTTCAATGTAAATAGTCACTCCTCAGCACTGCTGCATGCCATACAAGAGGGAGAGAGAGGAAGACAGAGAAAAAAGAGAGAGAAAGCAGTGATGTCAAAATGTGGGGAGAGGGGAGCCGGGAAACACGTTTCCATAGCAACTGGTAGAAGTGAGTATAACTGTGGTTGAGAGACATGAGCAGCAAGCAAATACTGACTTGTTCCTTAAAACTAGTAAGTCCTGAATACTCTCACTCTGGGTGTGCATTGTCTCTTTAAGGCGAGCGTCTCAATGGTTGTTTGTTCTACATTAAATGCTTTTCAGTTCATTTCTAGTAATATGTGGATTTTATTTTTGCCAGTATCAGTAGAGTTTTGTGTACTGACGTCTGACAGCTGCAGAGGAAAACCAGACCCCTTTTTTTATCTTATATTTAAATCAAAAATAAACAATTAGCAGTTCCAACTTCTTCAG
Organism: Rachycentron canadum; assembly: GCA_038496675.1. Taxonomy (NCBI): domain Eukaryota; kingdom Metazoa; phylum Chordata; class Actinopteri; order Carangiformes; family Rachycentridae; genus Rachycentron; species Rachycentron canadum. The sequence goes on along the minus strand of CM076657.1, from coordinate 9,196,819 downwards.
TGAAGCACATTTATAGTCTTATGTTACAATTAACTAAATATCTTCAGGTTGTGGACTATTGGTCATATACGGAAAGTTATTTGAAAACATCACCTTGGACACAGACTTGGCAAAATTATTATGTTTTTTTGGGTTTTTTTTTTTTTACATTTTACAGACCAAACAACTAATCAATTGATAAAAAAAAATGCCTGCAGATTACTTGATCATGAGTATCACTGAGTTGCCATTGCAAAATAACCTAACAGTTGGAAGTAGTTAATTGTAATTTAAGTTGGTGTACGCTTGTTTCAGTGACAAATATGTGTTTTGAGTTTGTATTAATGAATCAACACCATAAATTGGTCAGAGTGGAGGAGTGTTTGGCAGCTTTTGTTAGCTGGTAGGTGTTGGACAAATCATGGTGATGATATATTGTGATGTATTGTGAGTCAGTCTCTCATACATTATAAACACCCTGGCATTATTACTGAGGCTCTTCATTCCTGCAAACATCTGAATGCTATAATGATTTTCTTTCTGCTAGACGCTACCAGTTAGAGGCTGTTTGACACTGAAATAGTTGCATGTATTCATGTTGCTCTGCATCTTAATTAATTTAGGGGTTTGATCGCCGCTGACTATAAATCTGTGTATGTGTGCATGTGAATGTATCGTATATGGCAGAATCCCCTGTGCTTCAATATACCACCAATACCTTGGGAAAATATAAATATATGCTAAATATTGTTTTAGTATAGTGACACAATGATTTCCAGCCATAGAGAACATTTCATTTGAAGGACAGAAGAGATTGTTTTGTTTATTTTTGATTACAGATAGTTAAGCTGAGATTTATTGCTGTGACTGTCAATTTGGCAGGCTTAAAGTTTAAATGGTTGTGTGTATGTGTGTGACTGTGTTTGTGGGTGTGTTACATTGGCAGAATAGATAATGAGCATAATCCCCACACGCCAAGTGAAGCGAGTCACGGCTTGGGTTAAGGCTTACTACGACATCCAATGGCAGGGGCTGCAGCACCCGAGGTGTTGTTCTAAGATAACTACAGAGGATAGAGGAAAGAGGCCAGGCTGCATAAATTCTCATCTATATGGTGTCCTTACTTTTCATATCCTATCAGTTACCTACATAACTGTGGAAGAGGTTAAATTGAAGATCCAGCCCAAGGTAGAAATGATGGGTTTAGACTGTCTGAGACTATTTTAGGACCTCCAACTGCAACCATTGATTGCTGTAGCTCAAGGACATCAATGTACATCATTTTCATTCATGAAATAACCCTCTAACACCACTATTCCACAGACAGACACAAACACACCCATACACATGCAAGCAGATGTGCATGTACTGGTATTAAGTAGTACATTGCCTCAGAGCTGTGCTGATTAAAATGACCCTTAAATAGAAACACAAAGAGCACAGGAGTCGGAAATGGGAAGGATGGAGTCATTTCTGGTCGTAAACTACGCTTTCATTCAGATAAGTGGCTCAAAATGTTTTGCACTTTGTTGCATCATGTCGTGATCTGCATTAAGAAGCAGCAGAAAAATAAACAATATAACTGATAACACATGACCAATAATATACTATTTTTCCCAACGTTGCTGTAAATTTAATGAGATTTCTCTAAGATTACAAACACTAAGGTTTCACTGATGACCTACAGAGGCATGAATTATTGACACTGCAAGCTGTCTCCTATAGTGATGATCAGCCTGCATCCAAATATGACATTGCCCACAGCTACAGTAACTGTTACATCACAAAAGAAGTGATAATGTCAGCCACAGTTCCAGTGTTACATTCAAATTTGCCCTGAGCTTTCCTGTTTGGACACAGAAAAACAGACCAACAACTAGATTTATTGCTGGTGTTTTCTTGTAATTCTTTCAGTATTGTGGTAAAAATCTAGGCAGTCCATCAGTCTCTGCTCATACAGTACGTCATCTGTTAAGTTTATTTCAGCCTGAAGACATATGGTACTGTAAATAAGACTTAATTTGCTGCTCAGATTATAGGATAGACTAGCATTCTTCGTCTGTTTATTGGCAGCTGACCATATTCTGCATCCATAATTGGCAATGTCTAGAAGGCAGAGATTATTAAATATAATTATGTCCCGTGCTTTTTGTCAGTGTGTCTGCGTTTGTTGACTTACTCATGATTCTTTGGTCTTAAGAACGGTATTGCTGACATAAAATGCTATCTAAAGCTAGCAGAGGTAGAAAGGTAGGGATATGCTTCATCTTTAAACATTTGTGGTCAGTATCCCTGACATTAGTGTGTTGATGGAAAATAACTGTCTGAAATTGTTGATGTGTTTGCATTTCATCTTTACGTTCCCGTTTTCATTTATGTAATTATACTTGATTGATTGAGATTGAATGAAGAAGGGGATTACATTTTTATGTCTTAGTCCTTTTATGAAAGATTTAGGATGATGAGCCCCAGTCTGAAGCATTTTAATATGAAATGTCAAGTTTAACTGCAGGGATATTGCATGTTTTCACAGAACTAGGTCATTTCTTACCTACTTGAAATGTTTATCTCTCTTTAAGTCCACTCTGTGTTGAGGGCCTTAAAAACTACAAAACTTACCACTGATTTTGGCATGTAGCTCCTGCAAGATTTATAAGCCTAAGGTTAGGTTTGCCAATTAGTGGTACAATGCACTTTCTGATGCTCCCAGGGCCATCTTCCTTTCTACTCATTTTTAGCCCTTGTTACAGTGTTAATACATAATAGTCATACTTTGAATCTTCTTCCTCAAGGTGTATGGTAAGTTTTACTTAAGAGGCAATCTCTTAAGTAAAACTTACCAAACATACATACCCTGGATAATTAGCAGTTCAGAGAAAGAGCGGGTTTTTAATATGAATGGGAAGAATGCATCTACAAATCCACTTAAACTGAAATATTTTATTTTTAAAATATAAATCAGTAGATTTTGTATCAAAATATTACCACAAGCATAATGTTCCTTATGCAAAGATATTGGAATGGACTAATTTATACATGCTGCATTCTCCAATTTAAGAACCCTTATGCAGAGGAATGGAGAAGTTTATGTTTGGCAACATGGTACTATTGAAAAAGATACTGGCAGAAAGCACCTAAGGGCTCAACAGGGATCCTGACACATCCTTGATATTGTTTGGCATATGGGAAATCAATTACAACAAAGCCAGGCTCTATATAAGGCTCTGTATAAGGCTATACTTTAGATATCAAGTTAATGCTAACACGAACATGCTATCATACTCAGTGACAATCGTGCATGTGGATGTTTATAATTTGCACCATTGCAGTTTTGCATGTTAGAAAGCAAACATTTGCTAATTAGCACAAAAACAAAGTACAGCTGAAGCTGAAGGATTATTTGGTCAAAGTATTGGAGAAAATGATTTTACTGAAAACCACAAATTGTCTGGGAACCTTGAATATGTTAAATAAAAATGTGCCACTTGCTCATATGTAAGTAAGTGAAAATTTGTATGTGGTGCAATGCAGTGGAGTCAGCTGATCAACTTTGCCATCCCTGGAGCCCGGCTCCTAACACACCAAAAAATATGTTCTAAATTAAGGAATTAAGATAATATAGCATTTATCAGTAAACTGCTTTAAAATTTGTGCCATAGGCAAAAACTAACAGTAGTGTATATGTGAATCTCAACTTAATATACTCTTCTCTTATTCTTATCTACACTGCATGCTCCTTTAACTTCTATTATGTAGGGATGTCCATGCAGTTTTAGCATCACTTGGCTTTAAAATGGATTGGTCACTAGGGATTCAATTCTGATTAAATTTCTAGGACACACAGTTGCTTTGTGTAATTTGGCCACCCCCTGCTTTTAAAGAGCTTTTGCCCTTTAACTGGACTTGAGCTACAGTAGCTTGTTAGCCTCTTTAATATATGAAAAGTGAGCTGTTGGTTGGAGAGCAATTACTCTGTCCTCTTGTTCATAACTATATGTGAGGAAGAGCCATGGCTCTGCCTTCGATCTGAGAGAACCAATTAGTGCTTAGGTTACAGAATAATTTAATTTGGAAAACTCCCAGACTGTGCAGGTGTGTTGTTCTTCTATTCTAATATTCTACAGAATGAGGAGAAAAACATGCAGCGAGAGACAGGGAAGAGATAGCTGATCATGTGATAGAAAATCCCTGTGGGACCTTCATCCTTCTGAATGCCAGCTTGTTTGGAGGATATGAGAACAGTTTTAGATTGTTGGTTTTGATATAGAAAAAGCTGTGTTATGAAATAGACTGACAGCTTTTACAATCTGGCTCTCTGTGTTTTGATTTCATGACATTTATTCAATGCACACGATTGATCCAGTTAGATGGAAGTCTCGGATATCTTCTCACTTATGCTAAACGGACACTAATCTTGATAGAGTATTTTCCTCATATGATTGATTTTCCTGTTCCTCTGTTATTTAGCCATGTATGTAGGAATTATACTTTTGACTCACTTGTCAGTTTATTAGGTACACTCGGCTATGTTCACAAAGGTTCGGATTTGGTTTAAACTGTTTTAATTGTGTTATTTCAGGTTTATGGTTATTTTGGAGGCTGCAGTTTTCGGTGCTGTATTTTGTTATCATAACCTTCACAGGGATTTTCTGGGCTGTATTAGACTGCATTAGTTTTTGACAGATCCAAACAATATAATAAGCATTTAAGATATACCTGCTAGATTCTGCAGTTTCTACATCGCTTTGACATATCACAGAGTATACATTGATATTTCTTCCTTTTTGACTGCATTGTGTCGTCAAAGGGAATCTGAACAGCAGTATTTGGCCTCTTTTAGTTTTGTGGACTTCTTATCATGTCTATTATGTTAGAACTCAACCTGTAGTTCTACTTTTGAATTGTGGTCCAATTTTGCGTGTTACAGAAGTTTTCTGCTTTGGTTCAGCCACAGCTTTTGTGTGAGTAATATGTTTTTGAGGATTATTCCTGGGCTGATATAAAGAGCTTTCAGACATTGAATGTGATAATGGGCTGAACAAATAAACTTCACTTGACTTAAATAATCATCGTCATCATCATGTCTCCTCTGCAAATGAGTTATTAAAACTAAGTCCTTATCCATAAAATTAGCATAACATTGCTTTAGTTAGTATAAAACGGGTGAGGTTTTGATGTCTTGTTTTCAAGTTCTTTCACTTTGAACAACAATTTGGCTCATTTAAAAATAAAACTTTCAACAACTGAATAATTGTCATGCATCTAAATTAATGGAGTACATTGTGCTTTGTGTTAAGTTGACTCAAACAAGGATAAATTGACAGCAGAGACAGTGCAAACTACAGCGAGTCTCTACCTAACATTCGTGCTCAGCTAGGATGAGGGCTCATAGTGTAATTGTCTGCTAAACATCCCTGAACGATGTAGCAAGCATCATTTGGTGGATTCAAAGTTCGGCAGCTGTGTATTAGACACCTATGTTTTATCAATTAATTATTTATTTGATTGATTCATTATTAGCGCTTGATTCGTTGTCAGTGCAAGTGTGTAGTCGCCATGATGAATTCCTCTTATCAAAACAAAAACAGATAATCAATAAAAAAACATACAAACATTTTTACAGTTTTTGATCTCAGGCTTTCCTTTTTCAGGTTTAGACTTTTCAATATCAGTAATTATGATCTAGCGTGTTATTCTGTCCATGCCTTAAATGGTGAATCAAAAAGTCACTGTTACCAGGTTCTTAAATGTGAATATTTGTTAATAGTTTTAATTTCTAACTAGCTCAGCGAAAGGGCATTTTTCATTTTTTTCAAGTTAGCCTATTTTGCTCTATACTTGTGATTAACCTGGGAGATTCATTTTTGTTCTTTTGACCTATTTGAACCCATCTATACTACATTTAAGGGAATATCATTTTTAGGAAAATGAACAGGTAACCACAATAAATCAATCATTGCTTGTTCACTTTATTTTGCCTGTTCTCTCCAGTCCATCTTCACTACACTCGTCTCGTTTCCCTGTGTCACTTCACAAAAATATGTGCCCACTCTTACTCTGACCTCATGTGCATGCACATTCACGAATTCTTACACATGCATAATATAGAGCAGGATTTGGGCCCCATTTAGTCACACTTCTTAGTCAACCACAGGAGCCCTTGACTGTCCCCTTGGGAGATTCTACAGGAAACAAGAGAAGCTTTGTTCTAATTAAGCGCAGAAGTGTTTTGGGCCATACTTCTGTCTGTGTCAAATAAGAGAACTCTTTTTTTTTTTTTTAATCTGGTCTTTGATGAAGTGCAGGCTGTCACTGAGAGACACACTGCATTTATCTTGTTCGACAGACAGCATGATTTCAAAAAATCTTTTAAAGCGTCTTGAATATAATTTCTCTCCAGGTAAATTGGAAGCACTGAATTGGTTCTTACAAATTGCGGAATTTTAACTAAATAACTTCAGTTCCCGCTTGATGTTATTTCTCTTGACAGGACAGGAAGACTGCAGGCAAAAGACGAATAGGAAATGTCCATCTTTTTGGTAATAGGGCCAATCAAGCCAAAACTGGCATAGTCAGTTTCTTGTTGTGCATGAACATTGCTTTCCACAGATTTTCTTGCCTCTCTTGCCTGTCTTTTCAACTGGAGTAAAAATAGTGACGCATGTGCAAACATGCAGTTAATGCCACCTACAGGCAAACGCTACAGTAGCTGCAATAACATAGGCCACCTGTGGGAAATTGAGCACCATAGTTTGAGTTTGATTTATTTTTTGTAATGCTGTTGTGTGTTGAAACCTTTTCACTTACAACATGCACTAACTATTAACAAAAAATCTAGTAATTAAAACAGAAAATTTATCTTGCATCCAGTGTTACTGCAAATAACCTAATAGAATAACACTATGTGCTTGTGACTATGAAACTGCAGTCGGGTTTTCAGGATACATGTTGTGTACATGCGTGAACTCAGTACCACGATGGCTGCTTCTTTCCTTGTCTGTTGACAGCAAATATTAGTATATATACATCTGCAGGTCTAAGCAACTTGTGGGACACTTAAAATGTTTTCTGCTTAAGTACCTGTAGTACCTCTCAATATGGAACCACTTTAACCATTTCTGCATTCTTACACATCTGTGTCATTAACTACGTTGCCAAAGTCCTGATTTTGTATTGTTTGTTTCTATTGTAGTTTCACTGGAAGTGATGATCACACCAAGTCATGGTGAGATTAGTCTTGGAGAGTCCAAATTCTTCATGTGTGAAGGTAAGTTTTTGTCATTCTAACCCTTAAAACATTTCTGAGTCAGAAAGAAAAGGAAATGTAGAATACGGATTGAAATGGTGTCTTGGTTTTGATCTTGTTAAACATCATTGAGAAAACTGCATCAGAACCTTGCTTCCAAACTATTGGTTTTTGGCTTTTCACATTTTTAAACATACATTCAAGATCTAAGTAGACAACAGAACAAGAGGCTTTTTACTGAATTGAATTGATTTTCCCCAAGGAGATCAGATATTCATTTGAGTAAAAAAAAAAATAAAAAAAAAAGGTACTGTCGCTTGTTTATAAATTCATAATCTCAGACCAAAATAGTTCTTAGCAAACATGCATCCTCTTGTAAAACGAAATCACTTCTCAAGCCATATTTTAAAAACATTTTGTGGCATCCTGGTGATTTAAAGGTCGATGATGCGTACTATCTTGCTGGAAAGTCCTGGTTTTCAATGTTATCAATGACCTTTTTTGCATGACACCACCTTTAATTGGGTCAAAGCAAAAGATGCCATAAAATCTTTCAAAAACAACAAGCAAACATTTTGAGTTTATTCCTGATTTATGTGACACTTTGATAGTTTCAAACAGCTAAAATGTCTAAACCACAGGCTCAGACAGCTCAACAGATTGTACAGCAGAAGAGTGTACAGCCCACGGTGTTCAGTCTGTGGGCACTGGTTGTCTTCACTGCTGTTAAATATGTACCTTATAGATATACTTGTTTTCTAATGTACTGCTCTTTACTTTGCTCTCAGTTGTAGGCGTTGCCAAGCATATAGATTGGTTTGGACCAAGTGGGGACAGGATAGAACCGAACAGACCAGACATAACGGTAACCCGTAATGATGAGTCATCTTCCACACTCACGCTCTACAAAGCTGGCAATGAAAATGCAGGGACATACAAGTGTGTCGCTTCCAATGGAGACCAGCAAGTAGAGTCAACCGTCAATGTGAAACTCTTTCGTAAGTATCTCCTCTACCAACTATTGAGTGGTATGAGGCACAGATGAAAAAATCCTGTTTGTTGAACTATATTTTATTGACTGCTCAAGGGCAACACATTACACTTTTTCTTTTAAAGTGAGGATGGATTTTTCATCAGTTCAATAAATGGTCGGAAGACCATTAGAGGGCTGCTTAATGATCCTGTCTGTTGTACAGTTCTCGTGAGTAATGGCTTTTATTTTCCATAAATGCCAAACATCAGCAAATGTCCATCCGAGACAAAATCCCCTTGTTTCCCCTACAACTTTTCTGTTGTTTCAGTGCTTATTTTAGGTTATTATTAGAACTGGTCACCCATGTAGATACTGGATATTAAAACTTTCCCAAAATAAGACAGCAGTTTTATTTTTCACTAGTAGTAGTCACATTAAGTAAGCTACTGCCATAGTCAGTCAGTTATAGTTATACACATGCCAACTTATGCCAGTAAATAGTAAACAAAGTGAAAAGCAGCAGTTGGTAGATGTTGTGCTGTGTAAACCTACAGAAAAGAAAAAAAATAATAGCTGCAGCATTGTCATCACTTGTGACCCCTGCAGGCAATTACAGCTTGTGTGAGTTTGTGTGTGTAAGACTTTTACCATTTTGTTTGTTTGCAAAAATAGTGCATAATGTGCATGTGAACTTGTTTTCTGATCCAATCAGCCACATAAATCTGCGTAATATTCACAATATTACTGACTTTATATCTCATATCTGTGAAGTTGAATGTGATTTGTCAGTCATGTCTAAAATGCAACATTAGTTCATTCTATACGGTGTAGAAGTCACAGCAAATTCTATTAACCACTTGGTTAGTTTTAGAAATGACTGTAGATTAGAAATGCCTCAGTTCTACTAACCTAAAGAAGAGTGAGTCAGGGGAGCTTGTTTAGAGTGGAGTAATGTCCAGAGGAAGCAAGTTTGAGGAAAAGAAAATCCTCTCAGTGTCGTTACAGGAAAGTTGTTAAGGCCATTGAATTTATTCATTTTAACTTGGGCTTGGGTGAAGTCTAGGTAAAATGGTACAACGATTTAAAATGAGATTTTTGTATGCAGAAAAGTTTGGTGGTTGGTAAAATTGCCAAGCACTGTTCTAGTTCTAATATTTTTTTGCAGGAAAAGTGCAGGTTATTGAAAAATAAATTGCTGGCATGATTATGAAGATTGTTGTGTGTGAAGGAAGATTTTAAGAAAAATTGTTAACGAATGGTTATATCTGAAATACAGTAGTGAATGAAAATATATTCCTACCCAAGAGTCACGCAAAGTGACAAAGTTTTGATGAGACTTGTTATATGGGTTAATAACAAATGTAATTGCCTGTTTTATTACAGAAAAAATCACCTTCACAAATGCACCCTCACCCCAAGAGTTTACTGAAGGAGACAATGCCAACATCATCTGTGATGTGACCAGTTCACCTCCCCCCACTGTCCTCTGGAAATATAAAGGAGCCAAAATACAGCTGGAAAAAGATGGTAAGATTTCTCTGAACAATGTGGGGATCATATTTCAGTTTCACCTGCTATTGTGAGTACATGTTGTCTGTGAGTGCTTAACATTTTTAATAGTCCTGACTTATTCGTACTTTTACGTGTTTAACTCTTGACACTGTGACAAACAATGACTAATGATCATTAATGTAAGTTTTCAGTGTCATTTGATAGTGTACTTTGCATGAAATAACTTTAAATCCATATTAGTAATTATATTTGTCTTTTTCTTTCAACTGAAAGTGAAAATTGCAACCCTAAACTGTAAATCAATCTGTGTAGATTCTCACAGAATTGAGTGAGTAACAATGTAATATGATCAGAACGTGGACAAAGTTCATCTCAGAGTGAAAGATAATTGCATTTGAGATTTCAGGTAAACTCTTAAGACAAACATCAAGGGTATTTTAAAAGTCCAACAGAAAATCCAAACAAAATGTGACTAATTTATTGTAACTTTAATGGACACAGAGTGCTACGTAAAAGAAGACCATAGTCAAAATACAGCTGGGCTCCTGATAACAAGCTATAATGAATATGTAGATTTACCAGTGTTGGAGAATTGAAATTGTTCATGCCTATGTTTGTTGCCATTATTCTCCAGGGTATATCCTGCACTTTGAAAGGAAAAATTAATTTGGTTTTGAATTTGAAAATACAATTGACTCGCTCTTATTCACCCTTGACACTGAGCAATATTGTCATGTGTACGGTATTGTTGGTATTGCTCGCTGGAAAATAATAACACAAGGTCATGTGTGGGTTGCAATAGTATTTTGAATTACTACATGATTACATTTATTTAGTCCACATTTCATCTCAAACTGAGGGTGTTATTGTGGGCCTTGGCCACATTTGTCTTTGACTATAGCTGATGCAAGGACTTTAGAAAAGAGAAATAGTAGAAAGTAGAAAAATAATATATGGGCCCAAAATAAATGTTATTGTGAGTTGTTTTACAGCACATTAACCCCCAGACAAGCAAAAATAATACTTATACCGCACACTAATGTAGGTTGCTGAAAATGGATAAATTACATAAAGTTTGTAACAATAATGCAGAAATCTCAGTGACTAACAAACAAAATGTTAAGTTGTGAGCTATCACAGTAAAGCTTTGCCTTGGCCTATTAATTCAGACAGAATTTTATTTATGTAACCCCCCCTGGAAGCACAGCAGCTGTTGATCATCAAACACTTAGAGTGATTGACTTGTGCCTGATTTCCCAAATATGTAACACACCTGACAGTGCATTGACTCTCTTCTTTCTTACAGTTCGGTTTAAGGTCCTGAGCAACAATCACCTTCAAATCCGTGGTATAAAGAAGACGGATGAGGGCTCATATACCTGTGAGGGTCGCCTCATGGCCCGCGGCGAGATTGATCTGCGGGTCATCAAGGTCGTAGTGAACGGTTAGCAGTCCTTTCTCCCTCACATTATTTCCGCCTCCTTTTTGTTCCTGTGTGCATGTTTTTGTGTGGCAGGTGTCCCATGACGCTTAAATAAGCTGAAGATCCTTAGAGGCGACTAGGCTCAGCATCAATGTGGAAACAGTTGCCCAGAGCAACCATGTATCAAAGATGTTTCATGCTAATGAAGTCTTTTTCCTGCAACTTCTGAGCCTAGCAAATGAGTATGCCTAAAATAAGTGTTCTGAATTTGTCACAGCTTCTGTTTCTGTTTTCCCTCCAACTATCTGTCTATGTATCTATGTAACTCTGTGCCTATGTATGTATGTATCCATCTAACAGCTTATTTCTATTTAGATTATTTCATGATCTATCTATCTATCTATGTCTCAGTGCTCCCAACCATCAGGGTATGGCAGTCAGAGGTGAATGCCACAGCAGATGTCGGGCAGTCTGCCATGTTGACTTGTGCTGTTGATGGATATCCTGAACCTATGGTGACTTGGACAAGGTAAAGTTCTAGTGGCAAGTGGAGAGACAAATGCTATAGTTGCAGCAGTACAATGCAAGCTGTTAATTTGTAGAATTCAGATACTTAACAGTCTAATTAATAGTCTATTTAATTGAAGCAACAATGGGGATATTTGACTTCATCTAATGGTGGAGTTATTGCATGTGAGGAACTTTGACTTGTAATTTATTTTTTTGATTATTATTAATTTTATTTTTTGTAATCTGAAACAAATCGCACATATACATTCACAATACTGTTTAGAATATATATATATATATATATATATTATTGAAGTAACTTAAAGGCTGTTAAAGTTCACAGGTTTTCTCAATCACTGCATTAAGAGTTGTGAGACCAGTGTTTCTGATGTGTGAATTGTATCAAAGGGATTTGAGAAAAACTGTAAACTATAACTTTGTTATATCACTTTTCAACTAGTGTTTTTTATAACAAGACAAGTCATACTAGCACTTGCATGGGTTGTTCTTGGGCACAGTGTAGCAATGAGCAAAATGCTGATGTCTGCATCTTAACATAGCTGACAATGAAAATACTAATAACTTGCAAGTTATCACTAAACACAAGGGCTGATGGTAATATTTGCTTGACATGTATTTGGTCTTGAGCCAAAATTTGACCTAATGATGGTGTTAGAGGTCAATTTGAGGGATCACTAAGTCTATTACAGTTCTTCCTGAGAAGAATGTCAATGTCTGTGCCAGATTTCATGGCAAGCTGTCAAATAGTTAGCTTTTTCATTATTTCCATATTTCAACCAAAAATGTCAGTTTGTTGATGTTGCAAGAGGAAATGTCAGTGGATCACCAAAGTCAATACAATTCATCCTCTAGGGATCATGACTGGAAATCAGTCCAATATTTGAGATTTTTCAGTGTGGATGGATCAAAATTGTCGGCAATGACCAGCAGACATATAGACCAACCTACCCATGAACCACGCAGTGATTTGGTCTTAAAATTTAGTTTTGACACATGTAGCCCCAATTGTTTTAAAAGTGCAAATGTATGTTGACCCATAGCGTCAGTAGAGGTTAGAACCACAACATAGTAACAGAAAAAACAAACTGAAACAGACTAATGAGGCAGGCCAAATCAAATATAATGAGCTGTTTGGGTTGGCAGTGCACTACACACACATATACTTTTGTATGTATATTTTATATACACACACATATACATATAAAAAGTCTTAGGCCACCATTAGATTTGTTGTTTAAGCAATGCTATAATGACAATATATAATTATTTCTCAGTCTCTTCATTATAATACAACCAGAAAATATAGGAAATGTGTATGGAGTATAAAAAAACAGAAAAACACCTTCTATAGGCTAAAGTGGCGAGTATTTAGTGTGGCCTCCACTTACACTTGAGCAACAGCAGGAACCTGGCTCTTAAACCTAAATAGAATGGAGCCCTAATTAATGTCATTAACAACTAACTAACGACTGTATTTGTCGACTATTTCATGTCCAAATGATGCTGTGAAAAAGGTCCATTACACCAGGTTTTTGCAAGACATGCGTGAGCATTACATACACCATGTATAAGTTTAATTCATTGGAAGCTGCTAATATGGATAAGACCAACTATTCATCACATCATTTCATTCAAAATGACAAAGATCACAGAATCTGAAATAAAATCCAATTTTGCGTCAGCAAGGCCACTAAAAGGGAAATCAGCAAACAAATACTCAAAATGTTGTATTCAAGCTGTTAGAAAGAAATTTGAAGAATCAGGAGAGGTTAAGGACAAGAAAAGACTGGAAGGCCAAGAAAACATTTTAAAAATCTGATGAGAAGTTTCTTAGTTTCTTCTTTGAGAGACTAGAAGTCCAGCAAGGACCTGGCTCAGCATCTGGCAGCTTCATCAGGATGAAGCCAAGTTGACCCTTCTACAGTCAGAAGAAGCTCGATCAGGAATGAGCTTTGTGGAAGGGCAGCAGCCAAGAAACCACTTTTTACAGAAGGGGAACAGGGTGAACAAGTGTTTGAGGAGATAGCAAAGGAAACGTGCTCTGAACATGCTCGCACTGATGCAGAAGCAATTCTGTCCATTGTGTTTGAGTAAATTGAAGCAGAAAAAAAAGTTTACTCCTGATGAAGTTCTCGACCTGTTATTCACCGACTCTGATTCTGAAGGAGAATATCTGCCTTTAGGAGATGATGATCGATCGTGTAATAACAGTGATAGTGACGGTGCATCCTTGCATGGCGGTGGTTATATTCAGTCTCTCATTTACAGTAGGCCTTTATCGCTAACCACTTTCAAGCAACAGCCTTTTGAAATCTTGTCAAAATCCAGTATTTTTTAAAATAAAACTTTGGTGCTTAAGGAGATAAACATGATTCATTATACCCTGACTTCTATATTATAAAGATTGTTGAAGCTGCTTATAATACAACAGGATTGTGTGAAATGTATTTTATTCATCCATACCATCCACTATTAAAGAAAATAGTTTATAGAAACAGAATATAGGTTTGCCTTGAAAAACATGATAAACATTAGAGCCTGCTTGTTCAGTTTGTGTGTCCAAGAAAAGTATTGTGCTTTGGTGAACTGAATATCTTGCTCAAAGCCTTTGGAAAGAAAGGGGATGAGGTTTGTTTGTCAGTTGGCTTTTACATGCAAATATTGCAGTAAATTTGAACACTGGCTGTACAGTAACACACCACCATCAAGAATTGGCTATGTGCACCTTTTTATGTGCTACAAACTAAAGGCCAAACCGTATCGTGCACAGTAGGGTTATTAGAGATATCCTACTGACTGGTTTATTCATTGAAATAGGATACTTAATTGGTGGGTATTAAAGGTGCAGTAAACAATGAAACCTGAAGACTAGAGTGTCATCACTAGAGAGCCACATTATACTGTGTGTCTGAATACAGTCATTGATATGTTCCTGCTTTGTTTAAGTGTTCCTGTTCATCTTGTTTCCAAGACAGCAGTCAGCTATGGAGATCGCTTAGACTTTGGGGGTTCACAAAGTACAAAGAGACCATGAGCATCTGCTTGGTCTTGGTCTCCAATATTTTTTGATCCTTTGAATCATTTTTAATACTTGTGCAGTTAGATAGCACCTGTAACTTACTGAGAGTTGTACTGAAGTTGAAAACAAATGACAGACAGTCAGAGGTCAGAGAACATTATCTTTTTTGCATTTCTGGCAAAAGTGACAGAAAATTTCTACTCAACTATGACAAAATGAAAAATACATGAGACATTTTTTGAAATTGCCTCTTAATACCAAATGTCAAAAGTCTTGAAGCAAAAAAAACTATTATCCTTCTCATTTTCTGAATACATTTTCTGCTATGAGGTTCTCATCTTACTCTACATCTCGATCTTTCTCACATTGTAATTCAACTAGAAAGTCCTGAATGTTTTCCTAATCTCTAAGGGTCATGTTTAAAAAACAGTTCATCTTTTTGAAGAACAGCAACCTGTTGATGTGGTGCAGTTTAAAAATTATGTATGAAAATGTTTTGATAGATGTATATAATGTTCAACACTTGTGTCTTCCACAGGGACACAGTGGTTCTCGGGGCAGGAGAGAAGTACAGCTTTAATGAAGATGGCTCAGAAATGACAATAATGGATGTTACCAAGCTGGATGAAGGAGAGTACACCTGCATTGCCAAGAACAAGGCAGGGGAAAGTGAGCAGGAGCTCAGTCTAAGAGTGTTTGGTGAGAAGAGACATTTTATATACATACATAAATATAAGTGACAATATAAAATGTTCCAAATGTGTGGGAATGAAGTACAAGAGTATGTAGGTGGAGAAAAAACAACGGTATGGTTATGTGTCTCGCTTTCTAAGATACAGGACAAGCTGTTGTTTCAGTGTAGGTTGTGTTGTTTCATGTAAAGATGTAGAGAATCAGGTTGAGCTGAGCTGAACTCTTTGAATTTTGTTTTTCTGTTTTTTCACACTAGGTGGTTCCTGCCTTTATTTTGTTATGTAACAATAATCATAATTTCAGTCGCAATCAGAATATCAGTTCATGTCGTCATGTCAATTAAATCTATATTAAGTTAGCTGATGCATTTTTTTTCCCAGCACATTGTTTACTTCTTTAGGAAAATTACCTCATTATGTTGAGGGTTTTCTTGCCCTTTCAAAGCCCTGGTCTCCGAATATCACTGTGGAAAAAGCTGTGTCATGTTTCCTTTTAAACTCACATTTGTGAATATGAAAGTTGCATTGCCTTGTACAATTGTCAATACCAAGTCTTACCACACAGGCACACTGCTGCAAAGCCACATAAAACTTACACTTTTCTTTATTATATTCAATAATCATGGGATAGAAAATAAAAAATTGTGATTATTTGTATTATTTGTACTTAGGTTCACTGTTTATCATGACTTTAACACTAAAACCCTTTTTGTGGATGTGTTTTGATCAATTTGATTGACAGCTCTGCAACAACAGCAAAACTTTTCCCTCGGGATAAACAAAGTATCTATCTATTAATCTAAAACAACCACACACTTATCATTAGATTTTGATTCAAATGCTGCTAATTGCTATTCTGATTGGGGGAAGGAAGTATGTGGCACAGTTTTTTCCAACTGAATCTCTTCAACTTCAAACCAGTGCGACAATAACAGACAAAAACTGAAATACATACATGTTGCATATGAAACAAGCAAAACTAGTCTATCTTTAGGAGCAGAGTTTGTGTTCATGTGCAACATAAGAATGAGATTTAGAAAATAAGTTTTCAGAGCCTATAAATAGGGCAACAATGAAATTAGTAAAGCAAAATATTTTATTTGTGAAAACCTCTAAACTTAGAAAATGTGTTCTGCATCAATACCTAGGAGGAAAAGTATGTTGTATGTGTAAGAGCTATAGTGACACAAAGGTTTAGGGAGGATTTCATCTCTAACTCCAGCATGAACAAAATGGGCTGATAGCCAGCAGCAGAGGCTTTTAGAGACATTGTGCACCTGCAAGATAATTAAAATACAAAATACTTCACTTCACACTGACACACATCACCAGTGTGGTTACGGTTATTGAAACCCTTGGCCAGTGTTCATTTGTTTGTGCTGCTACAAGGTTGTCTGACTCACAGTGCTATATGCTTGAAAATGGTTCCAGTGTTTTAATGATAAAAGATTAGAGTGCTACTGAGTCTACATAGCTGATACAGTTCTCATCCCAATCCTGCAGTTCAGTTTGTGACAGCCCTGGCTGTAAATATAAACTGCTGCATGTTCAAATTGTTGGAAATGACAAAATAGCCAGACATTTTTCCTTTGTTCATCTAATCATTATCGGTTGGGATAACAGCATTTTAGCACAAGGTTGCAATTATGTTTGTGTTTAGTAGTTTAAATTCCATTCATATTGAATAGACCTACATTTAGCAAACCCATTGCCTAATCGATGCATTCATCCTTCGTGGAGTGGAATGGAAAATATGAGAGCATGGGTTAATGCACTTCCTTGCGCTTCAGAAGAAGCACTTGAATTTGCTTCGCTCTGCTCATGTCACAGTTGTGGCACCCTGCTGTTCTTTCAGGTTAGCTCAGGTGTACTTTAACTTGACAGTTTACTCAAATGTAAACAAAAATGAAGACAGGCCCCTTTGAGATAGGCTAAATAAATTATTACATGAATTAAGTTTGGATCCACACATGGTTATCACAACTTCACTGCTGCAGGGACTGGGGATGCTTAAATGCAGTTTTGCTGCCATAAAAATCCCCCTCACCTGTCAAGCTACTGATCCTCATCCTCCCTTTGAACTCATCCCAAATCCACAGAATTGCTCTTTTACTTATTGTACGTGTGTTGCCAAACCACCCAGCTGTCTTGTTATGCTCGTGCAGATGTGACAACTATGTGTTTGTGTTTAACAGTCAAACCTAAGATCACATACATCGTAAACCAGAGCACTTCAGAGATGGAGGAGCAGGTAACTCTGACTTGTGAGGCTTCAGGTGATCCTACTCCCACCATCAACTGGAGCTATGATGAGCGCGTCTTCACCGAGGGAGAGCAGGTAAAATAATAAAGGTGGTATGGATGACAGTAGTAGCTAAATCATTAAATCCTAGCCTCTCAATTTTGGTCCTTAAGGCCCAGTGTCCTGCTACCAGTTTTACTTTTAGAGTTAATGAATGGCATAACCATGGCATAAAGTAGACTACTACTGTCTGTTGCATACTCGGCTATACATAAAAAAACTTGGTGCTGTATGTGAAAAAAAGAAAAAATGATAAATGATAGTGGTGTATAGTCTTGGGTGACAGCACACAGAAGAATTACAGTGGAAATGAATTCATGGAAACATTTATATTACTTTCACTTTGCAACACCTGCAAATTAGGAATTAGTGACGCATTTCTGAAGACTCTGACTGATATCAGCTAATCTCATGCATCAGTTCCTTTGAACAAGATGGAAAAAGTACATTTTTTAGATTCTAATTTTCTTACAGTATACTTTATAAGGCACCATGTGTGTGGTGTGGAATTGGGACACAGTGAGTAGTAACCATCCCGGAGCAACACAAACCTGCAGGACACCGGTGTCTTAGGGAGAAGAATTGAATTGCTTTAACCTAAATTCAAGAGGTATATGAACAGGCAGGCAGCTTGTGCAGTTTCATTGTGAAACACCCTCAACAAGGTTTATGTCCTGCTTTTTATTTCCCCTAAATTAGCAGCTCCGTCAAGATGACTCAGTGGATTTCATGTAATTAGCTCAGCGATATTCAGCCAATAATGTGAAGTACACCAAGACTTGACTTGAGTTTTCCCAAATGTCAAGAAAATCTGCATCAAGAACGCAATTATAACATTCCCAAAATAAGCACTTAATTTGAGGCAATAATTAAACTTTGTCTGCTTCTTATTGTATTTGCTAGAATGAGCACTTGAATGCTCAAGTGTTTGTTTAGCATTTTCAATCACTATTGCCATTATTCTGCTCAAGCCAGTGATTGAAAAGTTTTTATATTAAAATGTTTATAATTTTTATCAGTGGATATTCTGCTGCCATGTTTTAAATTTGTTTTGGCACTGCATTGGTTAAGAGCTAGCTTTTTACCTTCCATTACATCTTGATACCCCTGTATGTTCTCATGGTAACATCCTCTATAATATTACATGTGCAAACCATCAAAGACAATGAATACCTGATTGGTATTCTCCTTCATCTATTGCCAACATGGCCTGGTTCTCCCAGGTCTTGGTGTCTTGCTACAGTTAACAGGTAATGAGGGGGAAAATGCTTCAGAGATATACTGTAGATCATGGAGGAATTCTGGAGCCAGTCCATTACATGCACTACATTTTCTTCCTACAGGCACATCTAAACAGGATCTATCAGGTATGAAATCCGCGTGGCACAGAAATGTACTGGAGTAGTGTTGCAAAGTATGCCTCCAGATTTGAAAAAAAAACCCACTGAAATCAAATAATCCCTGTTTATTGAAAATTTCCCAGCTGTTTCTTGAAAACCCCAAGGAATGATCTCATCAGAGTTCATGAAATTGATTTGACTACTGCATGCTTTCCAAATATAGCCTGAAACCTTCACTGATCTTGTGATACAAAGTGTATAGAGCTTATCTCATGAGATCAGATGAAAATGTGGTTAATAACATAATGATAGGAAAACACCATTTCTGTGTCGCTGTTGCCTCATCATTTCAAACTTTTCATCACAGCATGAGGTTGCCTGGATTCAAGCCCAGCTATGTATGTCTGTCATCTCCATAATACTGTAGATCGTCTAACATTAAAGGTGTCACCTGAAAATTGAGGGCAAAAAAAGCTCCACCTTAAATTTATCTTTTGAGTATCCAACAACCAAATCCTGCAGACAAAAATATGTTTGTAACAAACTGATCATAGACATGGCCAGTGGAGAAGTGGATTAACTGATATGAATTCAAGACTACAGGTACTGTGTGCAGAAAAATAAGCCTTTTCCTTCGCCTGTCAAGCCTACAGGGCTGAATGTTAGATATTCAAAAACAGATTTTGAGTGGAGCCTCAAAGTGCAAAACATGCTACCACCATATGGCACGTCACGACAGGCATATTTTTTTTCCTTGTAACACCCACAGTGGCATACATAGAGGCCCAGTAAGAGTTTACACCTCAGTCTTATTATCTAGTGTCAATGTCCCATGAGAAACAGCATTTTTTTTTGCAAAACACATTTCCCAATTGTTGTAGCTCAACTTCCTCTTCTGTCAGTGACAGCTAAGCTTTTTTTATGGTCATGAAGCTGTCACAAAGGATGAGGAGACTCATCAGAGCAGTAGACGAACACTCAAGGGCTCTACATCCCACAGTTTCACCATGAAATGTTATAAAAGACACTGCCTGGCAAGCTCTACTGCAGGTGTGAATATTACCTCTGCAGGTGAAGGCTGAGCAAATGAATAACATTTTAAGATGTTTTCTTATTAACAAAAAGAACAGAAAACTACCATTTGCAGGACCCACCCATTTTCTACATTGCATGGTCACTGACGTGCTGCACCATGGCATGTCAGGTGACACGTCATGTGATGCACAGCTGTGCTGCAGTGGCAGTGTGTTTTGCACTTCATTCTGCAGTATGCTGCGTGATCTGTGGCATCTCTTCTTCAAAAATGATTAGCAGCCTTACTGAATCACTGTAGAGAAAGAGTAGATGCAGATTGCTTATGTTTCACTTTTATAATTTTGATTATCAGCAGAGGAAATTATTTCCATGGCTGGGCTCTAATGAATGTAGGAAGAAATGGCTGCTAATTGTTTAATTGTCTTGTTCCATTTGTTCATTTGATGTCCGTCTGTCATACTGTCTGTAATCATCATAACAGCTGTATTTCATCTAGAATGGGTGTGACAAGTGAAACAACATTCATTTGGGGTGGACATGGTTAATTGAAAAAAGAAAATTGCAGCTGTCATTTCACTTAATTTTTCTGTACAATCAATAAAAGATGGTGAGGGCAACCTTGGTCAGAAAACCAGTACAGATCTGTACTGTGCCATTTCAGATGTGTGGTGATGATGAATAGATTGAATTAATTTGCAGTTTATTTAAATATGTTTTTGGTTTTTTGACTCTTTAGCACCTCAGCTCTTAAGTTTTGCCTTGATCAAAGGGATTGAGCTGGAGTCTCCCATTTGCCACTGTGCCTAAAAAATGAATAGGCACAGTTTATATTTGGAGGCCAATATAGTGCATTTGTTGCTAGATGTAGCTTAGGACTATGACTCAGCCACCCTGACTGTTCATTGACCCTCATCTCCAGTAAAGCAAATAAACTATTTTTATTACATGTACCATTATTACTAAAGAAAGAGTAATAACTAAACGTAAGACACAGAGAAAGAGAGAGAAGGAGAGACAGAAGTCATCAGTAACTGCTGAAGGAACTAGCAGATCTGAATAGCATGTAAATGGCAGAAGTGCCAGCAACTGGAAAAGAGAGACAATATGCTTCCTGCAGCACAGCAATAAAACCCTGGTTAAGAAATAAAGCGGTTCTGCCCACTGAAACTCTAGAGGGTTTTTAATTCTGAATGGTTATGCTAAGTGTTGAGTTTGTACAATACTTAATGCAGCAATTTTATCATGGAAAATGGAGCAATTGGGTTGTGGATCCCAGAAGGTGGCTACTATATGAGAGACAAAATTAGAGAGGTATTCTGTCAGCAAATCGCTTTGCAGGCAAATATAGCCAACATCACAACACAGTATCTGTCATTAATTTACATGTCTGGTGATTTTGTTAGATGATGTCATGGTTATATATATATATATGTATATATATAAAAAGGATTTTAGTAGTGCAGAGCACTAACAACATTAACGTGTTGTCTTAATGCCACGTTTCAGTCACTGTTTCATACTTGTTCTGTTGTCTGACGGCAGAAAAACATATAGTTGATAACAGCTTTATTGGAAATTTAGATGGATTAAAATACTGTATATGCAAATGCAGAGAATAGGAGAGAAGCAGACAGATAAAGGGTTGTAACAGGCTGGCTAGCCTTGCTCTTGTTTGAAGAGCTTTGGTTATTTATGTAATTTATGCAGGAACCTGTGATAATATATAGTACTCTACTTTATCACACATATCAATGATGAGCTGTTTATTGTTAAACCTGAAATTCAGCAGAGAAGAGGATTATCAGAGTGGTGTGATAAATCTCAGGTTAGGTGTAATAGTCATGGTTTTAGAAAAATATTCCTGCTCTGCCCTGACTGTGTAGGAGACTATGAGCTGTAACTTTATTCCCTAACATCTTGGTAAACAAATTATTTCTTCATCTTTTTTGTGCAGTAGGACTATGGCTAGTATTTTCAACACAACAATCTGCATTATACAGTTTTATTTATTAAGAGTTTGCATTTGAGAAGGTCTAGAAATTCTTCTAATGCTTCTGTGCTCAGTCCACAAATGACGCTTTGAAAAAAGCTTCAAACGCTAAACATCAGAAAGAATTTGTTCATGTTGAAGTTGGTTTGGATTTCCTCCATCTTTAAAGCTAGAAACAGCCTTGAACAAACATTTGTGTTTTGGGTTTATTAAAAGTTGCCCTGTGGAGTAAACAAACAAAGTTACTGTTTACATGTAGTGTTACTCACCAAAACACAATGTGTGTATGGTTTAAGTCTAACAAATGTTACCATTCATTTCTAATTTCCTTTTACAATATATGCAAAGCTGATTTTTCTTAATCTGAATTATTGATG
Source organism: Rachycentron canadum (assembly GCA_038496675.1). Taxonomy (NCBI): domain Eukaryota; kingdom Metazoa; phylum Chordata; class Actinopteri; order Carangiformes; family Rachycentridae; genus Rachycentron; species Rachycentron canadum. The sequence goes on along the minus strand of CM076657.1, from coordinate 9,174,400 downwards.
TCCATGTTTACTTGCTTATAGTCTTCTCCACTTTTGTTGCAGCATTATTTAAACCTGTAAATCAGTGGAATAGCATGCACGTCTGTGTCTGTATGTGCACAAGGACAAACAAAATCTGGGTTGACATGTAAAACCATTGTTCCATTGTGATGCTAGTGGTCAGAAACTCCACGGGGTAACCAAGTTAACATGTACATTATAATACTTTATTGTATACTGTGACCTCCTTAAACTCTAAAGCAGAAAGGATAGAGGTGGTCAAAGTTTTAATGATATTATCTTCACCTTTCATGTGGGATCCATGATATTTATGATGCAGCAAATGGTGGAAACAGTCTCTATGATGTAAGATAGAGATTTCTTTTAGATGCTACTGAACAGTCATGTAAGAAACCGAGACCAAGACATCTGATATTCTATTAGCCATTAAAATCTTTGTCTGGCTTTGTTTGACCCTGTTCCCATTCTGCTGTGGTCTTGGGTTTTAAAGGTTAACACGAGGAGAAACAAATTCATTGAGGATTCTGACTAAAATCTTCAGTGTCAGCAGACAAAAACACTGTCTGATAACTGTGAGTGAAGAGATGCACAATGTGAGGATTGAAGGAGATTACTGTATCATACAATAGAAAAGCTGTACATTACTGTACATAAAAAAGGGACAGGATAAAAGGAGTATGTTCAAAAAATGTTGTACACTTGTGGGTGTATGCTGGCTTAGAGTTACGTTTCAAATTCAAATTGGTACTTATCTGAGGATAGTTTTGTTTTTGTTTATGCATCAATTAAAGTTAAGTGTTTATATATTTATTTTTAAACTTTCATCAACTTAACGTGTGGTGTGTGGTTGTTTCAGTCCTTTGAATGCATTCACTGAGTCACCCTAGATAAGTGTGTCTGTTTATTAAATGAAAATGTAAATTAAGTATTTATCCATGCTTTGTACATTATCTACATAATGAATGTTTTGCTTATTTGAATACATATGAAACATTCTGCTTGATGCAGGGAGTTTTTAAGTTGTAATTATCTGGAAATATTTCAACTATACAGAGAGAAGTTATAGTCAAATAAGACTAATTATAAAACTTAAAAGCAGAACAAAGTTTGTAGTTGATTGGTGATGGTACTTTATGTCTGTGTTTTTAAAAAAAATTAAATTTCAGGGCACAAATCTGCTTTTAAGGCCTGCTTTGTGTAACGTTCAAATATCCAATAAGAAATTAAAGACTCAAAAAAAGAAATCCATGATTATTTTATTTGTAATGAGATGCTTAAAGAAAATTTGTAATTAATGTTGTGTGGCAGCAGTGTAGGCGGGGCATCTGGACACGCTGTAAACGCTGTGTGCCAGAACACAGAGTATTGTTTTCTCCAAAGACAAAAGGCTGCTCATTTACAACAGCACGCCTGCTTGTGGGGTGATGTAAGTGTTCTTCACCAAAATACTAGTCAATTTTCCATGATGTACTGGCAGAGGCTCCAAGGCTCAGCAGTTAATGACACAGGATGATGACAATATGCATACTCATTAGTTTCAGTCAGGCATCACCCAGTGAATAAAACACAACCAGGGTTCAGTACATTTATGCATTTAGTGTATTTGTGTTAGTCTCCTCTCTCTGTATTGGCCTCTTCACGCTGACATTGCAATTCATGTCAGAACAAAGAGCAAGGATAATTCTCTATAGAAGGAAATAACAATGGGCTGGAAAAATGATAAGTCCCAAAGGAACGGTCACCATATTGTTCTGCGCATTGTATTACAGTGCCTTTGGTTTTGCATGCTTGCAACCGCTGTTGTTCATTGTCCTTTTGTCTTAAACAATCACCTGTCACAGATATGACAGTGATAGTTGTGAGCTCACTTACTGCAGAGGCAGTGCTGCAGACGAGTGTGTGGATGAGTGTGGTGATGTTACAGACCATTAGGTTGCCTGTTTTAATTGGGCTACCACTCTCTCTCAGCACAGTGGCGATATGCAGCCAACTGCTGTTTGTAATGATGTACGGTGTTCCCTGTCTGTTGCTGTGACAGTAGAGGACTTACATTGCTGTTAAGAACATAGTGACATTATACTCATACAGTATGTCTTTTTTCTAGTAGATTTTTTACTGTCTCCTCTATTTACCCTCTTCATTTTGCTTATGTTCATAGTAAATAGTGAATTGGGTTTGTCAGTGATATAAACTGCTTGAATTCAAACAAACCATATGTTTATTCTGTTATTTATAAGCCTCCAGCATTGATTATGAGAGGATAATACAGGGGCTTGATTCACTGTTTTGCCCTACAATTATTCTGGCAGATTGCTTTCATTTATTTGACATTTTCTTGCAGTTACACCTGATGAAATAGCTGTTTATCATTTGCTTGTTATGCTTCAATACCTTTTCGCTATGTGGGCCATCACATCTCATTGTCATGGTTAACATTTCCTCCTTTCCATCATGAAATCCATAGAGCATGCTTTCCAAAAAGCTTTTTGTCGTGTGAAGCTGGGCTTTTCTGTGTCACTGGTTTAACTTGACATAGCATGTTGTCTAGTAAAGACTAGCACAAATTATCCGTTATTCAGGGGTTTGATTTTATCTGCCATGATGTGAAATAATTCTGTACCTGGAAGAGTGTTGTGCTGTATTCATTGGAGTGGGGAATGTGACCACCATGATTATGATCACTTATTACTTATTCTTCATATGTGACTTTTTTTCCTGAGTAACTCTCTATAAAATTATGTAAATGTACTCAGATATGCTTTGTGCGTTTTTACAAATAATATTTTCTATAGTTTAATGAAATTATATGCAACAGACATGAGAACTGATATGATACTAGTATAAAGAGGTGCTAGTTATTATTTAAATGATACAGTTTTGGTCAGTGAGTGAAGCCTTCCTATAATACAAAGATAATACTGTGCTTGAAGAAATATTAACATCTGTTCACAGGGATAGATTCCATCATAATATTTATTAAGAAGGAGACTTTAAATTGTGAAGTTAGGAATTTGTGCAAATCACCAGTTTTGACCATTTTAGCCTTGAAATACAATCAAAGAATAAGAATGGAGAAAAAAAATTATTTAAAAGAAGTGTGCAGGACATCTGACTTGGAAAATTACTTACATAACACGGGCCACCTGTAGGCAAAGATTTATTTTCAAGTCTTCACATGGAGAGTACAAAGAGCAGCAATTAAATTGCTTATTTTAAAACTGACACTGTTTATAGAGAAACCCAGCAAGTGTTGTTCAATGACTTGATCGACTAGGGTACTAACTGTTGTTTCTTAATGTAGGAAAGGGAAGAGGAAGGGCTTTTTATATGCACCGCTAAAGACAACAGGGAGAGTAAATTCTGTTTTATTGGCTTTTATCCTCTCATTATTGCTTCGAGCCTCAAAAATGGATTCAGAGTCGATAATTGCTGCAGTATTTTTACTTAACAGACCGACATATCTCTGTTGTTGTAGTGTAATGGAGTCACCTCTTCCTGATAAACCAATAACCTTCTTATCTATAAGCATTTGTGCTATCATGATTCCAAAGGACCTATTCCTTTAGGCTTAGAAGCAGTGTTATTCCAGTATGGAGTACAGAAAGTAACAGACTGAAAATGTACCTTAAAAATAAAACATTTACTGCCACATAATAGGCTTCTCTGTAACATAAAGCCAAAGCCATACCCCTTATTATCTCTGAAGACCTTTTGCAAAATCAGACATTCAGCTCAGGTACTAGGGTTGCACAGAAAATAAACTGTGGATATTTAATGCATGCAATGTGTGGAATCCCAGCTTTGTCTGGATAAGGATTACTTTCTAAGAATTGCTTTGCCTTGTGTTTGTTGTTCTGTCTCTGTCCTCTACAGGCATCATGGACTCGGCCTGAGCAGCACAAGGTATTCTAAATGCATGACTTTTTCCTACACCCATCCATCTTTCATGTCAAGGGAGTCTAATTCAATTCTGGATGGATGCAGATCAAAATTCTTGATCAAATAAGAGTTATGGAAAGTATAAACCCTGAGAATGATGCAGTAGTCCATCTGTCTCTTTGTTTTACTTGTTTGGTTTCCATAAAAACTTAACACGCTGTAGCTCACTTCAGCTGTGTTTTTTTCTCTAGCCTTAGGTCATAACAGGACATCTGCCTGTTCAAAAATGATTTTTAAAATGACTTTGTATGGATGGGATACCTCAGTGTGTTAAATACAGCCTGTTTACTCTCCACCTGATTTTTATTTTTAGTTAAAGCTCATACTTCTCAGCCCTCCCACTCACATCTTCAGATCTCACTCAGCCCAATGCCAATTTTTGATTATAACTTCAACAGGTATTTTTGACATAAGAAAATAGTTTGCTGTAGTTCTAATTCTGTGGCCAAAGATGACTGAATATACCCGTAAGAGAAACTGAAACATGTCTTTGTGCAGCAGCCCAGAGTATCAGAGCCAGGCACTTTTTCTGAAAGAAAGCGAAAATTGGCAAACGAAAGAGCTGCCCACATAAGCCTCTCTCCAACTTTTTTCACTATTGAATATGTGTTTTACATATGTGAGAAAATTGGTGAGAAATACCTCTTTGTTGGGTCCAATATTAGTGCTGAGTGCAACATACTGGAGGATAGAGTTAGTAGATTCATTTTTGGCTTTCAAATGAACAGAAATTTGTGCTCTCACAAAGTATGTCATCCACAATCAGCCCATCACCATCTCAGATGCAAGATCATACATTAGAGTTGCCATTGTTATTTAGACTTTTGTACCATTTGACAGGAAATGAATATGCATTTTTAGACCATTTGGTCTAAAAAAGCCTCGCTATTTTATTTTCAAATTGCAGGGAGCACTGCACATAAAGTGAATTGGTATTTTCCTTTTACTCGTCGCTGTGATTTTTTTTTGAGAATGCTTTTTCATTCATTGTTTCGAGCAGTCAGTGAATATTGACAGCTGATATGCATTCATCGATGACACCTGTGATTGCACAAACTTTGAAATGAAAAACCTCATCACTCACTACAGGAGGTAAGGGGGAACCTCCCCAAACAGGCACGTGCTGACAGTAATTACTAGGTTTGTGTAAAAGTGTAATTTACACTTGGTTACACGAACTTTCTGGTGCATTAGCTTTAATAAGCTGCAGGCTTCCTATACACTCTTTGCTATAATCTCATTGTAAAAAGCATAATTAAATGTTCAGTAAATAAAAGCTAAATCTAGATCTATGATCAGCAGACTGTACAAAAATTAGGCAACTCCTTATAGCTCAAACAGTGCATTCAGTAACCTAATTTCACAATGTTTTGAGAAGGGTATAGACAATCTCCAAGCAAACGCCACTTTTACCCAGAACGCAAACATAAATGGCTTAAATTTTTTTTTAGAATTTTTTTTTTTTGTATGTACCATATTTTACTCAGCTGTTTTCTCACAAATTATATTTTGACTGCACACGTGCAGCACATTTGGGGTTTCACGTTGTGACTGTATTTGCTTACATTAATGGGTCAGGCGATAATTTTCACTTTCTGACATAATGATGACATTACAGTCCATTTGCACTCTCAATTGATCAGTGAACCCTAACCCTTTCTGCAAGACATCCCATTAAAAACTATACAAAAGAGTATGAGCACGAAGCAGTATGAGTACGCTGAGCATGTTTGTTGCAGATGAGTAGGCAGGTGAGTGTTGACTTGACAAGCCGCTGAAGGAAAGGTACATTCTGGAGAAGTTACATCTGTATGCTGGGACAGTTAAGATTTGGTGAGACATGAGTTTAACATGTCCTCAGAGTATTCTCAATTTTATGCTCCAGCAGTGTCTCTCTCAGCTGGTAAAGCTGAAGGAGCTGGCTGGTGAGCTCTGAAACTTGTTTGATTTATTAGAGGACCTTATTTTCTGTTTGTCATGTTTTCACACAGACATGAAGAAGTGGTTTTAAATGTATTTGTAAGAAGCAGTAAAGCCAAAAACATCAACTATTTCTAAGAGATGGCCACTTTGGTGCATGATGCAATTATGATGAGAGTCATGGTTATGAAACATTAACTTTTAAAGTGCAGTGAGCATGTAATTTTCATTCGGTAGATAATGATATTCATTACAGGTCCCTAAGAAATTGACCATATGTGGTTCTGGCTTTGTTGGTATTTTCATGCCGCATAGCACAAAATTACAAAGGACCCGATATTGAGGCTCACTGACTAAGTAGGACTTCATGGTTGTACATAGTGTGGCATGTTGCACAGATGCAGGAGTCAGAAGCACTATTACAGGGGTCGAGAGAGAACACTCTCTGCACGGGGGTCAGAATAAAAGGGTAGTGTGTTATGTAAGTGTCTCCCTGGTCTTGCTACCCGCTATGCATAATGAATGCCCCAGACATGCTTTGTCTATTGAATTTGAATACAAACTAACGAGGGTTTCTCTTACATGGCTTCCCAGACTGGGCCCTAATTCAGTATGTGTAAAAGCAACCGTACCATTGTTTTGCCTCTAGCTTGGATCAAAGCCATGAAAGCAACCATAAGAGAGGCTTAGATATTCAGTTCTGCAGTACCTTGTGGGAACAATTCACAAAAACACCAGAGCTTAATGTATTAAAAAGTACAGTATAAAACCACTGGCATGTCTCAAATCCAATAAATTACATTTGAATTGGTTTAACACTGAGATTTACTGTTTTGATCTAGACAGCAGTAATATTTTCTGTGTTATTAGCAAACTAAATAAACCATTAACTCGAGGTTCACCCAACTCATTTGTGAGGAGAAAATAATGTAAATAAGTGTTATTAAATTGTAATATCCTATTGGGGGAAATAATTCCTTAAAAAGGGGAAATTCAGCCTGTCTGGCACTTAATACTCAGCTGAGTGTCAGATGACTACAACAACACAATGTTATTGACCCTGAAGGTCAGGAACCTACTTCTAGTTGGATGTGCATATCAAATTAATGAAAGCAGGTATCTCTCGAGGAGGATGGTCATTTACTCATCTCATTAGCCAGCTATCTATTGTCATTTCCCAGGTTTCCTATGCTATGTGATTTGGCATGTGCTAAATGTGGGTTCACAGAGCACTGCAACCTAATATGCCAAAAAACACCACAAGCAATCAACTTAAAATGTTGTTTTACTAAAAATATGATTGTGTAGAATGACACTAAGTGACATGTCTGCAGTGTAAAAGTGCAAGTGTGGCATACAAGGTAATGCTCTGTCTAGTCTCATGCATCAGCATATTTTTTGAGTTGGTAAGCCTTCATGTGAAAAGCTCTAGATGGTTTCTAGTGCTTTTTGTCATTAATTATTGATAAGCTCCCCTGCACTGTCAACTGTGTCCTTATGTTTCCACATCTTTACAGAGCAGAATGTGCCTTCTTCGTTAATGTAATGTCTGCTCTGCTCATTAAAGGCCCAATTTGTTAAGCTTTTTTTTTTTTCCAGGTCACATATCGTTCTTCTGAATGTGCTCTGTGGATGTAAATGTGCAATATGGGTACGGAAAATAACTGATGTGAATGGTTAGTTTTTTTCTTAAACCAAGCCATTTTCTGCTCCCATTTAGAGCCTGGATGGAAATGTGGTGACAAGGAGTGATGCTCGCGTGTCCTCCCTCACTCTGAAGTATGTCAAGTATACAGATGCGGGCCAGTATCTTTGCACAGCACGTAGTGCCATTGGAGAGGATAATCAGCCAGCATACCTGGAGGTTCGCTGTAAGTATTCCTTTCATTCTTAATAGAAGTGTTTTGGCCTAAAACGTTTGTGTAGGCTTGTAAAAGTGACTTTATGACACAACATGGTATAGATTTAAAAATAATAATAATTTCCTGATCAGAAGGGAAGTTATAGATTCACTTTTACACAGCCTTAATTTCAGGTACTACTGAAACTACAAAACCAAAAATGCTTTGGCAGAAAGTTTCTATCAAGTGTATGTTTTGTTTCCTAGATGCCCCTAAAATACATGGTGCAGTGGCAGTGTATACCTGGGAGGGAAATGCAGTGAATATCAGCTGTGAGGTGAAGGCTCATCCCAACGATGTGTCTATTGTTTGGCTGAGAGATGGACTGCAGCTCCCCAACTCAAACACCACCAACATCAAGATCTTCAGAAGTCCATCAGCCAGTTACCTGCAGGTACACACGTCAAACCGCAATTTACCCCCTGGAAAGTAAATGTACACATATACACAGTTCTTCAACACACACACATGCCCTGTGTGTCATCAAGATTTCATGACCATAGACTTCAAGTGAATGGTTTTCTTTCAGCTCCATTCTGTTAAAAAAAATAAATAAAATAAAAAAAAAAAATCTGATGAATAATTAAGCAGCAGGAAAGCTCACAGCAACAAATAAAAATAGGCTACTCTAATGGACAAACAAAAAGGTCACCTTCAGAGTATTTGACACACAAGTTTGTTCATCCGTTTTGGTACACTGCCCTTCATATATTTGCTGCTTTCATTTTTTATTCTCCTCCTCTAGATAACCCCAGAGTCTGAAAATGACTTTGGTAGCTATAACTGTACTGCCTCTAATGAGATGGGAACAGAGTCCAAGGAGTTCCTGCTCATCCAGGCCGGTCAGTGATGATACTACGATTCAAAATCCCTCTTTATTTTGCATTTATGTTTGTGTCAGTTTTTTTAGCATGGTCTGATTTTTGATTTGAAGGACTATGGGTGATATAGTCAATAATAGCTTGAACAGGACCTTATTCTGGGACTCAACCAGAGTAGTTTTGCATGAATCACAGTTCAAAAAACAGGAAACAGGCAATACTAGCTCGAGTGTCCTTAAAAGCCCACTTTCTTCCAATTAGCTGAACGTCCAGAAACCTGAGGAGAGGCATCCAGTGTTTGTGAACACTGACTCATCCTCTTTCTGGTGTGGAGGTTCTGAAACCAAACTGTAAAACTAGGTAACAAAAATAATTGATAGTAAATGGCAACATGCTCAAGCTTAGAGTGGACAGCATCCACAGCATATAAAAATATAGGCTCCTTTCGACTGGAAAGGAAAATGTGTGCTGTCAGAAAATGCCAAAGTTGTTAGTAATATAAACAACTGTATAGTAACCCTGCACCATTGGTTATTTCTAAACAAAGGCAACAGGCAAAAAAATAGCTATCACATTCTTCGTGCTCTCTCTAGTCTAATTAGCTTTGCGTGAGTGCATGCCGAATCTTTATGCAAATGCATATTACATAGTGACAAAAGTTATGGCAGAAAAGCCTGGAGTACAAACGAGGTGTTTCAAAAAGGTGTTCTCTATACCTTTGAAAAGGAATATTGTCCAACACATTAAAGAACGGGCATAATATGTGCAATATGTATAATGTGTGCAAAACCTGCATATTTGGGATAAATATTTAGTAGTTAAAGATTTCATTGTAGTGTGTAAATTTAATTGTAAGTAAAACAAAAGGTTTTCTATGGCCTCAGGCTTAAGGAGCAGAGTTTACACCCATATTGAAAACACATTGGACCAAAACATCCACCACAATGTGACATTACACACAGCGCTGCTTGTTTAAATAGAGGATAAAGCTAAACTGAAAAGGCAATGTAACCAACCTGAGATAATTTAACGTTACTTCCCTCTGGTTGTTTATGAAATGCAACAGATTTGAGCTTTTCCCTTTGTGGGGTGCAGAAATGTAAAACAGTACATATTATTGTGCACATCCACAGTTTTACTGTGTGTATTATTTAAATAAAACACAGTTTAACTTTTTGTAACTCAAGCTCACCACCAGCTGATAGCATAGACTGTATATTCACCAGCTCATTAGATAAATGGAAGAGAGAACAGAGAGATAGCACCACTGTTAAGACACAATCTCAAGTAAATGACAATACACAATAATTTAGCCACTAGTTCTTGGATATGGAATAAACAGAGTGAGAGAGTAGTGGTGGCTGAAGTAAAATAACATTGTTCTGATCAACGGATTAAACTTGACTAACATGAATAGTCAAATAATTGTTCAGCAGAAGTCACATATTTTCTATAATGAAGTCTGCCTTTCCACACGATCTTTTCATTTTCTTCGGTACCAAATAACAGTTGTAGGATACTTAAATTAAAGTGTTATTTTCTTTGTGCAGTTACCATCATTTAAGGCTTATGTTGAAGCTGTTACTTCAGTCAGTTTGACATAGGCACATTTAAATGTTTTTCCCACCGTTTTTTCAGAAATAATGTCAAAAATATGCAACATTCATTGCAAGAGAAATGGCATTACTGTCATAAATAATATATTTCTTGTTAGATGAAGTAGTTTTTAAATGTAATTTGGAGCCATTAGGAGTGTGAGCTCATTGTGTAAGTGTAATGGAAGTGACAGTGTTGGTGTGCTGCAATCTAACAGGTTTTGTTGTAATCGCACTGCATTTCCTCCCTTTACCAGAGGTGCCATCAGCACCATCCATCAGTGAGGTGAGACCATTCTCCACCACAGCACAGATCCAGTTTGAGGAGCCTGAGTCCACTGGAGGAGTTCCTGTGCTGAAATACAGCGTAGAGTGGAGGACGCAGCACAGGGGCAGCTGGGTGCAGAGGATGTTTGAGATCCAAGATGGTAAGAACATAAATTTAAACAAAAATGATGTGTTGGGAAATTGGATTTTCTTTTTTGATTGTTTTTTGTGTTAGGGGGCTGGTCCCATTAAGATTGGGGATTAAATGGTAAGACTGAAAGAATTTAAAAATTTGTTGTGCAATGTTTTGTTTTGCAAATGTACATTTTTGTTTAAGAACATCTTAAAAAGCAATTTATTTCAAAATTGTGTAGATACAGGTTTTCTTATTGCACTTGTTATACAAAAGAGAAAAAAATTAATGAAACTCATGATGACATGAAACAATAAATTATATTATTTAACAATGAAATTGGCAAGATTAATAATATGTGCCACATATTCTGAATCCCAAAAATGATATAAACATAGTGGCTGAGGAACAGCTGTCAGTTCTGCTCCTGTGTATGTCTGGTTTTAGACCTTTTAGACCATCTCTAAATAGATTTATCTGTTGTTTAAATATTGTTGGAATGAAATGAAAATTGCTCTATAATCACTGTGTACTTGTGATTGAATTAATTATGCATGTATTGTTGGATCAGTGGATGTGTTTGTTTTACCTCTAATCAAAATTATCAAGGCGTTCTCAGCAGGGATTGATAATGCTGCCTCTGATATAATGATATATTGTAACAGGCTCCATCAGTGAGGTGACTATCACAGGCCTGAAGCCAGAGACCAGCTACGAAGTAAAGTTGTCAGCCATCAACGGCAAGGGTGAAGGTGAAAGCAGTCCCGCTGAGTTCTTCAAGACAGAGCCTGTCCGTAAGTGGCACAAGTTGCACACTTTAGCACAGTACAGAGCCACTATCAGACCTTTCTGATCTCTGTCAACACAAACACATTAACCCAGGGCCACAATGTTGGAGTTAGAAGTGCTCATCTGTCCCATTACTGATCTCTTTTAAGAGTAGAGTTACTCAGCAGCTGGATAGCACCACAAAAGTCAGCACTGAAAAGATTTGGACAGTGTCACAAAAGCTTCCAGAGTCTTCTCAGACTGAAGTCTCAAGTTTTTTTTTTTTGTCTCAAAGTAATCATCTAATCCTCGATCTCTTTGTGCAGACCATAAATTATAATGTGAAACACCCTAAAAACCAGCCTTGTGGCGATTCTTTAACTCATTATTTAGTTTTTAGCCCCCTCTGTTGGTTGGGGATGCGACTTTCTGGAGAAGAAACCTCTGTCCTCTGTCGGAGTCACATTCATTGTCCCCGTTGACTCATAATTGATCCCATTGTTGTGCATAATTTGTTCACAATTGTGTGCATGCTGCTCATTTCCACATATTTTCATTATATAATTTTAATCGTCCATTTTTTTTTTTTATCCATTTGCCATCATCTGTCTTTTGTATCCATCAGGCCACACTTACAAAAGTAAGTGATTTCTCTTACCCTTGTTGAACTCTGAGTTTACCTTGAACATTTAATCTTGTAGGTGTTTTAAAATTCTGTTCATCAGTATTAAATGTAATAAATATACCTTTGGATTAATATATTTTTAGAACATCTTATCCAATTCAGTTTTGCTTTGAATCTGTATGTCCAGACCCACAATATTTTGCAAGAGTAATTTATTACGCTGAGCAAACATTGTTGGATGTCTGTCCTGTAGTTAATAATTAAAGACAAGTAGGATATGTGGATTAAATTAGCTGGAATGTATCCATGTAATGTAGTAACATTTCACTTCAAGCCACCTTTCAAGCCGTGTCTTAAAGCAACCATTGTGTTTAATGTGTTCCTCCTCTGCCTCATTCCCAGGTTAAATGTGGCAGTCATTTAATAAAATATTTTGTTTTCACTCTGCCAGAAATGAGTCTTGGTAAACTCTTCAGTGAAGTGTTATTACAGACTCAGGTAGTCATTTGTGCTGATTCTGACTGCCTGATATCTTCTCTTTTATATCCCTAGACGGCCTTTTTCATTTTTTCACTGAAGACACAGGTTTGTTCTGTAGTGAGGATAATAGAAGATTAGTTTTTACTGCTGTAGCCGTTTCTTTCCCTACAGGATAGCCGCACCACCCTCATCCTCAACTCCGCTGTAGCTGTTATTTCACCCACATCACATGACTTAACAGCTGAGTTATCCTAATATGAATATTAATATAATTTGATTAGCAGCTTGTGAATTAATTGGCTTAATGACAGTATCATGAATTAATGCCAAATCTCTGCATTTCAAAAGCTGTACATATCCCCTCTGGCTCCAGCTATTTGGTGTAATTTGGGAATGTTTACATTTGGCTTAGGCCCATCAGCATTGATTAATCTGTTGCCTTGCAAATTACAAAGCGTGTAAAGTCAAGAGGATAAAGCTGTTAGATGTCTGTTGCTCTTTTCACATTGAGAGCCCAAACAGAGGAATTCCTGCGCTCAGTTGTTGTGTATATCTGTACGAAGCTTTGTTGTGATTCCATGTCTCGTTTCAGGTTGTCTCTGGCTCATTTAAGTTTTTTTTTTTTTTTTTTTCCCCTTAACCTGTATTTAAGTTGTGTTGTATTGTTATGTCTTTTATGTCCTTCTTCCTTCAACCACTCACGTGTGCATTTCATGTGGCTGTTATTTGACTTGCATGGTGCTGATGAGCCCCTCCACTCTGCAGAAGGTAACTTGATGTTGCAGATTTTTGAAAGAAGATTCCTAACTATAACTGGAGAATCCCACAATTTAACAACATATTAATTGCTTCTATGCAATCATGTAACACATGTCTACCTCAATCCTATTAATCAAGTCATACAGACATTGCCTCAGCAGGATAAATGAGCAAGAGCCAGAGCTGTTGTCAGAGTAATATATAACAGTCAAGAGTGCTTAATATCAGCATCACTTGGATGGTTTTGATAGCCTGCTACCTGAAGGATGTTACCCCTCCTTCTTCTAGGGTGTTTTACTATAAATCAGGTGTGTAATAAACACTTTCCACTAATTACAAGAGAAACCTAATCAGAGTCCTTGTACCTTCCTACAAAATATGACTCCTACCGGCAATTTGCTCTGGTTCTCCATCAACAAAAATCAGTAATCCTGCTCAGTGCTGCCATACATACACTATATCTTCCATGTTGTTCATCATCAGGCTTAGTCTGAACATCAGGACAGGACACATCCTCCAACGTGGGCTGATGAATTAATCAGGGGTTTGAAGGACAGAGGTCATACAGTCTGAATACATCTTCCTTGTCGTCTATTATACAGTAAAATTTTATTTAAGAACGGCCAAGTTTAATCATTCAGTCTTTATTTAAGTTTAGTTGTGCTTTATCTGCAGAAGACAAGCCAGCATCCATGCACTGATCTCGTCAGGTGTTAGCTAAGGGTCGTCCCCGCCTGTCTGCTCACAGCCTCCTGCTCCTCAGTCAGTCAGGTGTTGAAGCACAGGCAGATCCTCAGCTTGTGGACTGGAGCACCAACAAAACACACCCTACCGGCTTCAGGCGGTAGCTGTCGTTAGCTTTACCGTGATCAGCTCCACAGCCATGACAGCTGGCTGGCGATAGCCAGGCTAGCTAACGTTAGCATGCTACCGTGACCCCGCTGGTGAAAATACACATGTAACAGTGAGCACAAATCAAGTTACTTACACGAAGAGGAGAAGAAAAGCTGGTCCTTAAACAGCTTCCAGCCTCCACCTGGTTAGAGCCAGACCAGTACTGTCCCTGATCCATTGGGCGGACTGGGAGAGGGATTTAGCCTCGGACTGACCCCCTGGGCTCGACTGAGACCTGAGCCGAGAAACGTGGTTTGTGTAGTGGAGGAAACCCCGGAGGACCGATATCACCTGAGCACCGAGGGCAGCAGACCTCACCTGTGGGCGCTGCTCGAGTGGGGGAGGGGGGGGTCAAAGGTTTTACACCCACTATATCTTTACATGTAAAATTATATAATTGGTTAAAATCTTAATGACCAAAGTGGCCACATTTAAAAACGGTCTAATATAACATTGATTGTGGAAATTAGTCATATGAGTTTAAGAACAAACATTGCTTAGTGTATAATGAGTAAGTTGTACCCAGTGGTTGTCTTTACAGGTAAACCTATTTGTTCTGCCGTGACAGGTCAATCCTACATAAGCATTTCAGTCAATGATAAATAGCCCTTTACCCTGGAGCCTTGTATGACACAGGGGGAATGTCAGCCTATAATTTTTGTACCAATTTAATGTCACTCAGCAACCGGGACTGAATCAGATAAGCATGTGGCTGTGTGTCATTTTGTAATTAGTCAGACTTGAGACATGCCATCTTGAGGCAAGTGATTAAGACGGACAAGTGACCTTAGAAGACAACAACAAAGAGAACGGGTACTTTTAAACTTTTTTTGAAATTTCTAATGAAATTCTTTTTCCTCCCACTCCACAATTTTAAAGGTGGGCTGACAAAACTGACATGCTTCTAACTAATCTCTGCATTTTTAAATGAACCTCTAAATAACCTCTGTATTGATCTTGTTTGCCTGTAGGGAATCCCAACCCACCTAAGCTTGAGGGAATACTTCAACCTAAAGGCAACTCCCTTAAAATCAGCTGGATCAAGCAAGACGACGGTGGCTCACCCATCTTGCATTATCTCGTCCGCTATAAACCAGTGAGTATAGTAATAAGAGCTGATTATTAGTCTAAAACTGGGCTTTGGGTATTTTTCACATTTTTTCTAACCTTTCATATGTCAAACCATTAATTGGTTGATCACGAACTTATTTTGCAGACTAATTATAAATAAAAAAAAATAAAAAGCCTCCATGTTAATGTATAACTGAAACAATTAGCTGATAAATTGATGTGTTGATCACAAGGAAATTAATCTACATCTGTTTTGACTGATCAATTAAGCCAGTTTTTGAGCAAAAATAACAACTATTTTGATGTTTCAAGCTGAATCAACCATGTCCTTGCTTACATCTTAGAAAACTGTAAATCAATGGGATTTGACTGTTGGTTAGACATGAGACGGACATCACTGTGGAAAATGTCATTTTGAGAATTGATGGGCATTTTTCAATATTACCTGATATTTTATAGACCAAATGATTAATTAATTATTGTAGAAAGTAAGATTAAATAATATTAATTGATAATTCAAGCTAATGCACACACTAAATATCTTTCT
The DNA here is from genome assembly GCA_038496675.1 of Rachycentron canadum. NCBI lineage: Eukaryota > Metazoa > Chordata > Actinopteri > Carangiformes > Rachycentridae > Rachycentron > Rachycentron canadum. The sequence continues at coordinate 9,158,680 of CM076657.1, read as the reverse complement.
GTTGTGTCTTCAGATACAAGCGTCAGAGTGGAAACCAGAAGTCAGACTGCCCAGCGGCAGCGAGTACGTGGTTCTCAGTGGGTTGGAGTGGGATACAGAGTACAATGTCTATGTGGTGGCAGAGAATCAGAAGGGCAAGTCCCAACCTGCAACTATGTCCTTCAGGACATCCACAGAGCCAGATGCCATCCCAGGTACCCTCCCTCGATTCACCTAACTGCAACTAAACAGCCAGAAAACTGAGGAGCCAAACTCAAAGCTCGAAACCAGAGCGTCACACTCTATTTTTAACTTTCTAGCTCTGAGAGGTGAATGACAACTAAATAAATCTACTGAAAAAAATAGATTTCCTGGACAGCGGTGAGCCAGAAATGATTTTCCGGCTGAATTTTCTCACTTTAAAGTTTTGACAGCCCTTGCTAAATGAGCTTGAGTTTGCGCTCACAGAACTGGGACAGGCACTTTCCATTGAGGATGAAATGATTTCCTCTCAGTGATTGTAGTTTTTCTTTAGCTTTGTTTACTGTTAAAATAGAAACTAGAGTGGATAGTTTGTTCCTTTGTGGAGGCAGTCTTCCAAATTGACCCTTAATAATCTCTAATTAACTCAGATGCAGCTGTGGGTTTTTTACTAACTATACAAAAAACACTCCGCTTATTAGATTCCCTTTAGGTGTTAGACACTGCTGAGGGCTTCATATCACAGCTTGCACCATTATGTCTTCTTCTCACTTCTTTTCTAATTCATTTTCTAATCTAAAGCATTTCCCACTCACCCACCACTCAGTCACTTTCGAGTCAACATGTAGTTTTCCCCTTTGTGCGGTGCTTTTGCTTTGATGTGTTGCTGTATTTTTTTTCCCCCTTGATACAAAAAAATCATTTTTTTTTCCACTTTTGGTTTTCAGACCTGACACATTTTCACGTTCTCTCTTCCTCTGTTTCCCCACCCTTCTCTTTTTTTCCCCTTTGTTTCCCTTCATTCCCCTTTTGTTCTCTTTCCCCCTCTCTCTCTATCCCCGCTCTCAATGTTCCTGTTCTCTTGCCTGGTCCTGGACATTGGTGTGATGGACCACGTGAACATTTTCGTCCTGACCTGTGTGCATTTTGGTGTGGTTGGGGTTGTGCTGTCCTCCCCCCTCAGCCACTCAGGGCTGCTCATCTGTGACATGCACTTTGGTATCACTCATCTTGTCCCTCATCACTGTACTTCTGCTCTCTTAGTTTTTGTGGGGAAGGCACATTAAACAGAAGCCGAGAGGTTGCCTTTTCTCTGGCCTGGCTGTCTCGCTGGACGCTTTCACTCCTTAAAACAGACTTTGTCCATGACAGACATGACACTGTTATGGGTGAGAAAAGGGTGCTGTGTAGCTTGAGAACAGACCAGACAGACGTGCTGAACCAAAGGCAGTGGAAAACCTCCGCCTCCCACAGATTCACTCTGCTCAACATTAGCAAAGCCAGTGACCAGTTCTAGACAACAGAGGAGTACCAGTTTACAGTAATGAACAATAGTGGAATTGAAATGAGGTTATTTTAAAAATAGATAAAACAGAATAAAGGCTGAGTGCTGGACCTGTCCGTTTACATAAACACTGTACTATATTCTTTAATGGCTCACAAAATTTTGCATATGTACTGTAAAGGTTTTTAACATTAACGTTTACATTATTAAAAACAATACAGGCTAACTGAAAATGTTTGTAATAATGGCACAGTTGATAAGCTGTATTATCATAAGGAAACTGTTATTTTTTTTGCTGAATACTAAGACAAATATCCAGAGATTTCTCATGCATGTCATGTGTATCAAATGTCATTCAAAAATACCTGTTTTTATACATTTATAATCAGAGGGTGCTTTACTCAGCTGTATTTAATTCACTAGCAGACCTTGTTTACATGTTAATTATTGGCATCACAAGAGTTAAATGTATCTCTAAACAGAGAATATTATAGAGTGTACACTCTGCAGTCTTCTGCTAGAATTAAAATGGACTTTCTATAAACAGTGATGATGCCTCACAGCTTTTTGTGATATCTGGAAAAAGCCTCATGTTCATTTTGTCCACAAAATATCCTGCACGTCTGGGTAACTAGCAACACAGTGTAAGCTTTGGTTTGCTGTTCTTTCTAATACCAAATAAATGGGCTGAATATATTTTTTTAAAAGTTCTTTTTAACTACAGGCTAACCTTAACCCATTTGCATATAAATTCCTCAACATGCTTCATATTTAAGACAAAGTTGTATAAATAATTAAATACAAGTCACAAAGCAGAGTCTACACCAACATCACACTGCATCTAAATTCATGCTGAGACATCTAGAACATATCAGTGCTTGTAACAGGTGAGTTGTTTTTGTGTTATGGAAGTATTTGTGGTTGTTTCTATAAAACTGTCACACTGCAGTTGTTCAGTGCTCTCCCTATCTTGTCTCTTGTCTGGCAGATTTGGGTGATGAAGCAGCACTCTCCATGGGCATCATGCTCTGGGCAGGGATCCTTGTCGTGGTATTTGTGCTCCTGCTGCTGGCTGTGGATGTTACCTGTTACTTTGTCAACAAATGTGGCCTCATCATGTGCCTCTGCGGCAAATCAGGCACAGGGACCAAAGGACACAACTTGGAGGAGGGCAAGGCAGCTTTCATGTGAGTAACACAGATTTAAAGTACAAGTGCAATTCAACAATATTGTGTGACACAGCCAGATAAACATTAATGTTCAGTTATATTGAGGGATGCAATTTTCTTTTCCAATCAGATACTGTATGAATGTTATTTTCAATTTGGCAACATAGATGTTTTTAATGTTACTCTCATCACTATTTTCGATTTCAACAATGGATCATATTGGGCAACTTGAGTGGTTATGGCACATACTATACAGACATGATGAGCACCCAGCAGTAGGTCCCTCATTCAACTCTTTGCCAGTCAGACCCTTAACTGCATCTCCCGCACTCCCTACCATGTTTCCTGTCTGTCTCCATTTCCCTGTCAAATAAAGGTATTAGAAAAAAAAAACTAAATTCATTCAAATAACTAATGAATTAGGTCACTATAATGTAAATGGTGGCACTCACATGCAACTCTGAGGAGCTTGTATGCACGTTTAAAATAGCGTTTTGTTTTTAGGTTTCACAACTTTACTGTTTGGGTTCAATTTGAGTCAGTGATGAGTATCATTTCCAGATATCTTCCAAAGTTAGTCCTTTTAGAACATTTTTATTTATTTTTTATTTATTTTTTTTTTTTTTTACAATCCCTCCAATGAAGCTGAGCAGGGAAACACTGCACAAACTGAAACTTTTGACAACTGCTGAAGCTTCACATGAGCATCAGATGAACCTTTGAATACATTTTTGTACGAAAGGCTGTTGATTCCACTGTTGATATGATGGGGTTACAAATCAGTGTTAATGTTGCTTCCTTTTCTACTGGCTGTGTTAACATAGACTGTTTGATAAACTAGTTTACCATCTTAACTTTATATCTAGTATTTTGAGTTAACATGGCTTGTTGTGCTGCCCCCAAGTGGGCAAAATGATCAATTAATTAAATATGTCCATATATGACGCCAAATGCACTGTTTTGAGTAATAAAGTACTTCAGATGTTTTTTGGTCAAGTTTTAATGTCCCTTTATGTTGTTTGTACCTCATCTACTGCTTTAGTGACTCCCTACTTTTCCCAGAAAGCCTTTCAAGGAGTGACATTTAGGGATGATGAAGTGCCTCTGCTGTTTAGGCTGCTAAAGCAAGAGATAAATGGGGGAAGGGTTTTCCATTAGGAAAAACTGAAGAGTTGTGCTTCAAGAGCAAAATAATCATGTCTTGTGATGGTCCACTCAGTCAGTATCTAAAGGAACAGAGATTGGTTTCCTCCTTCAATGAAAATATGAAGGATTCTAGGTTTAAGTGAGGCATTGAGCTAATACACTCATGTGCACAACAAGGCAGTTTTGAATCAATTTGAGTGGGAAGTTGCATTGTGTATTGATTTTTGCTCCATTTTATGCTGCCAGTTTCTCTAAAATACAGCCACACAGGCTACTTCAAGTGTCAGCCGATCAAATATTCAGACTGTGATGGGGTTGAACAGTTATCCATTTAGCCTGGAGACATAATGTCCTTTTGTACATATGGCTGCAACTAATGATGATTTTTATTACCAGTTATTCTCCATAATTTATTGATCTATTAAATATCAAGAAATAGTGAAAACATGCCAATTGCAACTTTCTAGATTCTTCAGATGCTTCTTCAGATTCCTTCCTTTGCCCACCTAGCAGCCCAAAATGTATTTAGCTTATTGTAATGTATGACAATAAAAGCCTTCCACCTTACAAGCTGAAATCACGTTTCAGAGACGCACACGTAATCATTTCAGCTCTACTTGTATCACTTTTTCTTACAGTTCACTGTGGCAGAAACCAGAATTTTTCAGATCAGATTATCTGTTGCTGATATAAACATATAAATCTTTTCTGTGCTACAGAAAAGATGAGTCCAAAGAGCCAATTGTGGAAGTCAGAACAGAGGACGAGTGCACAGCCAATCATAACGCAGCAGGACCTACAGAGCCCAATGAAACGACACCTCTTACAGAGCCAGAGTGAGTAAAAGCTGACATACAGCACATTGCCTTTTTATTGCTCAAGTCTTTTTAGATGTTGTACATTGCACTCCACTTCAAAGAATAATAACATTATTCAACAGGATATTTGACCCTTGAAATTTTCAGAAAAGTTGAGGTCATTCTTGAGTGGAGTCCACTGAACTGTGTTGCTTTTCTGTTTTTATTCCCTTTCAGAGGGATTACTGCACTTTGTGTTTCTTCTCCGGCCTTTGGAGATTTTCTGTCTCATTATTAACAAGGTTGAAGCAATACCAGTTAAAGACACTGAGAGGCTTTTGTCCTCTTGAGCGTGGTCAACTCCTATGAAGTCATTTGACAACCTCAGCAGCCATCTCTCATATCAGCAGTCTGGAAAAATTAGATTATTTAGTATGACATTGTCACTGGTACTGTTTAACCGTTATAGGTTGTTCTGCGTGGTGCTGTAGTTTTCTGCAGGAAGACTGGTGCTTTTTTAGTACATTAGTTTTCCTAGTCAGTGTACTCTGTGTTGGTGTGTGTGTGGGATGTATCCTTTAATGTCCACTCACAGCATGATGCCCTCTTTTTCTTTGTTTCTTTTTCTCACTAGGCTTAATAGCTGCTGTTTTTTAGTTGCTTTGTTTATGTTTGTGTGAATTTCTAAAGCCAACTAAACCCTCTGCATGCTCTCTTCCGGGCCACCCTTCCTCTGTCACAGTCACCCTGGTGTCTAGTCTGTGTGTCTCTGTTCTCTCCCTGCTCTCTCAGGCTGGCGGCTTTCACTGCTGCTCTGGCACTGGAAACCCTCTCCTCCGTAGCCACCAACTCTGACACAGCCACTGCAACAATTGACCCCTCTCAGGACAGCCCCTCTAGCGAGACCACTACCCTCACTTGTAGCTTGTCTACACCAGCCAACGACCCCTCACCCACACCCATCCTGGCCCCAGCCCCAACTCCAGAGTCAAATGTGACCCCACCAACTCCCCTCCTCTCTACGTCTGCTGTTGAGGCTAAAATGGCCCCCTTAGTAGAGCAAAGAGGAAATAATGCTCCAGAAGAACAGGAGAAAAAAATGACCCCTCCCAATACACCTGAATGGACTAAACCTCAAAAGTCTGGGACACCGATACCACCAAAGCGTAGACACTCTCCCAAACTTGCAGCTCTGAATGCTAAAGGTAGCCCCCCTGTATCTCCACTCGCTGCGTCTTCCTCATCGTCCTCTCCAACTCTCAACACCAAGAAACCTGCTCCAAGCCCACCGGTCGCCAAGCTTCCCATGAAGCCAGACACTGTAGCCTTAGGCACCGATACGCCAGCACAAACTGCCTCTACTCTAGCAACCCCTGCCCCTCCAATATCAGACACTGATTCAAACGCCACTGCCCCAAATCTAAGTGGGTGTAGCCTTGCTGCCTTTGACACCAATAAACCTACTGACCAAACAGTTGATAATAACATACCCACTGCCAAAGATGCTGTTACTAGCTCTCCCTCAGTCATCCACAGTGCTCTTAAAGTCCTGGATGCTGAAGAACCGTCTCCTCTAGTTGCAGACGTCCCCTCTCCTCTTCCTGTTACTCCTATTTCTTCTGCTCCTGCCCCCCCCAGTCTAGAGGCACCTGTCTCAAATGATCTCCTCACAGCGGTGTCGGACACGTATGACTTACTAACTCCTGACATGGCACCCAGAAGTGCTAATTTAGAGTTAGAGCTGACAAACGGGACCAAGAGACCCTCCCTGCCCCCGACAGACCTTATTAGCTTAGACAGCCCGCCCTCTGCCCCCTCTCTGCCCAACGGAGATGGAGCAGACCTCCCCCCCTCAGGCCCAGTTGTGGAGGCATCAGAGACTCTGGCCAAGACTGCTACTCCTGTCAACGATGAGTACGGCTCCCTCTAGAGGTTTATCTGTGTGTGTGTGTGTGTGTGTGTGTGTGTGTGTGTGTGTGTGTGTGTATGTGAGTGTGTGTGTGTGTAATTTGTATGCCCATTCATTCACCACCGCATCTTGCCATTGACCACACAATATTAAATATTGTAATGGTAAACTGTGGTAATGACATTGGGATAATGATCAGTAAGATGTTGTGGATAGAGGAGCGATATAATGCTTTTGTTTCTTATGCTTGTGTGTGACAGTTCTTCATTGTGGGGTCTCTAATGTTGCAACATTCACCACAAGAATAGTTGAGGCCCTTTCAGACATGCAGCTCATTACATAAATGCGATGGCAATATTACACAACAATCTCGTCTTAAAAAGTACCTGAATCACTTTTACAGAAAAAGTCACAAAAACAATCTTGAGCCTTGTATTTCCATAAAACATCCAATATGACACAAGACTGAACTGAATGTGCATCAGATTAAAGTTACAGCAGCACCAGGTAGAATGTCTCATTCAGCCTTCTTCATTGAAAGAATGAGGCTGGTGATATTCTGTATTTTTGTCTGTATTATTGTCATCAAATACCAAAACCAACAATGAATTGCTCCTTACAAACAAGATTTGTTTGTGGAATCCAAACCTGATATCTCCTTGTTCCTCTGTGTCAAAGAGCCCTATTGTTGTCTGAAAAGCTTTAAAAAACAAATAAGCCAGTTGATTGCACTGGTCACATGTTCCTTCACTACAGTGAACATGGGCACTATAGTTTATTTTCAGTAAACCCCACAAACAACATTCTGCTGCTGTCAATGTGTACACTATTTCCTACTGTTTGTCAGATTTTTGAGTATTTGTGAGCCATCTTTTTTCAGTAGGAACCACAGACATGATGAGGAAGTCTGACTATTCAGACATGATACATCGCATTGTCGGTTTGGGTCATGTCATGAAATTTGTGGACAATAAGAAAAATATGGAATAACACCAGACGTTTTTTAATTATCTTTGAAAAAACGTTTAAACACTGTTAATAAGTCAATGTTAAACTGTAGGTGTATTAGGTTGGTTTCTGATAATTAATTGATTTACAAAAAAATAGCTATTTTGATAATTGATATGTATTTTTTTTCAGAATAAGTCATTAAACATTTGGTAGTTTTAGCTTTTCGTGGGTGCCATTTTGCTTTGTCTTATTCGACAATAAAATTAATATTTGTAGGTTTTTGAAGTATTGAGGGAAAACAAGCAAGTTCATGACATCACTTTTTTTTTTTTATTGATTAATCAACCAAGAAAATGATCACAAATTAATGGGCAATAACAATCATTAGTTTAAAAAATGTTTAACAATCCTCTTAGAAAAACAATCAGATCTGCAGTCTCTGTCTCTGTATATTTTAAATTCTAATTCATGCCATCTTCATGGATGAATTTATGACTTTCCAGAAAAACACATTACTCACATTATGTGAGTAAATGGAAATAAGATGAATCTCAACTCTACGTCTTTTCATTCTGTGTTTGGACATCGTCAGACATAATAAAATAATCTAATGGTGAAATTGAGAAAATGTAGTAGGGGGTTCACTTTGAGAAGAGGAGGTGAGTGCTTACAGTGGCTATTAATTAAGTCTTCAACAGCAAAATAAGTTGTCAAATCCATCACTGACAGGAAACATTTTTCTTTTTAACTCAGTGGTGCCACCACTCCCTTTCGTGCACCAGATGCCAAATATCGCAGAGGCATTGTGGCTCAGTCCTGTCACATCTGAATAAAGCCATAAACAACACCTACAGGACGTATGTAAGCCGTCACTTTAACAGACAGATGAAGCCATTAATGTCTCATATTCCATGTCTGAAATGGGCTTTTTTTCAATGACAAAACGTTTTGTCTCGGGCAGTAACTCTGCGCCTGAAGAGTGTTGCCTAAATCCTCACCAGCTCTGCAGCTCTACTAAAGGGAACTAGCTGTGGTGTTTTCCTGCTCTGGGCTGCACAGGAGAGAAGAGGCGCTGCAGGCAGATCTAGAAACTGTGCCTCTCTGCTTTAACACCAACATGGATATCACAACCACATGCCCAGGGCTTATTGATTGTCCTGTCACAATCTCTTTGTGGTAGAACTAAACTGATCGATAGAAAGTATTTGCTACACACTGTTTCAGTTTAGGAATGAATTATATGGGTATGTCATTATCTGTTTAATTTATCTGTCTGTTATTGAGGTGGTGAAGAAATATGTAAGAAGACGTCTGAATACATTGTGTCTTCTTACATATTGGGTGAAGGTGTCATTGAGAATAAATGGTTAAACTTGTGTTTAACTGATGTGTTTGTTTGCTGAGAACTTTTCAGTTTCTTTGCTGAAGATGATCAGATTTCTAATTTTGAACTTTCTCCCTTTTCCACTGCAGGAAGATTTTTTCTGATGAGAAAGTCAAACTGGAGGAAGCTGAATTAACAAATGCCCTGACGGAGATCGCTGCAGAACACAACAGTGTCATACAGACAAAAGGCACCGAGAGCAAAGCATGATGGGTCTGGGCAAACCCAGCCCAGTCCAAAACATTTTGCAGCAGCAACAAGCAAGAAACACTGCAGGAGTTTTGATTTCCAGTGCCCTTAACTACATATTGAAAACACACATGTCGATTGGTTAGAGCGCACTTTGACTGTGCTTTCATTTTCTGCTTTCATCCATGAAATGTTTACTACACCCAAGGAGTTTATCTTTAGGTCATAAGAGATTTGTTTTATTTTTTTATTCTTATTTTATTTAACCAGTTGGGATGATTAAGAACAATCTCTTATTCTAATGATTGCTTGGTAAATATATGAAATTAGACTTACTTTCTATTCTGCTGTTCAGTTTAAATTGCGATTGCACACAGTGCTGTATTGGATTATTTTGAGAAATGTAAAAACAAAAAACTGACTATATATAGAAATTATTTTTGTTAATTTCATGTTCTATTGCTCAAATGTAAAACTGTTTGCATTTTTTTTGACTCTTAATTTGTGGACTAGTCTCATTAAATAGCTTGTTCTGCATGTCTGACCTGCAAGTGGTTGTACAGTTTTGTTTACAAGGTTTGTTTCACTTTGTCTGTTCCAGGGATGTTTCATCTCTCACAGATTTGCTGGCATTGATTAAAGAAAGGCCGAGAACAATGTTTGGATTAAAACCATTTTTGCTATGGCTTCAAAAATACAGGATTAACCCACAGCCAGCTGCAGGGGGAAAGAGGCTGACAGAGAATCCCACAACTTATCAACAATGTGCTTCATCAGATCAGATCTGGCCCTTTTTACAATCAAATTTATTCAGACCGTCACTGCCGTACAACAGTGATAGTTAAAATATCCATTAATTAACCGTGTTTGATTAAAAAAGGCAACTCATTGAACACAAACATTCACAGGAAATAAAGATGCAGAACTGCTAATTCTCAGCCAAGGGTTGAAGAACCGTGAATCAAGTGAATGTCTTATGATCTTGAGCTAAATATACGCCACACGTTTGTTTGGGGAGCAACAACTACAATAGCTATCATTCCTTCCTCACAGTAAAGCAGATCAATGGTCTGGCTTCATACTTTGAGTTGTGCTTTTGAAGCAAAAAATAAATAAAAACTCTCAAAAGCATTTTTGTACTATTTAAAAACTACAACGATTTCTTTTCCATTCCTGCCTGCAAGCTTGTGCACTGTGCCTGTGTGTCAGTAGATTGTCTTGTCATCAGTTTCTATGATAATCTGCATAGCTTTGTCGTGAGAGATTTAGCCTATTCTTTTTATTTAATATATTGTATTATTAGAAGAAAAGATAACGATAAATGGACTAATGTGGTCATTATAACACGTGTAGTGTATAAAACTGTCCGTCTCTGGTCACAGCACTATATATTGCCAGCTATTGTGAAGGGAGGTGTTTTGAGCCTTGGCATGAATTCAGTCGGTACTTTATAATGTATAACTACAAGGCAGATAGACCTGCCCGTGTTTGTTTGGGGCAAATAGTTCTCATATTAATTTAATGAGTGTTCTGGCATAACTTCACATTATTTTTTATTTCTTTCCCCCAGGTGTTATTCAAGTGTTCTGTAATGTGGTCTTTGGATCTCTTTCTTTCTTTTATTTGTTTTTTTTGTTTTTGTCTTTTTGTACAAAAATCACTCACCAAGAGCGGCTGTTTGACAAGTTCAGGAAGCAGGGTGGTCCACCTGAAGCAGAGGATCAAACCTTTTGTAAAAGCTAAAAGATGTAACGACAAGAAAACTGAACACAGATTTGTGGTATATATAAAACAAAATAAAAGCTTTACTCACCTTGTGCTCCACTGCTGTAACCAGACCACCTTGCTCCCTCGTCTCTGGACGCTCCTTTTGGTTTTATTGGGTCAAACTCAGAAAATATCTGTTGTGTACAGTCTGAGTGCTAACCCATTTACAAAATAAAAAATTGTTTCCGAATCTAATTTTGTCCTGGCCCAATTTGTCATTAGATTCAATTACTTTCCCCCACTTTTTTTGTTTTGTTTTGTTTTTTCCCAATCTCTGCTCTGTCAGACTGCAGTGACATATCCTGGACACTAGATGACAGTAAATACCTGTTTTTAGATTGCATTTTTTTTTTTCTCTCTTTTCGCCATGTCATGGACACAGGACTATTTACAGAAAGGTTACAGTGCAAACAGGTTGTGTTGAGGCTGGAAATTCCTCGGGCTAGTTGTTCAGAAAGATGGGGAATAAATAAACACGTGTTACATAATGCGTGTTTGTGTAGGAGTAAAGTTAATACTTCCAGGCTAGGATGTCACAATACTATGTACCAGTGAGGGTTGATATTTTCAGCTGTGCCCCCCCCAACCCGGATCATCAGTACCTCTAATGGGACATGAACCCTCAGACCGGTGTCATCAAAGTGTCAACAACCGCAGCGGCCAGCACTGACCCGGCATGGCACCCTGTTTCAACCATCCCCTCTTCCCTACTTCAATTATCTCCTGAGTCCTGGTAAATACAAACTGGCTTCATCTGTATGTCTGCTGCAATAATCAGAGTCTGCTTCTTCTTTCAGGGCAACAGACCGGTCCTCGGCATTACAGCCCGTCAGTGGTTCACATGCCCTACAGAAGTCTCTGATTGCAGCCTTGATGGAGAGACGAGGAGCAGAGGGCGATCATTTAGAGCCGTGACGTCTCCCCGTTGGTGATTTGCAGCCGGTCAAGTCAGCAGCAGGCAGCCGGGGTGAGACGGGAACTTAGGTGATTGGCCCTTCAAAGTAAAAGGGTAGACGTGACCAGAGGAGAGGTGAACGGCCTCACAGCAGAGCACGGGCTGTATCAAGATGTGTGAAATAATGAATTGTCACCCTGTAAGTACATTCGGGCAAATGCGTCTGTACTTCTCTGGAAATTGCACGTCTGCATTTGAAAGGAGCGCTCAGGTCTTTCACCAGGACTTAGAAATACCAAAGTCCTGCATTCAGAGTCAGCTACATGTGTTCAAAGTGTCAGCTGGAATGTGAAAAGAAGTAAATGGAACCACTGGAGCAAACAGATTGTTATTGTTAATGCACTGTTGCTTTTTCTCTCCTGAATTAAAAAAAACTGCCATTGTTCAAAAGTTTGGGTACCCTACTGAGCCAGCACTTATAGCCGCTGCTTGTTGGCAGTTATCACAGCTCTTGGTAGCACTGAATGCCTTTTTATTTTTAATCCATGAATTATCACCCACTCTTCCTTCCAGATCCCTTCAGATATTTTTAGACTGTTCTGCACACGTCATGTTTGAGATCTACCCATTTACTGTCAGTCATGTTCAGGTCAGGGGACGGAGGGCCCCTTCCAAACAGCCTCAGCTTTGTTTATTTAAGTAGTTCATGTTGGATTTGCAAGTCTGCTCTGAATTAATATCCTGGAGAGTAAGCCAGCCTCTATTCACTTTCACTTTTTTTTTTTTTTGACTGACTGTTGAAAGTTGAATCCAGAATTAACAGATATTTAGTAGAATCCATTCTTCCCTCTTTTCGTGCAGTGTTTCCTGCGCCACTGGCTTATACACAACCCCAATGAATAACATTTCCACCCCAGTGCTTAACAGTTGCCAAAGGGCGTTTACTAAGTACTGACTGAGTAGGGTTTCCAACACATTCCATAATTACTGTTGTTTTCTATTTCTAAGTTCATGAAATAAACAAATAACAGCACAAACATCTGAAGAACGCTCAGTTTTAGTATTTGTCTCTGTGGGGGTTGAAATGAAATCTTTTCAATTCAAAAATCAACAATATATGTAATTTGCTGGAGCAGCCAATATTTAAAAAAGTCAACATTACATCACACTGTATGTTTCATATGTAATGGTGACCCTCAAAGTGATAACATGGGTAATGTTTTGCGTTTAAGCACTAGACGATTGTTATTTCACCACTGACCTCTAAAATTTTAAAAACTCTGCAGGATTTAAAATCTGCTAGAGGAAAAATGCTTAAGTAACATTCATTCCTTTGTGGATAAGAAATACAGAAATAAACAGAAAGTGAGTGAATGGTAAACAAAGTACCATGGTCGGTGACTCAAAGCATCAGGCCACCAAGATACCACAGCCTGAGAGTCTCTAAAACCGTGTCTGTTGGCCTTTGTCCCCTGAGCACCGATCTGCTGAAACGACAAAAATGAAGATGACTTTTCCCTAAATGAATTTGTAACTGTTGGCCTGTATAAGTCTGATCATCAAAGATCAGACCCACAACACTTCTCTCTTTCATCATCCAAGAATAACTTTGTATCAAAATCAATACAATCAATGCAACAAAAATGTAGAAATATGTTTCTCTTTATATGTGATAAACATTAGCTGTAACATTTACCTGTATGTAGCGATGATTGATACAATTTTTAAAAATGTTTCTTTAATTGTTACATTAAATATGTAAATATATATATATTTTCCAACACTAGTCACAGCTGAAGCTTTATAATATCGCTGTGTAATAAAGCTAAACACCACATGAAGATTTTGTCTTCACTTTCATTTGATTTGTCTCAGATTTGTCTGCAGGTCACGTTAAAACCAAATCGCTGCTTTAAAAACACTTAAACCCCCTAAATTTGGCTGCGGCATAACTGTGGATCCATTGGAAATCTCCTGTTCGTCAGTTAATCTCATCCTGTCCTGTTTTACGTTTCAACACGTGGTTTTTCCGAGACGGGTTTTATTTTGAAAGCGGTGCTCGGAAGCGGTGTTTCCCCCCCCCGCCGCTTTGACCGTGGTGGCTGGGTGATGATTTGCTTACTTGGAGCAGCACTGAGTTTGGAGCGGGTACTGTGAAATGTGTAACCATGATGTTGCCTGGATAATCAGCGGAGGACATTAGGAGACAGAGGTAAGAACTGTGACAGCCGCCACTTTTATTACCTGCCCTCATCTTTTCAGTCCGCTCCTCCTGCTCCGATCAACTTCTTTCCAGTCTCGGACTAATTTTAATGTGTTCACTGACGCCAGTTTGGTGGCGGATTTTTATAATTTCGCCTGAGAGCAGACATGTGGAAATCGGCCGAAGTTTACCCACGGTCGGATTTAGGATTTGACAAACTTGCCTGAGCTCAGACTGGATCGCGGAGTGTCCGGTTCACCGTGATATCATCGGACTATTTTAGATAAACTGGCGCTTTTATTTCTGGACAGCACGCGCTCCCCCCGCGCACCGTGCAGACGGTAAATAAGCGCGTGGTGAAGGTTAATTTGTCGCAATGTGTCTGGATAATAAAGGTGGATTTGCGCGTGTGCACCTGATGCGCTCTGATGTTGCGGTTAGTTGAGGATGCAGCCTGTCAGCATCACTCGAGGTGCAGCTGAGTGGTCCGACAACACTAAACACCATCCAGAGCTCAATCGCCTCCCAGACAGTCAGACAGGTATTTAAATGTGCAGAGAGGATGAAGCGCTGCCAGGGTCGCGCTTCATCTTCACGCTTTTATCAACTTGATAGTTTTAGAACTTGTTCGGGGATTTTCAGCGGAGCCTCAATTGTCTTTAACGCGTCTCATCAAGTACGTGCGCAGCCTAAATGAACTAATCAGCCCTTGAAGGCGTTTGTTAATAGCGGGCCTACCTGTTGAGGGCACAGGTGTGGAGCTGTGTGCGCGCGCGCGTGCGCGCGTGCGTGTGAGCAGCCTGATAAATTGAACCGTCACCTCTCAGTATGCAGACGTTATTACAGCGACGTGACCGCTTCTCAACTAGACCTCAGACTAATCACCTGCAATGGAAACTGTTGCTTTGCGCTTATCGACCTGTTGTCTGCCTCTTGCTTCTTAATTAAAATAAATAAACATGTTGGGTGCATGAAATCAAACCCCTGAAATGATCAAGTGGGGGGGTTTATATTCCAAAGAATATATTCACTCGGCTCCTTTTTTTTTTGATTGGTATTATTTTAAATAAAGATACCTATTGATTGAGCATGGATGAAAGTGTAGGCTGGAGTATAATTAACTGTCTTTTGCATCACATTGTAAGTGAGACAGGCGCTAATGATCCTGTACCCTCCCCCTCCACTCAAACCACAGACCCTCAACCAGCTGAAGGCAAGTGAAGCAGGCAGGACAGCCACACCTCATGCGTGGGCTCAGCAAAGGTCCGAGTGGATACGGGTCTGACAAACATGGGTGTTCTCCAGCTCCACAATCCCACTCACCCCAGCACGCTTCTGCAGCGGGCCAATCAGATGCGTCTGACCGGCACCTTGTGTGATGTCATCATCACAGTGGACGGCCAGGAGTTCCCGGCACACCGCACGGTCCTGGCGTGCACCAGCAAGATGTTTGAGATCTTGTTCCACCGCAGCAGCCTGCGTTACGCCCTGGACTTCCTGTCCCCTAAGACCTTCCAGCAGATCCTGGAGTACGCCTACACTGCGTCCCTGCAGGCCACAGCTGAGGACCTGGATGACTTGCTGTACGCCGCTGAGATTCTAGAGATTGAGTACCTGGAGGAGCAGTGTCTGAAGGTGCTGGAGACCATTCAGGCAGAGGAGAGCGAGGAGGTGGCCGTGAGGAATCACAGCTCCGGAGACCACAGTGACCACAGCCGGGCCAGGCACTGGAGGCACATGTTGATGTCCAAGAAGCATTCCATACAGGACGGGCCCAACCGCACCACCCCCACTGCCCTTCACCACCTGGCACTGTACCACATGACAGAGAGGACCTCTCCTGGCCCAGAGCCTGAGGTTGCTCCTGAATCGAGCCCCAAGCTGGACAAGGAGGTTGACATGGAGAGTTCCCAGCAGCCTCTGCAGCACAGTGCAGAGCTATCCCAGGCCTCATCCCTGGATCCTGCTAGAAGTATTAAGTCAGAGAGCATGCAGGTGGATGAAGCAAACAGCTGTGAGGGCAGGTCCTCCAGCGCTGGGGAGGGAAGTTGTATGTCAGACCAGCCCAGAGACGAAGGCCCGGGGACACCCCTGAGAGGCAGCGTGATCACCAGTGCCCGAGAGCTGCACACAGGCCCCGAAGACGGAAGACAAGTGGTGGGGAATTCTCTTGATTGTTTCCCCGGGATTGCTGAGAAACATCTGGCCTCCATATACTCTGTGCCCTCCAACCACACAGGGGAGGGGATTCTGCCAGTGTCTGTTTCAGTGGCCCCGTCCCTGGGCGTGCCACTGGACCCGAGGGCCTACAGTGGTCTGCTGCACCAGGGCTTGCTGCACCGAGAGCTCCTCAACAGACTGGGTCAGTTTGCAGCAGGGATGAGGCACGAGGGCCAGGCTCAAGGCCAGCAGTGTTGCGGCGAATGTGGGCTTCAACTGCACAGCAGGCAGGCCATGGAGCAGCACAGGTAACATACGTAAAACATTCATCAACACCACACTTTTACACTCTCCTGCAGCACTGCAGTGTCTTTTAAATCTATTTCAGTATCCCGTAGTTTAAGATCGGGCTCCAAAATTTAATTATCACTTGTTAAAGCCACAAGAAAGAATGCCGCTGAAAAAAAACAAAACAAAACAAAACAAAAAAAAAAAACACAACATTGCTTCACTCCATGCTCCACATTTTTACTGACAAGCATGTTACATCTAATAAAAGATGTGAGGGATTTGCAGGTGCATGTTTGCTTGTGCGGTATGATGAATGTGAGTTTTTGATTATGCTGTTAAAAAAGGACGTGTGTCTTGGATTCAACAGTTTCTAGGTCCTCAGGCGTTTCTCCAGCTTCAAGATGTTAAAATACTATGAGTTAAAAGCTGGAAGGAGCAACAGCAAATATGTTAATTTATTCTCAGGGACACCTGCACTCGTGTCTTAACAGTGAGATGTGTCGGGAAGTTTTGAATCGGGTCTTTGTGAGGGATTTGATATAAAGAGGCCTTGGTGTCTTATAACGCTGTTATTTACAAAGCCTTATTTCTGAAATTCTGTTTGAATATTTGTGCAGAAGTGTGTCTGGCTGTCTCCCAGGCTATTTGATATGCATTCCTTTGCATCAGCAGAGAGAGAGCCTCTCAGCAGGGACCGGGCTGGACGCTTCAGCTAGATGATGGATAACTTGTGCTTCTCCGCTCGCTCTGCTGTTTTTTTTCCTTATTTCTCCTTTATTTATGAGCTTGCCAGTTTGTATTTTGTCATTGTTCACAGAAAAGCTTCCCAATGATCTCAGTGACAACTCTTATTAACTTGATTGCAGATGTTTACAATTGTGTGTGCGCTTGGCAGTGTTTGACTCATCACTAATCATTAGAAACAAGACAATCTGTAAGTCCTAATATGCAACTAACCCATGATTAGGATCACAGCCTTTCCCCCGTCCGCGCCTTTGGCTGACATTTCAGCCTTGTGCCACTTTAGAGTTGTGTTGAAACTACCCAGTGAAACAGAGCATCCTTTGGGATATTTGGTGATGCGAGTTGCTTACTCATGGAGACAGGCGGATGTCCGCAGGTTGAAGGAGTTGCATTGGTGGCTCTGCTTTAGGATGTAATGAAGTTGCCACAGGTCTGGAACCAGGTCACTGAGCATACACCTGGTCTGCAGATTGACATTTGTATTGTTGTTAAAAAAAAAAAAAAAAAAAATCTCCTTGCACAGTCATAGTATGAAAAAGCACAAGAAGTTAAACAGATTTGTTTTTGCAATTTTTGCAGTAGTAGTACAAGTAGAGCGAAGGAGGAAAAACTGTGTTTCAGAATTAGAAATATGCCATATTAGTACAATGAGCAAGACATTAGGGAAAGGGAAAACTCCCGTACTTCAGGTAATTTTTCAAGGTTACTGAAATCTCTACAGATGGAACAGATTATTGGGCTGTTTTATATGTTGAAAATAATTATTTTTTCAGTGTCCTTACTTAACTTTAATTATTGTCTTTGTATGCTTTTCAGGAATTTAAATAATACTATTACATTTTATTGGCATTAAATACATTCTGAGGCATTTTTCTTTTGCATTGTACTGGAGAGGTGACAGGAAATGAAGAGAGAGAGAGAGAAAGAGAGAGATGGGGAAAGGAATGTAATTGTAAATTTCCAACTGGATTTGAACTGGGAATGTAGTGATCACATGGTGAGCACCTTAGTTCAAACTATTTTAATGCAAGTTT
Source organism: Rachycentron canadum (assembly GCA_038496675.1). NCBI lineage: Eukaryota > Metazoa > Chordata > Actinopteri > Carangiformes > Rachycentridae > Rachycentron > Rachycentron canadum. Next base: position 9,140,576 of record CM076657.1, on the reverse strand, counting down.
AATAAATAGTAAACAGCGTAGAGAGAAAAGAGCATTATGGTTACATGGTTCACATCATAAGACTGCCAAAATAAAAGCTTTCTTAAGTAGCTAATGAGGTAAATTATCATAATTAAAAGTCAGTCAAGTCTTTAAGGCTTCAGTAAAAAGCAAAAAAACTGCCAGTGCTCCAGAGAATGTGGCTCTAAAATGATTCTGTTCCCTTCATATGTAAATGTTGGTTTTATGTGTTAAATTACATCCCAGGACATTTATTTTGACCACAGAGTGTGTTTAACGGCACTTGGTCTTTTTAGGCCATTTGCTCTGCTGTGAGCAGGGTGATATAAGGATAACAGTACAGATGCCTTGCATGCTTGGATGTGTGTGATATGATATGATAGGTTTTGCTGCCGGCAGAGCTTCAGCGAATCATCTTCCTTTCTCCTTTTCATTGCAGTTACAGAAGTGTATGTGCGCGCATGTAATGTTGGGTTGTGAGTTTGTGTGCATGCACTTTGTGCGTGCGTGTGTGTTTGTGTGTGTGCCCAGTGTCTTGCAGTGCTGGCGGGTGGAGGCACGCGTATGTCTGCACTCTGAAATTAGCCAGATATCCTATTGTCTGTGTTCTTTTAGCATTCATGCGTTGTGATTCACAACTCCAAGGGCCTCTTACACTAATGATGCTGCATTCAGTGAGGGATTCTTGCCGGAATTAAAACATGCTCCTCTTGTTACGAGGACAATGATGCTTCTGGGTTTGGGAGACTGTACAGAAAAGGCGCAGAAACAAGATACTTTTATTATCACGAGTGCGTTCTTCGCTGTGTTCTTGTCTCTGTTAACACGCTCACATTAATGTTTGTCTTTCCACAGGAGGCTGCACAACGAGGAAAAGGGCCACGGCTGTGAATACTGTGGCAAACACTTCCAGGACAGCATGCGGCTAAGGATGCACATGCTGTCTCACACAGGTACTTAGTAATTCTCACACTCTTCATCTCACAGTGTTCCGTGCTTATGAAGCCTCTTGATAGTGCGGCCTTTCAAATGCACCTGTTCATACTACAACCCTTTCCTCCCTCCCTCCCCTCCTCCCACCGGTTAGTGCTGCTCCGAATACTTGGATCATGCTTTCTTTTCCATGCTTAGGTCTATGTACCTCTCCCTGCTGCCTCTCTCCTCCCTGTCTTTCTCTCTAGTCTGTCTCCGTTTGAATCGTTTCTGTGTTTTTTCGGAGACTCTGGCAGCTCGCCAGCTCTGCCCCTTCTGAGTGATGACATCATCAGCTGCCGGCAGGCCTGGGTGTTCTGCCAGTGTTCCGAAGCGTGTGTGATGGCTCGCTCGCAGATGTGTGTCCAGGAACACACTGTACCCAAATGCAGACTTAATCAGACCTGACTGCTCTCCCAGCTACTTTATCCAAAATAGAGAAAGAGGAGCAGAGGGGCGGGGGTGGGAGGGTGGATCAGGGACTAAAAATGAAACTAAAACAGAAACCTCAACTGGAATATGTGTATAGACAAGGCGAGGTCCCTTGTTCGGGAATGACATACTGCTGACAGATGAGAGAAAATCTGCTTCTTTAAACTTCACCTGAGTCGTCCTTTTTTTCCCCCTCGTCTATACCCTCTGCACAACCCTAAACACACACACGTATTGTCTTGTGTTACTTGCAGACCTCGACAACACGCTTTGATTTTCAATTCGCAGTGACATCCACAACAGCAGCACCTTTAACCTAATTTGAATTTTTGCATAAACTCTACCCATCCCGATGTGTCAGCCCGTAATGCTAGAAAAAAAGAGAGATGTGGATCTCATTTCTTTGTCACTGTGTATTTCGGTATAGCAGCCTTAGATCCCGCTGGTTGCTAAGGAGCGAGTGCTCCACTGCTCTAATGGGCTGATTTGGTATTCAGCTCGATGCTGGCTCTTATTTTGGTATGCCAGACAAAGTGTTTTGATGGAGGACGATTGCAGCCGCGTCTGGAGACAGTTTGATGGTTTATGGATGAGAGCACACTCCGTGCCTTTGACTGCACAAGACAATGCACTATGTTCTCTTCTTCCCTTATCACACAATCTCACACAACACAACACACCACACTGGACAGCGTCACACAACATCAGGATCTACAACACTGCTCCAATGTTACTACTATATAAGACTTCTCTAAACCAAGTTTTATTTTTGTGCCGTGTAACAAAACGCACCATCCCAAACAGTAACAGTTTGTTTTCTAAAATTGTTGTTTTTAGAAATGAACAGATTGGGGCTTTTTTGTTATTTGTGTGCAGCACTGGGAACAGTGGCACAGTGTCTGTGTATAGAGGCATCGTAAGAGTTGAAAGAGGACCACATTTAGGCTGTAGCGCTCAGAGTTCCCAAAGCTTGTGGGTGTTTTAATGAGTCATTTTAACTTCATTTAAAGCCAGCTGAGCAGAAAATAGATCAGTGAATGAGCCCTGGGCCAGTATGGATCTGCAACCGATTTACATCTCTGTGAGAGCCAACCCACATCCAAACAGCTGTGTGTGTGTGTGTGTGTGTGTGTGTGTGTGTGTGTGTGTGTGTGTGTGTGTGTGTATGTGTGTGTCCTATGTGTCTGTCTGTGCAGGTGTGAGGTGAGTGTGGAACAAGGATTGAATGTTTCTGGAAGCAGTATGCATACTTGTCTGTTTCATGTCTTCATCAGAATAGACAAGGGCATTCCAAAGGTGAACTGGGAACTGTAGTTACAGTGTATGCGATGGGATTTGGGGTGTTGACTCTGAAGTGTTTTTTTGATAAAGGGATGTGCCGCAGGCGGGAAGCGTCTGCTGTTGAGAGAACACCCAGTCCTTCTGTGGCCTCTCAGGCAGACAGTCTGCTCACTGTTCAGAGACTGATAACAGGGCACGGTAAATAAAACTCTTCAGCTTGGCTCTTTTTTGTCAAGAAGAAGGCCCGTTGCACCCTGTCTGGTGCTTTTGTTTGTCCTGAGTTGTGTTTTTATGGCGCTTTCCTCTGCTCCATTGTACTCTGCGCATTTGCTTCCTTGTGTTAACACCTGAAAAGCACAAGTGTGTGACAAGCAGGCCTCTTTGGTGACTTCTGAAATAAGGTGCCTTTGTTCCTCTCTTGTTGCTTTTTCCACAGTACTCTATAAATGCTAAATTAACTGACTGACTAACTACAGTTACAAACACACAATTGTGTTTATGACTGATCAAGATACATTCTTATAAATTTGATTTTATCTACAGCTCCTGCAGAGGCGCTGGTGTGTGATCAGTGTGGAGCAACATTCTCCTCAGAGGATGCTCTGGAAGCCCACAGGCAAACACACACAGGTACTTTACAAACATACACTAACACCCACCCCCCACACACACACATGTTCTGTTTAACCTGGACAGCATGCATTGACCTGTGGAGTAAGCCATGACTACGGGACTTGTGTTTGTGGGTCTAAACTTGCTTGTCATGCTGGCAGGGTTAAAGTGTTCCTGTCATTATGCTCCATAATTTATCAACATGGAGGTGGGAGGCCCTCTCACATATCACCCACTAATATCTGTTGGCATCCAGACCCACTGCATGCCACTACGCCACAAGCGTAACTCAACAGTACAAGTAATACAGTTTCACAGACATGTTATTTTCATCTGCTGCCTGAGAACGACTGGTGAATTATTTACCTTACACTTACACACTCAACAACAAGATGAAATTAAGAAAACCCTTTCTTGTCCAGCAAGTGCCTGCCATTAACAGTTGGCACCAAGATGAGTCAAAATCTTTTTTTTTTTTTAAAGTTGTGTTTTTTGGCTGAGTGACTGCACAACCTGGATGGTGACTTGTGATTTGCAATCTGGACTCTAAGAGTTTGGAACAACTTGTCTGAGGAGCTGAAATCATTTTCATCTTTTCATTTCTTTTTTTTTTAAACGCCATTCTGTACTATTAGTGACAAGCAAACAAAGAAACTGAATAGTGTCACGTTTTTTTTTAAACAGAAGTTAGAAAGTGCTTCACAGAAAGCTATTTAAAAAAATAAAAGATAAAGGAACAAAAAAAAGTACATTACTGATGAAGTAAGAAATCCTCAGGAGAAAGCCAAAGAACACTAAGTAAATTGGTATTTGTATTATTAATGGATGGTTGTAAGAGTATTGCTATTATTAAGTTCAGGAGCATTATTACTACTTTTAATACCACATTATAATTGAGGCAGATGTATAAATACCTTAATAAATTCACAATAATGACTTTAATTATATATTATAAGTAATTGACTAATACTTCCTCTATGGAGCACACATATTTGGAACATAAGGTACATAAATAAAATACTTCAAACATAATACACAGCTGCCTTAAACTATCATTCATCAATGTATCAATAATAATCAATTAAAATCAATGAATAGAAGGAAATTCTGCAGCTGCTGGGTTGTGTGCCCACAGTTTAGCAGGTTTTTGTTGGTGTGTATTCTCTGCCAAAGTGGCTTGCTTCGTATTTTTAGCTTTGATAAATTAAGGAAACAACCCTCCTGTGAATTGTTTGATCCCTGACACCTTCTGAAAGAAAGTTTTCAAAAATCTGAATAAATAAGACTTTTAATGACTTAAAATATCATTTATAGCTCAAAGCTTATTGCCTTAGCTGAAACCGTTGACTAATGGATCAACAGAAAATTAATCTGCATTATTCTGATAATCAATATATTGTATAATTTTTTAAGCAGAAATGCCAAAAATAGTGTTTCCAGCTTCTCCGATGTCGCTATTGGCTGGATTCTTAGTCTTCTACCACAGTAAAATCAATATCTTTAGGTTTAGGCTGTTGGTTAGACAACATAGCAATAAGAAAACATCACCTTGGACATAATAGTTAGTTGCAAGCTTATAAAACGGACTAAAAAAATCCTGTGAATCAGTTTTCCATCTCAATTTTTAACTCCACAAACTGACCTGATCATGAACCCACATCCTGCAAAGTTCTATATTATAGCAACTACTTTTTTCTCATAAAATAATTGACAACCTATAAAATGTATATTTTGTTTGTCCTGTAATGACGTGGTTCTTTACCGTTGAATATTATCCCATTATTTTATAGTCAGAGACTTAACAACACGTTTTACTCAGACCTCTCTGACTGTGAAAAACACTGGGATTGTTGTCAGATGGTACATATGCCTGACAGTGTCTGAATCCACACCTTTTCTGCTACTGTCAGAGAAAGGTGATAACCCTCTCAGGAGAACTGGCATGTAACTGTAACTCCAGGTGGCACACACAGTATGAATAGTTAATGGATGTGGACATGGAGGGGTGTTAACGATGCCCAGAAGTTTCTACCCTCATCTCCCTGAGTTGTAAACATCCAGAGCTCGGTTTCAGCTTGGCAGTGTATCCAGAGCAGGGTACAGGAGGGCATTACTCTCTCATTTTGTCATGATCTCAGCTCAGTCTGCTGTGACGCATGACCCTTTTCACTGACTCTTATTGTAGCTCTCACAGCTGATGGCCTGAGCTACAGGTAATTTAATCAACTGTGTTGAGGTTATGTGGGGAAATTATGACACTGCTCCAACTCAATTAAGAGAGTTAATATATATCACCTGGATTTTATTTCTCCCAGAAACACACGTGATCTTTTAGTGCTCAGTAACGATGGTACAGCCATGGCTTTAATTTGCCATGTGGCATAACCAGTGAGCCAAATGAGTTTCCTCTTAGCAGATTAACACTTGTCAGACCTCAGCAGCTGCAACACTGCTGTCCACCTCCTCTGGAGGGGAAATAATACTACTTTTGGGAGACCTTACTCTGAAGCAATTTGGCAACACTGGCTGCAAGACCAGTTTACAGTGAAAGTCTCTTCAGCCATTTTGATATGTCAGAGGTGAATGGCCGTGGGTTACTGAAGTTAGAGATCAAAGAGAGAGAGAGGGAGGGGGGCGTGGAGGGGGATGGGGGGTGGAGTGGACTGTGGGAAGGGAAGGGGGTAGGGGGTATGTGAGGACTTCCCGAGGGCAAGAGGATTGCTGTTGGTGTTGGATGCCAGGGCTGAGAGGAAAACAACATCATGTGCTGCTGTTTACTCCTCACCACAGCACTGTCATAGTCTCCTCTGACCTACTTGTCAGTGCCCAAAATAAAAGAATGGATCTGTCTCCGAATTGCTCTCACAACAAAGGGGTTTGTTTCATCAGAGCAAGTGAAGGGTCTGGGGCACCAAGCTTTCAATATTGGAAAACCCAAGTCTGTATCTTATCCACAGCACACACAGAAAGTGACTGTGTATCCTTCAAACCATACTGGCTGACCATTTTGCCACCTTGCCTTCAAGGCAAAGGCCATAAGAGTGCTGCCTTTGTGTACTCACAGCAGCTGCACTGTTTCCACACATTACAGGCTGCTTCATCAAGTGAATAATATTACCTTCTGTCCGAACCCTAATTAAACAGCCCTGTAGTCCATATAGATACAGGCCGGGCTTTATAATACAGCCTTCTTAATGCAGACCTTTTAGCTTGCCTAATTGAGTGTCCGTCATCATATTGCGCTCTCCTGTTAATACCCAGTTGTAATTCGTACACGCCTTAAACTGAATTGAACTGTGCTCCGTTTAGCTATTGTGTCACCAGTATTTATTTGCACTGATTGTCATGATACAGAGCCCTGGGATGCCTTGTCATCTCCTGTAAAGTGAAATACAGTAGATGGAGAAAATATTGTAAACATTGTGGGAATCGAGGCGATTGAGACAGTGTGTGACCTCAATGAACCGGTCCATGGAATGGTGGTTAAACACGAGCTACGTATCTCTTGTTGCATTAATTATTGAGGTGGCTGTTCTTCACTCGGGTAGATTAGCAGTCTACTGATGAGCACCCGGGGTTGTTTAAGGTACTGTAGTGTTTGTATGTGCTTCTTGAGCCGCCACATCTAAGGGAAGCGTCTGCATGAACGCATAGTTGTATGAATGTGCAGGGTCATGTGAGGTCTAGCACATGATGTAGCCAGCATGACTGTGTATGTTTAAGTGGGTGATATCAGTGAGCCAGCAGACAGTCAGCAAACTACACATACACGGAGAAGGGCCTTAGGAAATAGTCTATGGTGTCTCCCCATTGCATTACTCTAGCTGATGGACATGATGTAATATTGTAAATTGTGAAATCTGTGAAATTCCTTCTCCTTTTGATAGCAGCAGGGGATTTGTTTAGCTTTGACTAGGCTATCATTCCCAATTTACGGATGAAATTTCACAGATGAAATTCTGCAGAGATTAATTAAATTAGGGCAAATTATTTGCAAAATAACAGACAAAACAATATGTTTTTGTTTCTATATGAAGCAAACTTACTTACAAATCAATCAGTGTAAATGGTTGGTAGCGGACACTAAAGTTAAGATTAACACAGAAGAAATTATACAGATTTGCGGGCGTCACTGAATACAATCTCTTGTTCAATTTGCAGTGGGTTTACTCCCAGATTCTCAGGGTGGGAAAACTTTTGTTTGCAGTTTGAAAAGAAACAGGCTGCGCTTATTTGTGAATGAAGGGATTAGCTTGAACACTTCACCCCAACAAGGACCATGATCCTATCTGGTTGCCTAGACACATGGTTTTGTTTCTTAGGCAGCGTGAGAGCCTGGCTGGCTCCCACATCAGTTGGACTGAATAAGTGGCAGATGTATGAAGGCAAACCATGTTAAATCACATGAGCATACACATTGTCTTAGTGGAGATATGCTGAAATAACATAAAAACCTCAAAACCACCCTGAATTACAAAACTAATTGTGCATTAGGCAAGCACACAGTAAATGTTTATTTCTTCTGCTTCATAGGAGAATTGCTTGAAAGTAAATCATTATTCTCACTGTTAAGGCTCCCTCCCACTAAACACAATGCTCAGTCAACTCTCCAGCCTTTTGAGGAATACCATTGATTACATGGTATTTACCCCATTGAGGGCCAAGGGTCAGGAGGTCATCTTGTGCCTTAAAACCAAAATCCCAGGCCCATTGTCTGGTTAAGGGTGAGAAAGCAGGGGGCAATGACAGCCAACTTTAGGGCTTATTCTCTCATAAAGAAGCTCCTCCGCACTTATTACCAAAGCTTACTGGAAAACTCTACAACTGCAAATCCTTTTCGTTTGAAAAGTTAACAGAGCACAGCGAGGCGAAATGCCACCACTAACGCATACAAACACTTCCTTGCCTCCGAAGGTTTTTGTTTACACTTCAAGATATTATTTGTCATTTTTATTTTCAGCGTCGGTTGCGCAGAATAAAATCGAAAACGACTGCAGAGCTGTTGTCACCGTGTGTCAACCTGAGATCAAGAGTGAGATTCTTGTGACAGAATATTTGTCATGTTCCTTTTGTCAAGTTTGAGTATTGTTGGTGACAGAGGGATCAGGATATACATCAGTGAGTGTCTGCGAGTGTGTCAGGGAGTAACGGTTTACCTCCTTAAAGAAACTGGAACGTTAAAGTTTCAGAGCAGCCAGAACAAAGCACAAAAACTGCATTGAAACAGCCATTTACAATATATGATAGTTAATAAAGAGAGTGGAGAGAGAGGATAATTAAAGTAGCTTTGAAGTAACTACAAGGTTGATAATGTGTTATTCAGTTTGTTAAGGGCTGCTCTGCTTTGCCTGCAGCTGAACTAACCTGGACACATTGGTACAGAAAGCACTCCCCCTGCTGGCTGCAGCAAATATTACCATAGAAACTAGATAAAGGGAATCCAAGCCTCCACATCACAGGTCATGCAGAGACTGTGTTTTGTGCTTCTTGAATGTCTTTAGCCCTTCTCGATAGATCATTATCCAAACTGCACTGTTGGACTATGCTTAGTGAACTGGCGTTAGTTAGGTATGACTCAGGCAGAGAGTGAAGCTGGTTAGACATTGAAAGGATTTCCTGTATGGTCAGCAGATGAGGGGAGTGGGGAGGGTGCAGAGGCGTTGAGAATGGAGGGTCTTTTGTCTTCAACTAAAATATTGTGATCTGTGGGTGAGAAAGGACCTTGGTCATTAGGCGACAGCATAAAGACAGGGATTGTAGGAGTTGTGTGAGTAGCCTATGACTAATGGGCTTGGTCAATGAGGGCCTGAACCTCATTGTGTAACCTTTGTGCAAAAGTCCACAGGATAAAGCCTCTGAACAGGTGCAGTTCATTCCACTGGTTCACCTCCCTCCAGGATTGTTAAGATGAGGGAATGTCTTTCATCCCATCTTCTTTCTGTTAATGATTACGAATGATCACCTACATTAGAGTCATTTTGGGGGAAAATTTTTTAAAACTAGCTTGAGGAAGAAGCACTATAATTTTAAAGAGGCTTTGTATACTTATGCCCAATTGTACTTATCTGTGAAATGTTAAGACTAAAAAAACCAGCTTGCTTTTTTTGTAGAACTTGTAATACATGGATTAGTAAACAACACACAGTGAATGTTTCTGATTTATCCCTGAAATGTGAATTTGCTTGATTTGTTTCTTTTTCTTTCTGCTTTGAACAGGCTTGTCTGTTAACTTGATTGAACCTAAAGCAAGTGTCTGAGACTCTTCCCTCTTAGTATGAGTGTGCTGTATCCCTTTCCCTGCGTTAATTCCAATTTAATTGCCAGTTGCCTCAAGGCACTTCAATAACAGTAACAAATGATTTGATTTAGTGGACCTCATCAGACTGCATTTTAAATGCGACACAGCAACCCCACTTGAATTCCAATGAAGTGCTGGCACAGTCCTCTGTTTACTAATGATCCTCTGCTGGAGATGTCTGATTGAATCTGAGTCAGGAGCAATGGGACCTGCTAGCATTGTAAATGATCTGCAACCTGAGCAGACAGAGAAATAAGGACCTCATAATCTCGCATTAAAGCCTCACTCTCCAGGACACGCACATTATGTCCAATGCAGCTGATTAACCAGTCCCTCAGTCTTACCACACATATGAATTTGCACCAGTCAAATACACATAGTACAACACTTGTATGCAGCACTCAAATCCATTCTGGCATTCACAGCCTGTAGATCAAGTGTTGACTGTATGACAGCCAATGGATCTTCCTCACAAAGCCATTTTGACTTAAACTACCCTACCAGCGACTCCCTATCTGTATTCCTCTCCACACTCTGTGCAACAGGAAAGCAGCCCCAAAGAGATGCCAGGTCACACACAGGATTAAACTGGATTGTGTTTTTTCCTGCAGTCCTGCCTTTAATGGCTTGATATCACTACTTAACATTCTGCACGGAGCGCATAGTGTAGGCATCATTTAGGGTGGAGCTACTATCAGCCGCTCTTTGAGCACAGAGACAGAGGACTTCACAGGCTGGAGCTGACTCCTGATGGGGAATGAAGAGAATAATTACACATCTAACACACCAGGAAGGAGCCATTGATTGTGTGATTGGCATGCTGTGCATTGTGTGGGAAATTCTTAAGGAAAACAATGACTTTCATGGTTTAAAATAGAACATATAAAGACTCACAGTAGAAAGTGCCTCTGGGCTTTTAGGGGAGTTAGTTTAGGTAGAGGCACTTGCTCTTTGAAAGAAGCTTTTCCCTCTGAGGACTCACACAAAGTTGAAGTGACCCAGTTTCCCCACTTAAGGCCCTGTCTGTGTATGGTACTGAAATAACTGTGCGTCTGTGTCTTGTGCGTTCTCCAGGGACTGACATGGCGGTGTTCTGTCTGCTGTGTGCAAAGCGCTTCCAGACCCAGAAGGCCCTGCAGCAGCACATGGAGGTCCATGCAGGCATGCACAGCTACATCTGTAGCCACTGTGAACGCCCCTTCCCCAGCCACACTACCCTCAAAAGACACTTGCGATCGCACACGGGTGAGACATGGATCATTTGCACCATCATCGCTCTCTGTAGTGTCATCTCCTGTCACAAAACATAAAAATTTGGTGTCAAACGCATTGCATATGCTAAACCAAGACAAAGGCGGTGGGTATTTATTTTTGTATTTGGGTTAATTTCCTTAGGTTATTGGCTTTCAGGTTTTAGTCAATTTGCATGCATCCTCTCCCACCCTCCTTTTTCCTTCTCTATAAGATGACTCACTTCTCTGATGACAGCACTGTACCGTTATGGCCGGTGCATATTTTGGGCAATTTCATCCTGTTTATATTTTGGGTTCTTATACAGCCTTTGGGCTTCTGCAATTCACGGCTGTCAGTTCTAGTGTGGTTCACCCAAAATGATAGAGGAAACCCAAATAAATATTGAAGGAAAAGCAAATGGAAATGACTTGTCTGTGTGTTCTACCGAGGGTGAGTCTTAGTGCCGCAGGAGACGGAGAGATATTTACTGAAAAGATGTCCCCCTTTCTTCTTTTACCTTAAATAACACTCCCAGCTGTCAGTACGGCTTGATGTCTAGACAGCAGAAATACATAATTGATGTGAAGAGACAGAAGTGAAGGGAGTTTTGGCCATGGCAGCGTATCTTGTTTGTATGCCATTCTGCTTGGAAGTAACATTTTGTAAATGTCATCTGCTCCGCAGTGGGGTGGAGGATTGGGGAGAATCGGCCTGTAATGAGGAGAGCAATGTATCCTCTGACTTGGCTGTTGCTGTGGACACTGAGATAATGAGGCACATAGGTCATTGGAGATGAGTCAAACCCTCAGCCTAGGAGAGAAATAGATTAACTACAGTATAGAGAACAGAGCAGCACATGCCTGGAGGACTTTTATTAGCTATTAGCAGACAGCCAAGAGGAGTGTCCTCATGTCATAACATTAGCAACGTTTGAAAGCACATTATTTCCGCGTTTGATATGCATGTGCACAAAGGGCTGTGTGACTATTTGACCTATGCAGCTACACGTGCACCATACCATGTCATGTCAAGGATAAAGTTAGCCTTTAATGTTTCTCCTTGATAATGGGCTGTGCTGGTGTTGTGGCTGCTGTTGCGACACAACTGTGTTTTCAGGCGATCACCCGTTTGAGTGTGAATTCTGCGGGAGCTGTTTCAGAGACGATGGCACGCTGAGGGGCCATAAACGCATCCACACAGGAGAGAAGCCTTATGAGTGCAACGGCTGTGGGAAGAGGTTCAGCCTCAAACACCAGCTCGAGACACACTACCGTGTACATACAGGTGCGAGTTCACACACCAAAACACAAACATACAGGAGAGAGCAGGCTCCTCAGATTATAGGTGCTGGTAATAGAGCTTATTTTGTGTAGTAGTTGAGTATTTCAAATTAAAGGGAAATGAAAACCATTGAATAGTGTAATTCTCACTGTCAGTTAAAAGGCAAAAACCAACAACAATTGATCATCGATGCTAACAACTATTTTCTATATTTTTTTTAGAGAAAAGTGAACTTATTTGACTAAGAAGCACTATTAAACAATTACATAAAATCTTTTCAGTGTGCCTACTGTCTGATATCTCACAGAGGTCAGAGAGAAACTGAATTTGTGCTTGTTGACGCTGATGGATCAATATCTAATATCAAACTAAAAGCAAGTCGATATAAATCTAATCCTAGAGCACAAACACCACACAATCCCACAATAAGTAAAATGGACTGAAATAGAGGTGAATCCCGTTTCACCTGGCAAGTCCCTGGCTCTAGGTCCACAAGGTTAATGCTGTATTGTTGAATTTTTCAGGTGAGAAGCCATTTGAGTGTAAGCTGTGTCACCAGCGGTCCAGAGACTACTCGGCTATGATCAAGCACCTGCGCACTCACAACGGTGCGTCTCCGTACCAGTGCACCATCTGCCAGGACTTCTGCCCGAGTCTGGCCGCCATGCAGAAGCACATGAAGGGCCACAAACCTGAGGAGGTGCCGGCGGACTGGAGGATAGAAAAGACTTACCTGTACGTGTGTTATGTCTGAGCAGGACTTGGACCCCGTGCACAATCTGACACACACAGTTGGGTGAAAACCTCAAAAGCTCAAAACTGCTTATTTTAAAACTGAAGGATTAAATGCTTCTTCATGGGTTTAGAAAAAAAATAAAAATAAAGCAAGACTCTTTTTGCATAAACTGAAAAATGCATTGTGGGAAGGTGTGATTCTGGGAGATAAAAGGTTTTTACCTGACAACATGCAAGCATGAACACAAATTTGTGTACACACTAGGGCTGCCAATAATGATTAGTTTATAGATTAATTAGTTGATATTTGTACTAATAAGTGATAAATCATTTATCATTTAGTCTAAAAAAATGTCAGAAACAGTGTCATTTGAAACATCTTGAAATTTTGTGCGACCAACAGTCCAGTTCAAAGAGATGCAGGTTATAATTATATGAAACTCAAATTGCCACATTTTGAGAGAAACAGTGAACATTTAGCATCTTTTAATTGATTATGAAAATTGTTGACAGTTTGCTGATGACTTAACAGCCCAAATACACAAACATGCTGTCTTTCTCTTACATACATATGTACACATACACACAGTTTTGATAATAACTGTATCTCTAATGGATCCACTGTGGTTAAAATCAGTGCCACAATGGCTGCGACTGCTGACCTGTATGTGTAGCGGGAGCTTTTTAAATGATTGCTAAACCATCAGGCAACCTGAGTCATCGTCTATGATTGTGCAGTAGGTGTTGAAAACAATTCCATGAAGGCTTGATTGGCTGAACTTTGCAAGGTTTCTCTCCTAATTTCCTGTGATTTTTTTTTTGTTGTTTTTTTTTTTCTTTCTGCTGTTGGATTTTTATTTTGGAGTTGGTTATTTTTTGCATGTTTTACTTGAATGGCTGCCACGTTTTGACCTCATAAGCTTGATCTCTTTAATTGCCTTGTCTTTCTTGCAGTGGGTGTTATTGTTTTGAGGTAACTGGCTCACAATTTGAGTTTCTCTTGCAACGAAATAGGTTTTGCTATTTATATGTCGTCTATTTGTTACCAAATATGTACTGGTTTTCATCACACAGTCAATGTCTCGGGATGATTTCTAGTAGAGTGAGCTCTACCTCTCCTTACTTTTAACTGTGTTTTAAACCAACTGCAAATTATTCAGTCATTAGTCGTTTTAATTTTCTAACAAATTCATCATAACGTAAATGGTCAAACAGTGTGTAAAAAATGCGAAGAGCCTAAACATGGCTTTTATGTGTAGTTTTTTATCATCAACTATATATAGATGTCTTATAAAAATCACAGAATCAGAATTTTCTAGAAGAAAATTGAAGAAAACATGAAAAGAAGTTGTTTTTTTTTTTTTTTTACAAAACATGAAAAGAAAATTCTGACATTAAATCACTATGAGCAGGTTATTGTCAGTTGTAGTGTAGCTGTAATGTACAAACTGTCATGGTATGTTATTCCCTTATGTGAGCCTAACACAGGCCTTATAGATTTAAACATGTTGTATTTTTGTATTACAGTAATTTGCTATTTGTTTACATTTGGTATGATTTGAGAAACATCTTAAAGTGTGTGTTTTATAAGTCTGATTTGATTAAGATCCCTCCCTTGTGCCTCTTTTATAAGTAGCGCATCAATGTGCTTGAGTACATGGGTCTGTGCTATCGGTAGTTGTTTCTGGGTGTTTGTTTATTGTTACTTAATTAAAGATAGACTGCCATGTAGATCCACTTTGTCTCAACATTGCAACTGGAAGCAACATACTGTGATAGTGGCTGATACTCTGATGCAAGTTCCAAGCAATTTTGATGTAAAAGTACACGCTTGTCTCAAATTATTTCCTTCAAAGTGACAATGGACTGAGATCTTTGGATGAAAACTGTGTGTATAGCAAATCTTGGCATGTGTGGGCATTACCAATGCCTTCTTAAGTAGCCAACAACACTCAGTGCCATGAAAACACACATTCACTGTATCTATTCTACATGAACATGCACTATAAATGGATTTCCTCGGTGGACCAAAAGAAATAGAGCACTTTTGTTTGAAAAGGGTTTTTTCTTTGATCTTTCTATGTTGTGATAATGCAGATGTCCTTTTATTTGATGTGTCCTAGAAGGATGTGATTAGCATTGTTTAGATTATGTCAATGTCTGTCTACCTCAGGGCCAGATCAAAGCTCGACCTGGTATCCAATCAGGGTTGTTCTTCTTGCCATGTGTGCAGTAAAATCCCTCTTCATTACAGCTTTGTAACACAGTGTGTGAAAGTGTTTTCTCAGTGTGGATTCAGGCACAACTCTGTATGCGTCAGTGTTCAGTGGCATGGTTAAAAAAAGAATAAAACAATTTACTATTTTATGCATCCTGTCCCCCAGCCTTTTTTGTCTGATGTGTTGCCACAGCCCCTAAATGAATGAATCAACTCGCCCTTTTATTCACTGCCACATGTCACATTCCAAATGTGTTCATTTGAACTGACTTTAAACTTGGTGTTTTCTGATACAATTGTTAGAATAATTTTACATACAACTGAACTTAGATTGGTCTGGTCATTTATCTATTCAATGGCCACTTTTCTAGTCTTATCAACAACTCAAGGCACTTTACAATGGAACACATGCACCCATTCATATACATACATGCAGGACTTTTCTATCATACACACACACTCAAACACTGATACAAGAGGGTTCAACATCTTGCACTTGAAATGCACCACCAACCTTCAATTAGTGGATGAAAGGCTGTAGCTCCTGGGCCACAGTCACAACATTACTTTTGACAAACTGTTTCAACCATTCGTCTGTTACCTTTTGCCATCTATTTGGATCATTCACTCATTATATAATCTATCTATGTCCAGTTATGCAGCTTTATATTTCTAGCTAATTATTCTAACCATTTATCCACTTGCTATGACTCCATTTCAAAGATACTATAACCTTTACCTGTCTATGTACCATAAAATGTATCACCAACTATTGAGGCTTCCCTGTTTGCTAACTAATTTCCACACAGTATGAAATCGCATCTCAGTAAATGGGTATATTTTCCTTCATTCTTTCCACATGCTGAAAAGAAAATGCATACATATCTCCGGGAGGCATGTATCCCTTGGGGAATCACCGCTGTATGGTGTGAATCTCTCTCTCCACAGCCTCTTAAAGCCCTAATTCAACCTGAACATTTCACTTTTACAGCCCTGCCCATCATCTGGACGAAGACAATGCTGCTGATCCCTCTTAACAGTTTATTGGCTCTTGCCACAAACCTTCACAGTCTCCAGCTGTTTATAGAGTTTGTGTGTCATCTGGGCTACTTGTACACAGCTGGAGTCATTCCAGGCTTTGTGGTGACCTGATGGCACTCTACCAGAGCCACAGCTGGCCTGTATTTCCTCCCAGATGTTAAAAAGGAGCTATAATTCAGTCTCTTAGCTCTGCCTCTGCTCCCTGACAGCACAGGGAAAGTGAGACTTCTTAATTACTGTACATTTTTTGAAATTTGTCTTTTATGTTAGCCTAATTCCTTTGGGATTTAGCAGGTTATTGTGCTAGTGTGTGCTTGTGTTCTTTTGGTTTCCTTTTCTAACCTTGTCGTTTTCCCATAAAGTCTGAGTACCCTCTGAGAACACTGTGAATGTTTTATTGTGTAATCTATTTTCTAGCTATATGACTTCAAACCCTTCAGCTAAATTCTAGCCTGCAGTGTTTACAGTTTCTCTCTACAATGATCACGCTCTCTTGTTTTCTAGTGCTTTGGGTTTTTTCAGCTCACTCATTTCACCACTGGGATAATTTAAGTTTCATATCAGCTACAGTGCGCAACTCCATTCATATCATTCCACTAAACTCATGTCCACTGAGCAACAGTGTAAACATTGTGAATATATGCGTAAATGCATTTAGAACAAAGACATGTATGCCCACAAGGAGTTTCCATAATTTGACAGGGTCATTACACTAGTCTCTAACACTTGTCTATACAGCAACAGAACATAAAACAGTGGTTTTTAACCTCTGGGTTCAGGAACCCCCAGGGCTCATCTGATGGATTGCAAGATGATCACCATAAAAAAAAAAAAAAAAGGGCAAAAATAATCACTTTTTTTATAGAGCTCACAGCTTATAGATACATGAAATGAAATATCAATAAATAATCATAAATATCAATAAACAATTTTTTTGTTTTTAAAAAGGTCACAAACCACAAAGGTTGGGAACCAGTGACTTAGCTTTAAGTGGTGGAAGATGGAGGGTACCAAACTAAAACTAGTGAACTTGTTGGCAGGGCAAACTCACAGGTAATGATTTACTTCAACCAACTTAATTTTTCTTTCATTTTAAAGCTACATGTGGCACCAACACAACTGGGTGATAGCCAGTGGGCGAGATCTTAGACCTTAGATAAAACAGTATACAAGCAAAGTTTTGGCACCACAAGGACTCAGAGAGAAAGAGTGCTTCATCAATGCTAAAAGAGCTAGCAAATAGAAAAGAAAACAAATAAATTAGCACATTAAATAGCAATTTCAGAAGAGAAAACCCTGTTTAATTTCCCTTTAAAATCAGCTATTGTTTATCTTTAAAATCAAGTATTAATTTCCCCTTGGGAAAATGCATTGTCAAATTAATTTACACCATCCATTATCTACTTAGTTGTTTAGCAACAGATTGATTAATTCATTTGCAAACTCCTAATGACATAATCAGTTTTATTGCCCAATTACATCCCTCTTTATAATTTACTTTATTGTGCATTGCTCAATTAATGAATTGTTTTGTGACTTTGCGTATACAAAATTTGGAATTGGGTCTGTCATTACCTGAGAGCTTTACGGTAGCTATACTGTCCCATGTTGCAGCAGCAGATGGAGGTTAAGTGCCTTGCTCAAGGGCATTTAGAGAGTAAAAAGTGGTTTAAAAAGTGTGGGAAAAGCTTCAACATTTTTTTTATTGATCCAACCATATAGTCTGAAGCGTTGCTTTCTAACTTTCTGCAACTTTCTAAACCTTAATAAGAAATTAATTTCGCTCTGAAGCAAATATATAATCTTGACTCTGCATAAAATGACAATCACCTCTGTAACTCCTCCACCTCCAATATCAGCCCTGCCTTCAGACCAAGGCCATGCTCAGTGGAGGAGCAGATTGAGTGGGAGCCGGTGTTAATGTAATCTCCTCTGTTTAATTAGAGTGAGCGTGGTGGGCAGCTAAAGCAAACCACATTACCCACCATCTGGTGGGGAGCAGCTCTGCTCTTACCCACCCTCACTATCATTAGCCTCTACAAGACAAGACACAAATGCATACATGACAGCTATTTATTCATCCTGCCACTTTCAATACAGACACAACTGCATACCATTTAGTGACTATGATGAGGCTATACTCATGCTTAGACCTGTCACAAATGTATTGTCCTGTAATTTCAATATGCTGCACAGCAAAATGTCCAAATTAAAATAGTTGTCAAAGACTTAAACTATATAAATGCCACAAACTGCCCAACACATTTACTCTATAAAATAGTGCCTGACTGTTTTTCTCAGATAATTCATCTCTCCTTTTTATCAAGTGTGACACCCCATCCAACACATTCAAAATACTGAGGATGGCAAGAATTTGAAGGACCAAGTCATCAAACATTTTGTGTTTCAAACTTATGGCTGAACATCAGGCTGCTGAATGTTAATGTAATAAAGGGAATACAGACTTTACTCTGACTTATCCTCTGAAAATCTTGAGTGAAAGCATTTAAATTTACCACAAGAGGGCAGTATGCTACCACAGCTGACATGCTGGATACTGCAGACTGCAGGGATAGCTTGAGCAGAGGATTTAGTGCTCCACAGAAGGAAAAGCTCACTGGCAGCCAACAGAGCAACACAATTACTGAATCACAGAGAAGGAACCTGGCAGTCAGTTGGTGTGACTGTGTTTCTGTGTGTTTTCTTACAGATCCGTGGCTTCTGCCCTTCACCCTGTCCTGCATCACGACCTGGACAGCTGACAAGGGTTTTACCTCATGAATACACAATTGTCCAATGACACCGCAAACATAAGGGACCAACAACCTCCTCCATGCTTTGAGAAAGTAAATTACATCCTGTAACTTCTGATATTAACTTGTTGTAGGCCTACATATGTCAGAGTTTAGCTTCTCGATCAAAATAAGCATTTTACCCACAGTCTTGTGTTTGGACCTGTCTGTAGTATTTTTGGGCAAGTGGTTTTAAGACCCATCACATGTATGTGAGCTAACCAAACAGTAATTGAGGCTTTTTCCAGACCACTGGCTCAACAACAGATTCCCCTCAGATGGAAAAACTTTATCACCATCTCGTAAATGCTGGCTGGAGGACCTAATGACACACCTCAGCTGTAGAGTAGACTAGCTAGTCAAGCCTGAACCAAAAAATGTCCTAGCTCCAAAATGTGACAAATTATTATTAATGTGCACCTTAATGTGTCTCATTGATATTTCTGCGAAGGCTGGCTATCGATTGGCTTTCTGAAAATTCAATCATATTTCAGTAAAATAACAATGCTTGTGCTTTTGAGTGACAATACAAACACTTATTGCTCGCTCAACGTAAGGTGCAAACAAACCTTTAACAGCATTTTTTATTTATTACATATTATTTTAAATAAATCTTTAAATAAACATTTGAATATTTATTAAATGCTTACTTTAGATTATGTTAGATATATTTCTGCAGTAACCCAATACACACAAGTAGTTTTACAAACTAGTGTCAGGCTGATATCATATATCTATAGTCACAAACCCCAATAAACAACCAGCTACAGGCTGACTACACTGTACAAATCTAATGAATTATGAAAGATTTAAAAAAAACAAACAGTTACTAACCCTAAACATTGATAGTTCTATGACCACATCACATACTATATTCAAACATTGTTAAAGGAATAGCTTGATATTTTGGGGAAAGAGAGAAGATCAATATCACTGTTGTATCTGTGGTAGGAGACAGTTTGCTCAGCATGAAGACTGGAAACGAGTGGGTTCAGCTAGTTTGGCTATATCCAAAGGTAAAACAACTCACCTACCAACATCCCCTGTTGTCATGTTACTGTTACACTTTATTTTAACCCCACCTCTCTCAAACCTCCACAGAGCCAAGTTTGCTGTTTCACTCTATTGTTAACAGTCTAACTCTTAACAAAATGGAGAATATATAATATAATAATATGGAGTATATTTCTTGAAATGTTGATTTATTCCTTTACATCAGCTGCAATTTAAAACCAGTTAAGAGGAACATGACAGGTGGTGTGGTACTTGAGGTCATGTGATAAGGCTGTGGGCATGAGAAAAAAACCCCATCAACCACTGCATTTGGACTGTGTGTTTAACAGTCTCCACTTTACTCTGCCTACATCTGTGGGCACTCCAACCCTTAATGGCTGTCTCTGCTGAGAGGTCACAGCCAACTATATCAATGGTAAAACTCTCATGGCAATCCACGCACTAGTGAATCAGTTTTAAATGCCTTGGTGGGGTGGACCTAGACAAAAAGCTGCCAAGGCAAATGCTGGCCAAATGTTAAAAAGAAGCTTCCCTCTGTTCTGTTCAGTCAGAACCTACTGTGGGATTTCTACAAGGGGGCTGAGAGAGACAGCATGAGATGTTCAAGGTCTGGACACTGAGAGAGGCACACATACTAATGGCTGAGATAAGAGTGGAGCTGATCGAATCTCAAAGCACCAAACATGGAGAGTGCCTCCCCCCTCAGAGCAGTGAGAGAGATAGATACAGCTTCAAACTGGGCTGCAGCCAGTCTCTTCACAGGGCAGCCTCACACTGTTGTACATGAATAAATGAATGAATATTGTCCACACTGGGGCATCTGGGCCACGCCCCTCCCTCTGTGCATGGTGACGGATTGTTATTGTTGTACTCATGTTGGAGGGATTTACTCATGAATTAAAAGTCTGATCAAAACGTGAACATGCCAAATTCTTATCAGTTACTGATTAAGAATCAGTATTTTTACTTAAGTCACATTGACAGTTTAGTGGCCTAGATCGTCTGTATTTGTTTTTCATAATATTATGCGATACATGTATGACAGTCATACTCAAAATACAATGAATGCAGTCTAAATAGGAGTCCTGCCATGGAGCATGAGCATGTGTTGTTAAAGGGTTTGAGAAAGAGATGCTGATTCAATATTATGATCATTTTAGAAGATTATACTGAGAGAGATATACATTTACAGTATTCTCTCCACCTCATTTATACCAGATAGTAGATTAAATATTACATTTACGCATTTAGTATATTATATGACTGCAAACACTTATTATTTTCATTGTCAACTCATCTGATTATTCTTCAAAAATGTAATTAAATCATGAAAAATGTTTCTGAAAATTTCACAAAAGCCCCATTTATATTCCAACTGGTCATTTTGTCTGATCAACTTCATGTAGACATTTAATTAAATTAAGATTATGTTAGAGATACATGTTGTTGTGATGTTAGATACAAAACAAATTACAGCAGCAATCTTCTAATTTGAGAAGCTAAAAACAGGAGACATTTGCTATATTTGCTCAATAAATGTCAGTTATCAAAATTGTTGGCAATTGTTTTCTGTCAATTGACTGATTAATAAACTAAGAATTTCAGCATGAAATAAGGCATAAATAAACCACAAACCACACAGCCCAGAAAAAGACCTAAATTTCACCAGAAGAGGGAGACACGTGAAACTTACCAAAAGGCAGCAAACTAAGTTCTCCTTGTTCTTCTGTTTGCCTCTGCAGCTGATAAACAGTATTAACCTTATAACCCTAGTGATATGAATTTCAGCTGTTATTCCATCATATCCAATTTACACCACTGATGCAATGTTCATTACACTGTGTTTGATTTACAAATAATTCCATGTGTATGACACCTGTTAGATGAGCCAAGCAGATCTGGTCCATTTCTTGGATTCAGGTTGGCAGTCAGATGAAGAGGAATTTTCTTCCTGGCAGTTGTTCCCATCACCTGGTCTCTCACTAATCCCACACTCTGCATATGGGAGATGTATTAATAACCTTTGTATCAAATGTTCCTTTAGCTACATGGATCTAATTAGTTATTTTTTTCTTAATAAAGATTCAAGTCAATGCGTCTTTCAGGAAATTAAGCGACGACAGGTTTGGATCTCTTATCTCTGTGAGTTCAAGCTATTTTCTCACCATTTTCAAAAAGCACTGTGTCTTCATCTGGCAAGTTGTTAATAATTTTTGACTATTTTTAGGGTGACTGATTTCTTTTTGAAGCCACTCAAATGCCACCTTTTTGACAGTATTTTAAACAGAGAAGATATTTGAATAAAGAAAAAACAAAATTTTCAAAAAACTGTCTGACTGTGAGCTGGTTAAAAGAGTGAAGAGAGGAGAAAGTCATCTGTCAGCAGGCAGACAGAGCAGACTTCATTTTGTTCTTGAGTGTTGAGAGACGATAGCTTTGGATTCCAGATGATGGGGACTGACATGATGTGAGACTTTTCAACAATCTGCAATAATGACCTTTTCTCCAAACCTACAAACTGTCAGGTAATAAGGTGTCTCAGGTGAAAATGGACAATCTTTTGGCACAGGTAAAAGGTATTACCTAGCAACCCTCCCCCCCAATGTCCTATCAATGGTCAGCTTGGCGGTATCTCTGGAGATGCTCCCCCCTACAAAGACCTGGTTCAGGCCCCATGGTTCCTACAAAGACCCCTACAAAGACCTGGTTCAGGCCCCCCCCCCCCCAATGGACAAACAACAGCCTCATTCTCTGCGCCACTGCTGACCTCATTGTCTCTTTGTGAAGGGAAAATCCAGAGTTGCATTCTGTTAAATGGTGCATCAACTGCGAGCAGGACAGACTTCTCTACCTCCAGGGAAGGCCTACAGATGAGCACGGACACCGCTGCCTTTTCCTTAGGACTGTACGCAAGGAAAACATGGTAAGAAAAGAGACTAAACATTCATTCCAGCTAATGTAAGCAATCCTGACAACACCATCTCTCTCACATTGCCACCTTCACTTGTACCCACACAATTTACAGTAACAGCTGCTGTTTACACATGTAGTACTCAATTAAAACCTGTATCACACTTGTTTCTGTCATATTTCCTTATGTTTTTTAGAATTTATGTGCATGCTGTGACCTAGGATGTGCAATGGCACTGAATTTCTAAAGTGCTCTTGCACATACTTCCAACTCGTGCTAATTCCAGAGATTAAAATTATATCTGTAACTACAGAAAGCAAATGTCACGCTTTGATTAGTTTTGTGCCATATTCTAAAATATGAATTATACCCATTTTAAATACTGTAATACTCTCAATGTGTTGCTTATAAAAGAATGTGAACCCAACAAAAAACATACACTCCAGCGTGATGAAACCTTAAAACAAGAATAAGCAATGTTTTTTAAAGCTCAAATTAAAACCCCCAATATACCCCAAAGAAGCTTCAGTTTGCCCATTATACCTCCCTCAGTGAGAGTGTATATTAGACACTCATATGTACACACCTACAATTCCATACGTCTCAACTGGTCAGCAGTGACTAATATCCAGCATTACAGTGCTCCTAATTAAACCTGACAGAGCCTGGCAGGTTGTTGAGGAGCAGATAGTCACCAGGTAGTATTTGTTGCAGAGAATCAAGAGCTTTATAAAATAGGAAGGCGCCATTAATGAGGTCTGATGTGCCTGCTGTAAATCTTACAGAGTCTGGATGGAGACACATTATCAGTGATAGAGAATCCAACAGCTGTCAGTCATCCTTTTCACTCAGAGAACACAGCAGGAGTCACAGGGACAAAGAGAGTCCAGGGCTGGTTAAAAGGGATTCATTCCACAACTCACGGTAAGCTCCAGCAGTGCACCACCCTAATGGGCATCAAACCTCAGACTACAACAGCAATCTTGCGTCATTAGTGCAAAAAACAATAGAGCTACTAAACACACACTGCCCTACATGTAAAAAAAAAACAAGCATAATTACAACTTGCTGAATCAAAGCAAACTGAATCTGTAGTGTGGTGATAAGAAATACAGAAAAGCAGTGCTTTCTCATAGAAATGCCACTGTGTAGATATGGTTTCCATCTCTTCAGTGTTGTGCATGTACAGAACACAGTTTATTCATCTGTCTCTCTATGCTATATATGTATTTAACAGCTGATATTTAGTCATTCTTCTCAGCTGGTATCTGGGATCAGAAGTCATTAACTCCTGTCTTAACTGTTGTTTTAGCTCACAGACTGGTGAGGCTGCTGGCAGTGGTGTGTGCACTTGGGCTCCTGGGAGGCTTAGCTGTAGGTGTCTGGTTTCTGGGTGAGTCACTGTGTGTAAGGAAGAATCACTAAATGAGGTTAACAGTAAGCAGGAACTGAAAATAAATGTGCAAAAACATCTAGTTACAGCTACCACACATTAAATCTGGACTTCTGAGGCAAGGAAAGTTTTAGACATTTCATATGGGGCAGCAACTAATTATTTTCATTATTGGCTAATCTGTTAGTTATTCCCTCAACTGATTAATTTATTGGTTTTTGAAACATCAGAAAACACTGAAATATAAAAGTTCTTTAACTGTGGTTTTTTTTTTCTTGGTAAGTCTGACTAAGACAAACTGAATGGGACATTTTACACCTGAAAAGTAAACTTGTTAGTGCTCTCTGGTGGACAAACTACACCTAGATGTCTGCAGCTAATATTGTCTGATATATTGGTCAGGCTAATACTGGCTACATGGTAGTGTTGGTCTGGCAAGTTTTAAAATATGTTCAAATCTTTAAATTATTAATTATTCCAATTTTTACTATGGATTCTACTAAGGATGCAAAGTAATTCAGAACTATATTAGGGAAACTCAAATTTCAAAATACAGATCCCTAAAACTTGTTTACGTCACATCTCCTGCTACAGATTATTGTTAAATTTAAGTCAGTAAATGTAGCAGGACCAGAATTATTACTAAAATCCAGGACATATGATCAGAATCAGAATACTTTATTAATCCACAGGGGAAATTTGGTTTGTTACAAGTGCGCCAACAAATAGAAATAGAACTAGAAATATGTACAGTTTACAGAATAACACACTACAGAATAAAATATATATAAATAAGATATAAAAATGTAAAGTACAAAACAAAAATAAATATAAAATAAAAATAAGTGAGAATGTAAGTCAGTGAAGATAAAGTAGAAATATCAAAATATAAATAATGCATTATATACAGATAAGTATGAAGTTATGTAAGGTGCAGCAGTGATGCAGTGTATTGCGCAGTTATTATTATTACTTCACAGTGTTTATTGCACTCAGAGGGCAGAGTTAGAGTTGGATGCCACTGGCAGGAATGATTTCACAAGTGCATCTTGGTGGGATGAGTCTGTGACTGAAGCGGCTCCTGTGTTTGGCCAGCATGTCATGTAGTGGGTGGGAGACCTTGTCCAAGATAGTCTGTGACATATTTTTCATTTCAACTGGCCTTCTGCAAAGCCCTCCAGGAAAAATTTTCAAGCAAGGTTTTTAAGCAAAGTTATGTATTGTTTTAGTGAACTCTCTTTAAAACACCAATGAAAATATTTTGTTAGTTTCCTGTTTTGCATTGTAATACGTTATTGCTCTACAAGACAGACTTTGCCTTTGGAAACATGTTTTTTGCTGGAGATTTAACAACTGATTACCTTTCTCTTTTACTTCATATAGTCAAATTTCTGCTGAGGCCTTCCTCTTCCCAAAGTCCAGTGGGACTCGGGGATACAAAGGAGACATCTTTCTGCAACGTGACAGAGGATATTACAATCTCAGACCCCAGGAAAGGTCTGTATTCCCTCCTGTCTTTGGTGTTTCGTTTTCAGAATTGATAAACAGTGCAGGATTGTGTGGCTTGTTGTTGTTATGAATTTTGTGAGAGTGACTCATGGTTCACCTCAGTAGTGGTGATTATTAGTTAAAGAGTAGCAAAATTATCATTCACTAGCTGCTTCTTGTTGCTTTTTGTTCATTCCTAAGAAATGCCCATTGACTGACATGAAAACCTCACACATAATGATGTGTTTGTATTGACTACATTAGCATAGATACTTTCCTAATCATTTCCCACTCATAGAAGAGGCTCATTCATTACTGTTGACTGAGAGCTCGTCTCTGGAGGGATTTTCAATCAATCAGGTTCAGTGTTTTACAGAATCAGCCCGGAGAACTCCCTCCTGGAGATCCAGCTGGGGAAGCTGCCCACCTGGCTGCCAGTTTGCTACGAGAGGTGGAACTCATCATTGGGAACGCTGGTCTGCAGACAGCTGGGTTATCTGAGGTTTGCACTTCTGACAGGATCACATACCACCCTAGCCCTTAAAATTGATTAAGACTGGAGCACCCACTCACTAACTTGTAGTTTAATCTTAGCTTGCTTTGCCAAGGCTGAAGGCTCGGCTTATTTATGATCTGCTAATGCCTCATTTGCAATCCTGCTTCACACCTTGTGAGTCTGAATTATCTTAATACTCACTCCCACTGATTTTGCATGTGTTCCCCTACCAGACTGACCAAGCATAAAGGAGTGAATCTAACTGATATTGGGCCAAACCATACAGATGGCTTTATACAAATTACCTCAGAACAAAAAAACAGCCTGGAAAATATGTGGCAGTTCAGGTAAGGCAATTTGTCTGAGGACATCATACTAATAATGATGCAGAGAAAATTGTGGCTACTAACACATTAATTATGCATCATTAGTTACCCAATTTATTTTCATTTAGGGGGAGCTGCATCACAGGGAAGGTTATCGCTTTGCAATGTTTTGGTGAGGAAATTAAACTTAACTTTTTTGTTTGACTTTGCACCCTGCAGTTCTAACCCGTGTCTTAGAAAAAGCTTTACATCAGTGTTAGTGATTAGTGTTAGTGTCAGTTCTCTCTGACCTATTCAAGTCCACTACTTGATGACTGAATCTGTGTGTGTGTATATATGTATATATATATATATAGAGTGTGGGACACGAGCAAAGTTGCCCAGGATAATTGGGGGAGTCGAGGCAACACTGGGCAGGTGGCCCTGGCAGGTCAGCCTCTACTACAGCAACCGTCACACCTGCGGAGGGTCCATCATCACCAGTCAATGGGTAGTCACAGCTGCCCACTGTGTGCACAAGTAAGACTGCAGGCATTACTAGCACTAAAGGTCAGAGGTTACAGCCTCAATGAAGGAGAATAATCAGTCATTAACAGCTGCATCTCACTGGACACAACATTTCTCTATTGGCATCTGCCTCTTCTTCATCAGCTACAGGCTGCCTCAGGTATCCAGCTGGTTGGTCTATGCTGGCATTGTCACCCGCAGCTCAGCAAAAATGGCTCAGCACACAGGATATGCTGTGGAGAAGATCATCTACAACAAGAACTACAACCACAGGAGCCACGACAGTGATATAGCCCTGATGAAACTGCAGACTCCGCTTAATTTCTCAGGTCAGTCTGGGAGCCTCCTCAAAGGGCTTTGCACACAACATATGAGTTTATCTTAGCAGCCCCCCAAAAGGTCACAAGTCCTTTAAAAAAAAAAAAAAAATGTAAATACTGTGGCCTCAGTTTACCATTTCATGTTTACACATTCCAGCAAACAAGCAATAACAGAGTGGTGTTCTCCATCTTTTCTGAACTGATCACTGGTGTTGGATGTGTAATTTCTATGGTCATAATAAACAATGATAAACAATGTGACTCAAAAAGATAAAAGTTTATTTCACACCACCTCTCTATCTGCAACTAGAACAAACCTTATATAACCACTTTTTCATATAATTTCAAATGTATGTCATTCAACATCAACAAAGCTTCCCTGCATCCGTTTTAGGAGAACACTATTCTGCTTTAGTAATTATTAATAATAATTTGTCTGATAGTTTTTCCAGAAAAAATTTCATACTACCTTGTTAAAAAAAAAAAAAGGAAAATTATATCTACTCTTTGCCCTCACTAAAAAATCCAGGATCTTTAAAAAGGCAAATATATTTCATTTCCAAAATTCAAGAGACCCAATATCTCCTCATCTAGTTGTTAAGTGCCAAAGAGATTTCAGGAGAGCACAACACAGTTTTCTCCTCCAACAGATGAATGTGAAAATAGCCTCCTAGTGTCAAACTCATTACATGTACATCATTCTTCACAGTCAAATGTCCAAGTGAGATAATAGTAGGCAGAATGCATTTCTTAAGGGAGACATTACCTAGTTAACAATGACTTGACAATCAAGCCATACTCAGAAAACTAGATAAACCTTAGGGAGACCATTACAAGACAAACCACAACAGAAAAAAAATACAGTGGAAGAAAAACCCTTAATGAGCGGATTTGAAAGAAAAAGCGTATTTCATTCTGACCAGTTTATCAACCAGTTGAATTATATTTTCCCCCCTTAACTAGATACAATTAGGCCAGTCTGCTTGCCTCAGTATGACTATGATATTCCAGGAGGTACACACTGCTGGATCTCTGGATGGGGATACACACAGCCTGATGGTGGTAAGACATTACAGCTCTAGAACAAATCTACATCTAAGTGTGTATTGAGTGAGAAGCCTTAAATATATGTCTTTTCTCTCTCAGTTCACTCACCTGACACGCTGAAAGAGGCACTAGTTCCAATAATAAGCACAAAGAAGTGTAACAGCTCCTGCATGTACAATGGAGAGATCACGTCACGGATGCTTTGTGCCGGATACACAGAGGGAAAAGTGGATGCATGTCAGGTCAGGTGCACGTTTTGAACACTAACTTGCAGATGCGTTTAACAAAAAAAAAAAAAAAATTTGATTTGCATAGAATGAATTGCTGGCATATTGAAAGCTAGGTCGGTCTATAATGAGGAGTGGCTGTTATTTACCTCTCTAGGGGGATAGTGGGGGTCCTCTGGTCTGCCAGGATGAAAATGTGTGGAGGCTGGTAGGGGTCGTTAGCTGGGGGACAGGATGTGCTGAGCCCAATCATCCTGGGGTTTACACCAAAGTGGCTGAATTCTTGGGCTGGATCTATGACATGATTGAGGTAAACAGACTTTTTAGAAATCCTGTGACACAACATTTTACAGCACCACATTTACACTTTGCAGGTTATAAGTATACATTTTATTTTGATTGAGTAATCATTGCAGCTTTAGACTAGACCCAGCAGTAGCTACGTAAAGTAGTTTAAATTAGCATCACATTGACCAACATTAAAATGCTGATAACACAGTAAATGATACATCAATGTAGCTAATCCAATAAACTAATAATGTACTTGAGTATTTTTAATCTCGCTGATGATGCTTCTGTTCTTCTGCTTACATAACTTTTGCAAGTAGCATTTTCTTATGGATTTTTTTTTTTTTTTTACATTGCTACTTGAAGATGAAAATGATTCTTATCAGATAGCCCTAATTAAGTTCTCACAAAGCCTTTATCGTGATTTTTATATAATCAGTATTAAGATGGAATATTTAAAAACTGCACCATGAAATATAATTACAGTTTTTACACTGCTAATATTGACTTTTATTCTTTCTGCAGAGTTACTGAGGAGACCTCATGAAGCACAAAGCAGAGGATGCTACTGATATCACTGTTTCGGAGCTATGAAAATTACAGTTAATATTTTTACTTTTAGTGTCCGTTATATGATGTACACATAAAGACAGACTAGAGACATCAAAATGCATTTTCACGTTATTTTTTCCATGTTCTAAATATAAATTATGAGTAAATCCTAAATGACATAATGAAAATGTGTGGTGTGATTATTGGGCTGCAGTTTCCAGCTTTACCGCCAAGTGGCGTCTGTGTAACATTTCCGCTCACTGTCTCCATAGCAACTGACAACAGTCGCTGGGAAGTAGTTTGTTGTATTCGTGTTGATTCCTTCTTCTTGTTTTGATATTTAGACATTTAAAATAATACTCAGCCTGTCTCTGATTTTCTACTCGTCTTATCAGAAGGCTAACTAAGCTATCTGGCGGCTAATTAATATTAGTGTTTGCTAACTGCAATATAAGAAGGCGTTTACCTCAAAATGTCCTCCAGTGGCGGAGCAGAGGATGTTTTGCAGCGGGTCAACCAGCTCTGGTCCATCCTGGACGACCTCTCTGAAAATGACCCCGCAGCTTACAGCAGCTTCATCCAGAAACAGATGGAGGCAGGGGCTGAGGTCATGGCACCGCCACAGCTCGACTCTTGTCTGTTCACTGAAATACTGGTAAGTTCAAATGTGCAGCGGCAGCGGCGTGATAACTTTGCTTTAGGTATCTAAAGTCTTCTCGTTACAAACGTTCACAGGTGTGTCTCGTTACCTGGGACCGGATGTGCACAGGTGTTGCACTAAATTGTGTGACCCATGAGACACCGTGAGCCAGTGAAGGAGTTCCGCTGTGTTGACCCTGTTGACCCTGCGCACGTTTTTTTTTCTGTTTGTTTTATTTTTACATAATTCATTCAAGTGCACACGTGTGGCAATTATCCTTTAAAAGTCTTTGTATACATACAGAATCACATGGAATAAACAGAAATGCAGCCAATATTAATGATATAACTGAGTTACAGGCCTACACGTTTCTAAAAAAACAAAAGATGTCCAACATGACAAATATCTGACAAGTTGCGTCTGTCTTTTAAGGCTGCAGCTAAAGATTATTTGTTATTAAATAAGATAAAGATTATTTTCTTAATTATTTGGTGTATAGAGAAAAGACTGGTCACATACTCTTAAAGCCCAGAGCAATATTTTCAAATATCTTGTTTTCTCTAATCACAGTAAAATTCACTTTTGAGAAACAATAATTTGTGTATTTTACTTAAACCTTTACTTAAATGATGGATTGATTATTAAAGTTGTCGTCGTATAGTCTTCTGTCGATTCACTTACCTTTTATTGTCCCTTTCAGTTCTACTGCCTACCAGTTAAAATACAACATCTGACTTTTACTACACTCAATGAAGCTGTCACACCTGTGTCCATTTATACCTGTGTCCAGAGAGAGGGCATGTTTTGACAGTTTTTTACAGACAGTACATCTGTGCTCTCAACAGGAGCCCAACAAAGGGTTGCTGTATATCAACATATGCAGCTGGAAACATGTGCCTGCACCAAAGGATCCCAGCAAGCCATTACCTATATGTGCAGGAGAACAGGAAACAATCACAAATGAAAGTCAAGGTAAAGGACATGGTCTTTGTGGTACAAGATATGTAGGCTACAGGAAAACTAACTAATAAATTGGATGTTTTTCCTCTGCAGGTTTGCACACTGTGTTGGATGTAGCATTAAACCCTGCAGTGCTAGAGGAAAGGAAGAAAGAAAAGACAGAGGTCTATATGCTGGCCCTGAGCTTTGCCCAGCAGCATCTTAGGTTGCGGTTATCTCAGCAGTACACTATCATCAGCTGTAGCCCAAGAAGTAGTCTAGATGACTTTCACCGCCGGCTTCGGTTTCAGCAGTGGCCCAAGACCTCCAAACAACCCGATACAGGTAGAGCAATAAATTTCATATCCTGATAAGCTGCTACAAGCCCTTTATGTTGGCACTACTCCTTTGCTACTGCAGGTGTATAATCTTTCACCTTCTACCTCAGTTTCTAATAATCTATAGTACTAAATTTTTACAGCCAGTCAAACCCCAGCTGCCCTCCTGCAGCAGATTTCCTCTCTACGTTCAAAGAAACAAGACATCGAGCTGGAGGCCCAAATTATCTCTAGACCCACAGAGCACAAAAAGGATTTGATCCAGGTCATTTCCACCACTTGTGTGCAGGCTCAGAAGCCAGAGTACCAACTTCAGGTGAAAATTGATACAGCAGGAGTTCCTCACAGTGTGCAGCTGACAGTGGAGCTGCCAAAGGTTTGCTCCATGTCAGAGTGCCAGCTGAGAATCTCTAAGGTTAGTAGTTACACACTCCCTTGAACAGAGTTATAATAAACCACTTTAGAATCCAGTGTGTGTCAGTGCATAGTTGGATGTCATTTAAAATACATAACTGACCTGTTCCTGCTGTTGTGAGTCTTATACTGTGCTGAATGTATTTACATCTGCAGGATGATGTCTTACTGGAAGTGGAGGATGTTTACTTTTTGCTTGTGGAGTTTCCAAAAACTGTAAACGAAGACACTGCATCTGCTATCTTTAACAAGAAGAAAAGAAGACTCACATTGAAAGTGGATGTTTTGTGACCATTTGCTACAACCTACACAGAGGTGATCAGTCCTGCTGGTAATGGGCTGCTGAAAATATGAAGTTAGGAGCTGAAACAAAATTACCAAAACAAACTCAATTCCTTCTCTGTGATCTGAAAATCCTTGGAAACACATTATTCTCTGAAAAACCTTTAACAAACAATAAACAGCTTAGTGACCCCCTCCCAAAAACCAAAATGTTTTTCTGAAACAATATGTCAGTGTGTGGGTTGTAACAGCAAATTTAATTCTTAACCCAAAAAACATTAATTGACTTTAATGACAATCTGTGGGTTTTGTTTATTCATGTGTGGGTGCATGAGTAGAGGTGTATAATGGCTGGGAGCTGGTGTACGGCGTCATTACCTGACCCTGGGGGAATAATTGACAACAAAATGATCCATGCAATAATTCATGTTTATTAAAACATCAGAATTGATGGAGAACAACAACATCACGATTTGGCAATCTGGAACGTGTGATGAGAATGTCAGTCAACACTTTAATTAAAAGGGTTGAATAGTATGCACTGATTACAGCTTTTTGAGAGCACAGCTTATCATGTTATTTATTGTAAATCACATTAACTTTCTTTATAATTCAGAGTTTCATGTAACATTACTGGCCATGAATTGGTAGCTCCACATATTAATTTCTGAGCTGCAAACAATATTTAGTATCCATTCTTTAAAAAAAAAAGAAAAAAATGTTGTACCCAAGTGTCAAGTTCAAGTCAAATTCTTCATATGAAACATTCACTTTTAAAGCATGGTTGTGTACTGACATGGTGTTAGATTCATTGGTCCCAGTTCATTGTATTATAACTACTCTTATGGCATCGCAAGTATTTTGTCTATGAAATCCTGGTCCAGTGGGAACAACTGAGGTTTGTTGTGGTGATCTTTGTTTTTGGGCTCTACCTCCTCTCTCCATGGTCCTCCTCCACCCACGCTACAATCTTCCCCTCCCAGCCAGGCACCACTGCTCCATCCTGGAATACCTGAACAGCCAATACAGACATTCAAATATTGAAGAAAGATTTACATCTATAATGCAGAGTCAAAAGCCGCACATAGAAACTGAAAATGACTACTCTGTGTTATCAAATTCTCTGGAATGAAAATCTGTCAGCCCCCAGTGTTTTGAAGTACAGAGCAGCCAGAGCTTTTATTAGCATATCTCTCTCTTTAACTGGCATTTTACATTAGCCTGCTGACGCTGATGTGAAAAGAAGTAGAGGCTATAATTTAAGTCCCACGCCTACCTCCTCTTTCACTGTGCCAAACTCTGGGTCAAGGGCCTTGAAGTGGTATCTGAAGCTGCCTTGTCTGTCTACAGCAGCCTTGAAGTCTCGCAGTGTCACCTCTCCCAACCTGTAAGTACGCACTGTCAGTTATGATCTATGCACAGATACACCCCCCAGTACATTAAGCTTTTCTAGTATAAACATTTAACTATCACAGCCACTAAAGCATCTATATATAGATCTGGCCATGCAAGAATCCAGTCTAACCCAAACTGCAATTTCATGTGCACTCCAGTGAGGGAACAAACAATAACACTGTAATGTAAACCCAGAATAGCATAAAGTGTGATTATTTTCACCTTTTTGGGATGTTAATCAGAAATGGAGTGAGTGAACGATCAGTAAAGTAGAGCACTTTAGTGGAGACAGCGGTGTCCAATCCCGGGCTGCTGTGTGAGTGTGCCATTTCTGCAAATAATTACAAAAACAGCAAACAATGTTTTTCACTACCATAGTCTAAATTGCCTTTTGCCCCTAATGGCCATTAATGCTCTCTCTGCACACAGCAGCGTAACTGAACAGAGTTGAGATGATGCAGAGGGTGACAAATCCTAAACAACACAAGAATTTTGTTTGTCTCACTTGAGCTCGGTGGCCAGGAGTCACGGTCTGTTGAATTGGCTCTGCGTCCTGGAGATTTAAATTCCTCCTGGAGGAAGAATCAATTACTCATGGTTAACTGTCAGTTGTCATTTGTTCATCATTCATCGGGTGACAGATGTGTTGCTATTTCTTAAATGTCTGAAACAGTGTGCGTGTGTGTGTGTGTGTGTGTGTGTGTGTGTGTGTGTGTGTGTGTGTGTACCCCTCTGTCCTGTCTGCGCTGGGTGTCCAAAGTGTGTAATCGGTCCATGAGACTGGATACACCCTGCTCCAATGTGTCCAGGGTGTGATGTTGGGGATCATGGCCAGAAAAACTGTCCCTCAAACTACGCAGTGCCTCCCTGACCAGCTGCAGCTCTTCACCCTGTGACAAAGTCTTGACAGTCATACAGTCTTTATGATTGCAGTCCTGTTTTTCTATTTTTGTCTAGAAAAGAAAGATAATTATAGAATTAAAATAAAAATTCATGGTAAGTCAACATTATGAGACACTAAACCAGACTTTGACTCACTATAATGTAAAATGCTGAATTAGATTTTCTAGATTTAGATTAGATTTTATAACTTTTGAATATGACTCATAATTCTTACTCACTGTCATCATTTTTACTGACAGTGATTACATTTATTTTTTCCATGCATAATCTGTTATCTGTTTTTCTCTCTTTCTGGTAGAAATCTATACAAAAAGACCAAAATATATATATATATATTGTAAAAGAAAAAAAAAAAAAAAAAAAAAGTTTAACTAAAAAAGGACAAGTACCGGTGCATTGTGTTGGAATGCAGGAGGAGATGTTGAAGCCACTGAATTACTGTAACCACCACTGTCACTCCTGAATGACTGTCAAACAGAAAACACTACATGTGAAAAAACACGTTAAAAATATGGCTGGTGATATGCTATAATTACTTGACCTGTATCCAAAGCCTGATACAGCTCATTCCTCTGTGCTGTAAGTCTCATCTGTTTAAAACACATCAGTAAACCACACTGTCACACTGGGTGATGTGTTTCTTAAGAAACACTAAAGCACCAAATGTTTTTTAATCTGCAGCTGAAAATAGTCTCCAACAAAACTAATCCTTACCTTATGTATAAAGACTACAGCACCCAACTTTGTTAGAAAATTTCTTACTAATCCTTTTTAACAAATAAACAAACCACCAGCCGTATACATTAACCTGCTACCAGACACAAAATAATGTATCCATAATAAATAAAGTTGACAGTTCTTCAGGTTTTTTGGTTACAATCATTATCCTGGCCTTAATCAATCAAGCAATTGAGAACAAAACTGCTCAGGTTTTTAGTTTTTCCTCCATAACAACATTTTTATTGGACTAAAGCTTTGGTGGATTTTGTTCATTGCAATCTTGTGGTGAAGACAATATTTAACAAGGACATGTATCTTCCCTCGAGTGAGTTTTCTGTTCTGTTTGCTAACCTGCAACAAAATCAAAAAAGAAGCTATTACAGTAACACATGGATCCTGAATTACTTAGAACAGATAAAATTAAGGAGACTTAGAGCTTCTTAACAAAACACAGCTAAAGTAATGCTACCAACCAAGGTCAAAGTGTACCAAGGGTGTGACCGTGCATAATAAAAGGTTAAATATCTTCTTTGACTGTGCTTTTACTTAAATTGTCTTTCATTAATTTTATACTTCTGGAATTGGTGTGACTTGTTTTATTTTGTTCATGTCATTTACCTTCCAATATATATTGTGGAAATATTGAAAAATGCCATACTCCATACCCTTGCAAGGCTGACTTCATGTACTTTATGCTGAGCTCCATCAAGTTTTTGTTGCTGCTGCTGCAGTATCCTGTCCTTCCTCCCGAGTTGCTGCTATTGTAGCAAAAAAGATGGATGACATAATTCTGTATGCATGTTTGTATTTCAGGAATACACGAAATGTAAAATCGTAAAAGATGATACCTCATATTCACTAAGTAATTTGTTCCGTTCACTCAACTTGTGTTTGAGCTCTGCCTGCAAACAGATACATCAGTGTGATATATGAGGGCGATATCATTCTCATATAAACCTTCCCCCACAGGTCAAGCAGGGCAAATATTTTATCGTGTCAAATGGAAGTCATCACTTCTCTCACATTTTCCCCCTCCAGCTGATCTTTGGCCATGTTGCATCTCAGTAGTTCCTGCTTTAGCTGCAGCACAGCATCCTCCTGCACAGCCAAGCGCTGCTGCAGAGCATCCTAATGAGAAAGAGAGGGAGATCAAAGAAATGTGCACCGTAGACCTGAATACAGATACACTGTATTCACCTATCAAGAGCATACACCCATCTCTAAACTGTATTATCATTATAAAGAAATGCAAAATATATGTTGTGTATCATCCTATTGGGAGGGTGCAAGAGTGGAAAAGATTGAATTATATCCTATAATCCATTTTAATGCACATACAAAGGACAAAAGTAGAGTAAGCAGTTTACCTTGATGGCCTGAATGTGACGCGCCTCCTGTTTGTGTCTCAGGAGTTCCCTCTAAAAGCCAAGTGAACAAAGACATTAGAGAAGGGACTCTTTGCTTGTAAGACAGCTCTATACTAAACCTAATTACATTTACATTCTGTACCTTGAGATCAAGGGCTTCCTCCATGCTTTGGTCCAGACGACTGCGAATTAAAACCTTGAAAAGGAGAGGGCATGATTAGTGTAATTAGAGAATGGAAAAATGTCAGATTGCACGAGGAAGCAAAGCGCCTGTATGACAGCAGGCTAGTGGTTTAGAGAGATTCATTTGTGCTCTATGGTATCCACACTCGAGAGGCATGATGCCTGCAAACCTCATCACAACAGAAGGGCTGACACTGACACTTCACACAGAGTGGCAAGCAAGTGTTATTTTCTTGAGTTAGCAGAGAGGGCACTGTACCAGCTGCTGTTCAGTGTTAGCCCGGCTATCTCCAAAGCTCACAGATCCATCCTGGTCCTCTTCAGGGAGGGAGCCATGGAGGAGCAAAGCCTTAGGACAAAAGAAGCCTGTTATGTTTCTGTATTTTTGTATTTGCAAATACTGCAGTTCTATGTCTTATACTTGGCTGCTCAACTGGTTTTCTACTTCAACTAATCAAACCAATGAATTCAGTGAACTGAATCAAATTGAAGCATATTGAAAACATTGTAGAAGTATACAGACTTCATCCCCTCACCTACGCCAACCAATTTATACACATTGGCACAGACATACACACTCATATTCAAAGCATAAAACTAAAACTCTCCCCTGATTCCAAAAAAAGAGATCACCTATCTTTTAAAGTCTATTCAATTAATAACAAACACTTTTAACTATTGAAAATTTACTAGAGGGTTGTTATTTGCTCTTTTCATAGGCTTAGTATTTTCTTAGCTTATCTTATTTATTGTATTGCATTCAAAATTCTCACTTTGTCTTGTGCAGCTCTGTGAGTCTACATAAGTACTTGAAGGTCAGAGAAAAGTCTAATCTAGTCTAGAATCACTGGACTAATCTGAGATGTGGATGGTGACTCAGAGGTCTGGGACCAGGCAACATGCTCAGAATGAAATGTGCAAACTCAATGTATAAATGTCTTTAACTAAATTGAATTCCATAAAAACAATAATAGAGACAGGACTATCAAGCGTAGCGCAGTGATTGCATCCAGTTTGAACATGACAGTATTATGAGAGCAGTTGGCAGGACAGTCTATTTCTGTAAAAGTCACCTCACACATCTATTTTCAGGCTACAGAGCGTTGATTACAATGTGTTGACTTGTTATAAATGTGTGCCTTTGGATGTTGTACAGACAGAGTTCATCATACCGTACAGACTACAGCTCATTTATCTATATCAATGAACTGGGGAAGAATCATAAAGTTCATAATTTGAAGTTTGTGCATGAACTTTATGTGTCAATCAAAGGAAAAGGCTCCTGATGACTGCAGTATCTCCTAATTATAATCTTTATCATTTCAAACACTTAACCCCTTATATGACATGAGATTACTCCTCTGTTCCATTTTTTTGGGATGTACTGATCTATTCATATTTGTTAAGTATTAATCTCTATACTGTATGATTTGCTCTATTATCTGCATATGAATTATTGCACCACAAAGATGTACATGATAAAAATTTAAATATAAAGCATGGGACTGTAAGCAAAACAGAAATTAACAGGAATATATTGCTACTCGTCAAATGAAAACATTTTCATTGTATTAGAAGCAATTGAGTCATAACTTAATCATTAAATGTCTAAGAGATAATTTTGCATAAGATAGATAGATAGATAGATAGATAGATAGATAGATAGATAGATAGATAGATAGATAGATAGAAATGGTCAGCCAAAAGACTTTGAAGAGGAGTGATATTAAGGTAGACAAAGAGATGACAGGTGAGTTTATACAAGTATCTTCTATCATCTATCTATCATTCACCTTTATTTATTTCAAATCATTGACTTAAGTTTTGTATCTTACAGGAACGCCACACGGTGGTTCCTTAGCCAAGAATTTCAACATAGAGGATAAAGAGAATTAGTTGAATGATGAATATTGCTAGCTTGATCATCAGAATGGCTTTGTTTACTAATTCATTCATTAAATCTACAATTTTTATGATTTTGTTTCTGATTCAGTTTGAATCTGTGAAAAAAATCATACATTTGGCTAAAATTTGTTTCAGTTGCTGCCTTCCTGTAATGTGTTCAAAGCAGCGGTGCCATTTGTTTTTCATGTGTTCTGTCATCAGGAACTTACCTGTAGGCGGAAGACCATCCTCCTGGCCTCCTGCATCTCTTTCTCCAGCTGCTCCTGGTGGGCGTCCAGCTGCTCCTCCCAGGACTTCTCCTCCTCCTGCCCATCATGCCCGAGGGAGGGACACAATCCACAGAGAGACACCTCCTCTGAAAGGAAGAGACGGAAAGGGGGGGATGAGGCAGAGGAGCTTTTTTTATGTTTGGATTCACTGCATCGTATTCTGCTCGAGAGCTGATGTGCAGCCAACCAACCTGTGACAGATTTTTTCTCTGTCAGATCAGATTTGTCATCCCGAGGTTCCCCCTGGTCCTCAGACTGATCATGGACTGTTTCCTCTTTAGGGGTGTCAGTGGACTGGGTGATAACATACTCCTCTTTGGGGGAGTGAGCAGGGCTGGCTGAGCTGAGACTGAAACAGATGGTTGGCACAGGCAGGAGTGAGTATGTTTGCATCTCCTGCCAAATGAGCAGCAATAAATAAACCTGGCTACATAAAATGGAGATATACAATTTAATAACTCCCAATGGAACACAAAAATGTGAATTAATTGCATCTGGGCTAAATTTTAAAAATCCGATTTTAAACATGCAGTGCCCATAGGAATACAAACTATTTAACAAATAATAAAGTGAAAAACATATAGAATCACAGAATTAGCATTGAAACCTGTTTAGAAAATACACAATGAGAGTAGGAATGCATGCAACTCTGTCATTTTTCCCACAGGAAATTCTTTACATAGTTTGCTCCCCCTAGGCCGTAATTTCAAAACATAATGCTTGTATAGTTACTGAAAGACTGGTTTTCTTGCTGCTTGTATGAATATATGTTTTGTGTTTTCTGAAAGAAACGCTAGTAGCTTGAGGTTCAGGCTGACTGTCATCTTCACTCTGCTGTGTTTGTAGAAATAGGATACAGCTACTGTGACCTGTGACCTATGGTATTATGTATGGTCCCTTAACAGGGGAGTCCGTCTTTTTCCCTCTATGTCTGCGTGGAAAACAAGCCTGTGTCTGTGGAAACAGATCTAAACGTAGTGCATCACGTTTAGATCTGTAGTGTAGTAGCATCGCACTGCTCCTGAGGCTAAAAACTAAGAATGAAAAAAAAATAACAGTGGACTTAACCATGGGATAACGATGTGTTGAGAAACCAGTGAATGCCCTGAAGGATTGCATTTGCACAGTTAAACATGTTCTTCCCATACATATGCAGCAAGATCTGGATTGTAGTTGATGAGATTTTCTGCTTATCTAATAACATTACTAAGCACTGGCTAATATCACCACAGACAGCGAACAGTAACATATGTGAGTTCTCATTGCCTCTGCATAGAGTAATTATTATATATTACACATATTACATATTCCCGTGACTTATTTATTATAAGGTCCTGTCTTAGGACTAAAAATCTAAAACAATGCAACTGAGAGCTTAGACACAATTTTGAGATAAATGCTACTGTCAAAATGTTAAATGTTTAAAATGACAATGCTAACATACAGCTATGATGTTCACCATCTTGTTTTAAAGTTAGCATGCTTACATATGCAAATTAACAATAAATTCAGTTGGCTATTAATTCTACAGATGTTCAGTACTGTGCAAAAGTCTTTGGCCAAACTTGGATTTGTTGTTTTAGCAATGCTATAATGACCGTATATAATTATTTCTCAGTCTCTTTATTAGAATACATCCAGAAAATAGAGGAAATGTGTCTGTGGTATTAAAAAAAAAAAATCTGAAGAAACAGCCTTTATAGGCTCAAGTGGCAAGTATTAAAGTATGACCTCCTACACTTGAGCAATAGCAGGAACCTGGCTCTTAAACCTAAATGGAATTGAACCCTAATTAATGTCGTTGTTGCTTTTAGTTCCATTTAGACACATAGTCAACACCCTTTCTTTATTGTGCCATTAATTAATAAATTGGAAGACATGCTTTTCAATTTAAAACACCAAGAGACTGGGACAATTTGTCAAAGTCACTCAGATCTGTTTGTCTTCTACTTTTCATGGCTTCACCACTTCTTTGCTTGTTTACCTCAACTGTACCCACTGTTTTTTTGTATTAACCTCCCTTTCTTATTTTAAAGGTAGACTCAGTACTTTGACATCATATTACATGTGTATGTTTTTTGTTGTTTTGTGTTAATTTTTTGTCACCTGGATTATTTTATTGTGTGTCTCATTACTGTTATTTATGTATTTTTCAGAATTATGTTTTGTGTGTCTGAAGACCCCCTTTCATGGGTTTATCCTTAAATGCAACTGAGGGTGTTGGAAATGTTTTGCAGGTATTTAGTTATAAATAAAACCACAGGACAAAGAAAAACTTTGACCTGATGATGGTACAAGAAGAAAGACTAGAGGATGTTACAGTACAAATGGAGGGGATATGAATGTTTGTGAGAAATTTCATGATAATCACTACAATAGTTGTTGGTACACATTCCAAAAGAACCCATAAATGTCAGTTTCATGGTGGCATAATAGAGGAAAGGTCAGGGGATTACTAAAGTCATTGGGATTGATCGTCTGGGCACCAAGACAATCAAATTTCATGCTGATTTATCCAAATATTGTAGAGATATTTCAGCCTGGACCCTAATGCTAAACCAATCACAAACTGAAATTGTTGTGATAACTTAAAAAAGGCACATACAATAGTTTGAACCTTAGATTTTAGTAGTGCACCAGGTCACGAGAAAAAAAATTAACTGAGTGATTTATCAGATGCTGCTGTGATTATCCCTGAGTGTTTTCCACAAGGGGATCAAAGACGTTGCCTCCTACCAATCTTGTCAGTACAGATGATGACATTATCAAGATAACCTCTATCATTGTTTCAGAGAGCAGTTCAATAAACCCTAAGAAATTCATTTTAGATGCTAACTGCTGATCTGTTGCACCAAAAGGACACATACATACAGATAGATTTGGAACATATGGGCTAAACCAAAAGATTAAGCACTGGGATTTGCAGGCGATGAGCTTCAGTGCAACAGATTAACGCAACATTGGATCAACAGTGGCGGAAAGTTACAACATACATTTACTCCTTACTTTACTTCATACTTTTAAGTAGATGCTTTATATCTATGTTTCAGTACAATTCAGAGGGAAATGTTGCCTTTCTTACTCCACTACATTTATGTGACAGCTGTAGTTACTGGTTATATTTGAGATTAACATTGAAAAGTAAGATTGAAAAAATATTTATTTAAAAAAAACATATGCTAATCTTACAACAATACAATGTATTGCTAAAAACTGAACCGGTGTTCCACAAACATTCAGATTTTTATTGTGGACCCCAGTTTTGGTACCATTGGTCTAACACACTGAATAGAAGTTAAAAACCTAGTTAAATTCAGTTTGTCCTTAACCAGCTATATATTGATCACTCTTATGTACTTATGTATGTTATTAGGTTTTTAAAATTCTGGGATTTTTAAACATTTTTACATGAATGTGTTGACATTTACATTAACATCTGGGTATTTCTTCACCATGAGTGATCAGCATGAAAAGTTTATACATTAACAGTCAGAAGCCTTTAATTTAGAAGTTCATTTTAAAGGATAAGCTCAATATATAGCGGCTTGTGTGGTAAATACAATTCTCAGAAAAGATGGTGGCTTCTTAGAATATGTTCACAGTCCAAAAGACCTTAGCCTTATCTAGCTCCAGTGTAAAAAACATCCTGTATTTCTTATCCAAACATCCGAATCATGAAATGGAAGTTGGACTGTGGTTGCTAGGCAATAGCAGCTCAGCTCACACAGACACATAGAGGGACACACCCACACCCACTGCACTGTAAACACTGAACAATAACCTGCACAGTTTGGGTATGAAGTCAGTTGTTATGGTGAAATATGCTTCTAACATTAAGACTGAGACACACAGATGCTGTTCAAGATGATTAAGATGATGTGTAGTCATGAATTTAGGCCTTGTGTGTTGTAAATCTTCCTCCACTCATCCACTCATGCAATGTAGACAAAAACAACAGCCTGTCTTCACATAGTGTTGCAACAATAATTTAAAAAAAAAAAAAAAACAGCACTTACCATTTCATCTGTTTGGCTCCCATGCTGGGGTTTACAGGCTTAACCTCCCAGACAGTCGGACCGCCGCATCTGGGTGATGCCCTGCTTCTCAGTTAGGACCATAGCCCAAACACAGCCAGAGGCGGCAGGGAGGGGAGCAGCCCTGAACGCAGCAACCAGAGGAGTCTCCACGTCGCACACTGTGTTCAATCAGACATAACAGCACATTCAAATCCTCTCCAGCAGCATATTCCTAAAGACATAAAGCTCCAAATCCTAAACACAAGCCCTGAACCCTTCCCCTAAATAATACCAAGGCTCAGTCCTATCTGGCAGAGGCAGAAAGAGAGAGACAGAGGGAGAGAGGAATGGGACTCAGCTACACCAGCGGCTGAAGTCTGCCTGGTTTCTCATTGCACTCGCCTTGTGGTTGAGCTCACCAGCTCCCATTCACGAACACAATGTTTTTTGTTCCTTGCGGACAAGAACTGATGCAGCCCTTGTGCATCTTTTTCACCCTTTTTTCTCTGCCGGTCTTTTTGCATTTATTGCCTCAGCCCTCCCTCCCTTCCTCCTTCCCTCTTTCTCTTCTGCTCGGTCGCACTGGCTTTGTATCAGTCTTTCCTTCTTTCAGTGAGCGAGGATGTCAGACATGGCTCTGTCTGGGTGTGTTTACCCTCCCCCCTCTCCCTCATTCCTCCTCCCTTCTTTCCCCACCGCCCTCTCCTTTCACAAGGAGGAGGAGGGAAATTTGCTCCTTCTCTCTCCTCTCCCTTTTCTTTCTGTATGTCACTGCAGCTAAAATAAGAAACAGCATATGGATGGAAAACAAGATGTGAAAATCTCTTTTTTTTTTCTAAAAAAAAAAAATCGAAAGCTTGTTAACAACAACCTCACAAACAGAGAGGAGAGGTTAATGATATATTTACAGAGGCCTATGGAGTTATGTGAAGATAAACAAAATGCGCACATTAGCCTACATTTACAACTCATTTTATAGGATTCATGGTTGTGTACTGTGTAGTGAACAGCGTTTATACTGCAATTGTGGCAAAAAGCCTTAAAAAGAGGTATTAGATATAGAAAATGCACTAAAAAATCAAAGTCAGATTAAACCAAAGCATAAAAAGTATCCTCTTTGATTATTTGAATTTGAGCAGCAGGCGGCAGAAACTAAAGGTTTTTTCTACAGTGTGTTAACCGCTCTTTGGAAAGGCATTTTGACTGAGCACACTGTCATTAAGCTGTTAGAAATGTTGCTGGTGTCATCAGCAAGAATGTGAAATAGGTCTCAATGTGGCAGCTTGCAGTCCTGCCCAGAACAAAATGACACTGTCTTAAATACTGTATGAGCACCACTGGCACATGCTTCAATGAGCTACTTTATTGCAGCGTGT
This sequence comes from Rachycentron canadum, assembly GCA_038496675.1. Taxonomy (NCBI): domain Eukaryota; kingdom Metazoa; phylum Chordata; class Actinopteri; order Carangiformes; family Rachycentridae; genus Rachycentron; species Rachycentron canadum. Next base: position 9,096,365 of record CM076657.1, on the reverse strand, counting down.
TAATACAGGCTACAGCAGTTTTCAGTTTGTGTTGCTCAAACAGCAAGGAAACAATTTCAAGAAATATGCCAGGTCCTAAATTGAAATACAAATAAAACTATTATATTTTTGGACTAAAATTATTGCTGAATTAATGGTATTAATTATATAGATGATTTGAATTAATAATGTAAATCTGCAAATCTGAGTACCTAGTGATTAAACAGTAGTACAGTAGCATTCCATGGAAATAGTGAAGTAAAGTACAAGTACCTCAAATTACATTTCACCACTGTGTTTGTGATTATTATTGTGATTATGACATAGCCAGTTTATTTATTATATTTAATATTTTATTTATATTTCTTCAGTATAATGGGACCAGCTATCTAGAATACAACCAAAAACGGTCATAGGATTTCATTAGGAGTGAATTTCACATCCTGATTATTTGACATCCTGATTATTTCTTTTTCATTCAATATACTGTATATTATTAACATTATTGCAACATGTTACACATGTTGTCACATGTCACATTATATCTAGTGAGCTACAGATGTGCTGCATGTTACTGGGTGTATTTCATTACCTTTGGACAGAGCCAGGCTAACTGCTCCCCCAGCTAAGCTAACAGGCTGCTGCCTGTGGCTTCATATTTCATGTAGAGACAAAGGAATTTCCTGATATTGATCTTCTCATCTAACTCATGCCAAGAAAGCAATTAAGTTTCCAAAAATGTTGAATAATTCATTTTTTGCTCATCAGTACCTAATCATTGTCACTCAAATTAATGATACTCATCACATTGTGGTAACTGTTACCAAACTAATCACACTGTTAATAGACAAGAGGACACAAGTGGTTGAAGTCTATTCCAATAGACATTCTGTAGGAATATTTTCTCCTTGGTTAATCACTCTGAGCAGAGCCACTTTTGTGATTCATAGTAACGCTGATTCTAAGATGTATAAATTCTGTGATATAAATCATTATTCGTCAGTTGGTTTTATCAACTATTTGATTGAAATGTGCAAAACTGCCAACTGGAGAAAAAAAAGGAAAACTTGGCTTTGTTTTTCCTGTGAAAATAAAAGTGTCCGTTGTGGCAAGAAAAACAAAGTGGCTCCTGGATCCACCCACAGTATCTGATAGTGTTGGGCAAGGATTAAATAGATAAACCCAAAGTGGGTCCATCCAGTACTCAATTCAGTGCATGTAATATTTCCAGAGAATAAGTAGGGGCATGAATATTGGGCAAAGGGAGCTGCTGGTGGAGGATTGATATCAGTTTGACATTCAGAAACTTTTCATTTCTATTCTTGTTAGTGTTATTTTAAATGCTTTTGCTCCTGTATTAAAAAGACAAGGACAAACTCAGGTACAGAACAGGCAGACGATGAAGACTTGGTAGACCAAGATATGACTGAGGGAATTGAGATAAACAAAGCATTTTTTTAAAAGAGAATATTCAATTCATGCATGGATGATATATGAGGAATGGCTTTGTTGTTCAAAGTGTGGTAGGAAAGTCATTCCACCACTGGGGAGCCAGGAGGTGAGAAGAAAGCCAGTTTGCCACAGGGACAGCATGCAGTCAGGCAATTTGTAAATCAAATGAGCTGCTAAAATAGAGCATATTGTTTGCATGGTCACCGTGGATTCTGATTGTAAATTATTATTGTGTCTGCTATGAAGCAAGAGGTACACATCTTTTTTATTTCACTGACCTTCAAACAGATATGTATGAAGCACCACAGACTGATAAGACTTTGTCCCTGGGATTCTCATCCCATTTATATTGTCAAATACAATTTGTAAAGGAAGTCAGCAGCTGTTTACATTTATTGTTTGGGTGATAACAGCAAAGAGAGTGAAAGATAATTGAAAGTCAGTCTCTGTCATTATAAATCAACTGCTGCCTAAAAGATTTGTGCATCAAATAACTGCAATTGTGAAATAAACTATTTTGCTCTGATACTATCTGAAAATTATCAAGCCCTCAGAGCTCTGAACTTCTGTTGTTTGGAAAAGTTTAATATTTTATCTCCTTATGAATTTTTCTTTCATCCAAGTGGATATAATAGATAATTAGAAAATAACAGAATCAACAAAAAAATCTAGCATGTCCTGTCTCTACAAATCTCAGATCTGCTTGAATACACATTTGCACTAAAGCATTCCCATCAAAATTTCACTGAGACCTGTCAACAAAAGCATCTAATATAATCAAGCTTATTAATACACAACAGGTGAAAAACAACACTGACTGAAAAACTACATTATCCATAAAGATAATAGAGTGCTGGCAGTGCTGGTACAAGTATTCCTATCCTTTACCTAAATAAAAGTAGTAATACTTCAGTATAAATATTGTTATGCATCATCCTTTATAAAGTGATTTTAGGTTTTCTTTGTAAAAAAAAAAAAAAAAAAATCATAATAGAGTTGTGGAGCAGAGGTTGCAGAAAATGAAAAGAGTCACATGAAATAAAAGTACCTAAAAACTACATTATGGTACAGTTCTTGAATACATGTAATTAGTTATAATTACTAATTAGTACAAATTGACAAAAGGGCGTTGACCCAGCTTTGTGGTCAATTGGTTATCATTGTTCTCAACAAATACCCAAAGCATCAGAAGTTGCACATTAACACACATTACACACATTACTACTTTGAGACAGCTGTTTCAAATTTTAACTTGTTTGAGTACTAAGGACTAAAAAGACTTTGCTTGAACCATGAGAGAAAATGACTAAAAAATTAGACTTGTTTCCTATAAAGTAGACATTTCTACTTTTTAATCACATTTTCAAACATTTTCTTCACAGTAATTTGTACTTGAACTTGTGTAGATAAGGAGAAATTAAAAAAAAAAATCAAACAAGGTCTAAGAAAAGCCTGTTTTTGTCAGTGTTAAGGCTCAAGGTAGCTGGATAATTCAAGACTGAAGTGTGCCTGAAAACACTCTATGTCCAGAGTCCACAAATGTCTAGGTAGTTTTGTAAAATTAGGTCATATACAGAAACAAGATGAAACTTTGATTCCCAGAAGGTAGTTGAGAGCATGTTCAATCATGTTCTCACTCAGCAGTAACATGGAACAGCTTCATACATGGATCCAAGTAAACTACTTATGAAAACCACTAATTAGGCTACCGGTTAATTGAACACCACTTATACTCTTCATCAGTTTGACATTTTGGTTCTTATCAGGTTGTTCAAAATAGGCCAAAGCCTAATTAGTTTCTATCTATCTTTTAACATGTACCACAAGAGGACTTTGCATTAGAGTAAAACGATTGCCTGGAGTGACGTAGGCCAAGCTTATTTGTACCTGGGTCAGATATACAGTAAGTGCCAAACTTTTTGTTATTATTTTCATTGGTGTTTTTATTTAGTTGTATTCATTTTTAACTAACTTAACTAATTAACTAACCTAAATCTATAATTACACTTCAAAGAACTCAAAAACTGTTGTACTTGGTGTAGATATTTATCTTATTGTGGCTACAACTTGGCTACAGGTTGTATTTGTGACTATAGCTTGCTGCTATCTAACATGTTACACATGTAACACCCAGTTAGGCCATTTATTTGAAAAATGCTGATTAATCGATTATCAAAGTAGTTGTTTTTTGGCATTGATCAGACTTTGCAAAGCTAATTAAAATTAGCCCCATATTTACCAGCTGCAAACGCAAATTGATGCCTGCAATAATGCATCAGTAAGCCTTATTTTTCACAAATGATATAGTGACATTATTCTGAAACTGGCAATTTTGTGTAATGAGCACTTTCACTTTTTTGAACTTCAGTACGTGCTTTGATGCTAATGCTTTTGACTTTTACCTTAATATGTGCCCCTGTAATAATAATTCACAAGGCTTTAGCTTCAGTTGCTAACTGACATCAAACCAACATCACTGTCTAAACCCAGACTCCTATGTCTCTTGTTCTTTTTTCTGCAATTTATTATTATCAATTTAAATTTTTTAGCAACCTTGGTCAGTCTTGATGAAGTCTGCCGACTAAGGCAAGAACATCAGGATCTTTCTCCATCAGTCACTCACTTAATGATTTGGTTATTCCTTATATTCAAGGTTTAATACAAATATCAACCATTTTAATGATCCATATATAAAAACATCACTGATGTGTTGAATATTCATGTTGGACTGTTACACCAATCACAGCACAGATATTTCCGACGTCATCGTGCGTTTACGTTACGTACGGAAGAAAGCGGAAGTACCGGTAGAGACAGAGCTGCGATTTGTATCTCCTGAATGCTACTTGTTCTGGAAAGCCACAGGTTGTAAACATTTACGAAATGATGGTGAACTCGTGGTGGTAGTAGTAGTAGTGTCTTTGTTGGGATTGCGGATTTTAAACGGGTTATTCTTAGTGCTTCAATTGTAGTCGTATGCCTGATTTTCCAACAGTGTTAGCTATAGCGAGCTAGGCTAACAGACGAGTCTTCGTTTAGCAGTTATCACATATTTAGAAGATAAGCTGTTATTTCTGCCTGTTTTCAACGCTGATTAAACAACGATAATGTGTCGCCTGTCCATCACTTACACGAGTCTCTTGTCAGGTGTCACCATGTCAAAGCAGTCGATGGGGAAAACCTTGTTGAGGAATGTGATCCGCCACACTGATGCCCACAACAAGGTGCGTTTAGAGTTCATGTGCCTGTGTGCTGAGTGAGGAAACCCACTCAGGTGTCAGTTCATCAGGTACAACCATCTAAAACTAGTGCAGTCTAATGTAACAGCCTAGCACTTAATCCTGAATTTAAGATGAATCTCTTATGGAGAGGTGTTGATTCAAGTTTATGGTCATTGTTGAAGATGTTTTTTGTGGTTTTGTTTGATGCAGCAGTGCTTCTGTGGTCTGCGAGGGGGTTCCTGGGGGTCCCCACCAAAAATGATCATTTATTTCCATTATAATTCCATTCATAGGTAGAAGTTATGACTATTTCGGTCATCGGTTTCAAACACTTTCTGTCATTATATCAGATGTGGATCTGTGGTCTCATTTGTGTCAGATTAGGGGTCTTTCACGTGCAAAAGTACACTAGACTATTGTACTGAAGACTATCGTGGCAAACAAGACAACACTGTTGTGTGGGAAGAAAATTGTGTAAAAGGCCTGTCAGAACCTCTTGTAGCCTAAGGTGCTGTCTTCAGATTTCTTATTTTGTGCCACCAACACTCTGAAACCCAAAGTTATTTGGTTTACTAACACATAAAACTAAGAAATGAAGCACATCAGCATATTGTATAAGGTGGGACTGGGTAATGTATGCTTTAAAAATTACTGAAACGTATATCCAAATAGCTTTCTGTACATTTATCAATAAGCAGTGACCTTTTCATTGATTAAGGTTATTGGGTTTTTCTGATAAACTGCTCCAGTTTCAGCCCTGCTGACAAATATCACTGAGCTAAACTGTAAATGTAAGTTTGTAATACTGTTATTTGGCAGCCTTGGGCATGTAGAGAAGCTGAATTGCAGAATTTTTCTTTACCCACAAGTGTTGAGGAATGCACACAACCTCTGTAAATATTTGACTCCATTATACTTTGGCTTTTGGCAAATTCAAATTAAGCAGTTAATATGTGTGTGTTAGGGCAGTTTTTAATGTACTCACTGTTGTTGACCCACTGCAGATCCAGGAGGAGATGGAGATGTGGAAAATGCGAGACTGGGAGATGCAAAAGTCTCGTGTCAAACATTTGTCAGATACAGAGTATGTGAGGTAGGAACAGTGGATGTCCATGTTCAATTTGAGCCACTTGGTCACAGGAGACACCAATGCTCATTTGGAAGTATATTTCATAATGTAGCTCTCACTTTAGAGCACTGTTACTGTATGTTGGCTTGCTGATATATTAATGTTGGTTGTAATCCAGGGGGCGTATGCACTGTGATCGAGTGCCATATGAAGCTAGAGACCTTAGTCGAAGCAGAGAGCGAGTCTCCGAACATGATGACAGAGTGGCTCGATACTGGACTCGCAAACTGTATGAATTTGAGGCCAAAGATCCTGACAGGTACAGTACACAGGCCAATCCTCCATCCAGGAAAATGACTGGAAATATCATTTGAAAGCGAACAACAAAAGATTGACAAATATATGTATTAATTTTACATCTTCTCCACGCAGGTGGGGACATAGTGGCTTCAAGGAGCTGTATCCTGAGGAGTTTGAAAGTGATAGGTATGTGAAACCTGCAGCACAGCACTAATAAAGCAACAGATAATAACTGAGCTACATGTGCAACTCGGATTTTACGTACAATCTAGTGATTTAGCACTGTACTTTCATCAAATTGGGGATAACACAAAAAGAAATATTAAAAAAAATAAATAATTAAGCCCTGACTTTTAGGCCAGTGTGGGTTAAGCTCCATAAAATCTGGATCATACACAGCCACTAACAGACAGTGTAATACAATCCAAATGTAAAATATGGTGTGACACTGAGATGATGTGCAGGCTTAAAGCCATCAACATGAGAATCTTTGCATCTCTACCATCCATCCAATGTGACTGGGTGGCAGTAGAGCTGGCCTGGTAAATGCCATTTATTTTCAACTATGTGCTATTGTGTTCGTTAAAAATAATTGTTTCAAGCCAAAGCTTAGATAAACCTGATGATACCACGAAGGATTAACTATTTCCAGACTTAATGCAACTTTTCATTGGTAAACCTTTCATTCTCCAAATGCTCTATTTAGCCTTCATTAGATCTGTTCAATTTGTGTTTTGTTTTGTTTTTTTTTTTTAGTGAAAAAAACAGAGCTACAAAGAAGATAGGGCACCACAAAACGAAGAAGTCCAAGTCTGACACAGAGGCAAGCTTATCAAAACACTCCAAAAAATCCTCTCAAAAGAAGAAAAAGAAAAAGAAGAAGAAAGACGAGGAGGTAAAGCGAAAGAAAGCTAAGTGTTCAAGCAGTGAAGACAGCAGTGAGGACAGCAGCGTTAACAAAGACAAGCAGAGGAAAAAAAGAACTAAGAGTCGACATAAAGACAAGAAAAGTGCAAAAACCAAAGGGAGAGATGATGACAGCAGCTCAGGGGAAAGTGATGATGGACAAAGACGGACCCACAGTCGCAAAAAGCGAAAACAAGACTCCCACAAAGACTCAGACTCAGGGCCAAACTCAAAAAAGAAGAGGAAAAGCTGGAAAGCAACTGGTGGGGAGAGCTCAGGTGATACTTCTGCTGATTGAGATGCAAGGATGTGGACAGATGCGCAACTAAGGTAATGATCAGGAAAACTACTGCAGGTTCCCTTAACAGAACGGAGGGCTTTTCTCTGCAGGGCCGTTCTGTATTGTACGTTAAACATCAAGCCCGTGCTGACGGCCCTCTCTGTGGGCGTTCAGTGTAGCAATATCTTATCACCTCTGCGGTGGCTTGAAGCACATTGTACAGCAGTGCAGCGTGAAGAGTAGGTGGTGGGGTATCCACCGCCTGCCTCATGAAGAATTCTCTCGACTGCAGTGCTCATTGATTGATCACTGACTCTGGCCACAGACTGTCAGCCTAATGTGGAGACCATCTGTCCAAAATTGACCACTGTTTTTTTTATCTTATTTAAAAAATAAAAATAATTGTGAAATTATGCAACTTTCCTCTCTGGTTATGATAGAATGTGCATTTTGTTTTAATCATGTTTTTTAGTTTTGTAAATTTTAATTTTGTATACAGCATATTGTCATTGGTGCAAAATAAACATCTATTTTTCTGTGTGTTTTTGTTATTTCTTTACATATACAGTATTTTTTTTAAAAGGATAACAGCTAAAGACTGAAAAAAAAAAGATTGTTAAAAAATTATTGAAAACACATTAATTCACACTGTTGCAATGGGTGGCATGTACTGTCAGCATACTAACATCTTAGCACTAAATGTGTCAACCCGCAGCTGGAAGCAGTCTGGCACAAATGCACCTTTTCCTCCTGTATAATATTTGCAAAGAACTAATAATTTAGCCTGTCCTAAAATAAATCTATATATTCATGACCTCTTTTTAAAGCTTAACATGGTTAGGGGCAGACAGTTAAAGAAGTCAGATGGTACTAAGAGGCAGATTATTGCCGGTGTTTTCCTTTCACAGAGACGGTTATACATGTTAAACCATGCGTTATTGAGCTGCCATTTTTCAGTTGATTGTTGAACATATTGTGGTATAAAAATGAGAACCACAGTTTCTAACCGTCAGGTGGTGTCCATTTACAACACTTACACAATTTAGGAGCCAAGTAAAGCAATGTAATGAGACAGCAGTGGAAGGCTAGATAACGTGGGTTAATAATTCATACTTGAACACTTTGAAATAACTTACGACACAAAAGAAAAAGCACATTTACAATTTAAGACCTTGTAACTTTTTTGATTCGTAAGCATGTTTGTGAAGAAATAAACAGGTTGGTTTTGTCTCCGTCGTGGATCAGAGATGTTACTGCAGTCTGGTGCCGGTTTGAACACACACATCTATTCAAGATGCAGAATATACACAGTAATAAGCTGCTACTCATGATCAAAGTGAATAAATGTAGAGATTTGTGGAAGTGCTCTTTGACTACTAAACTAGTCAACTAGCACTTAGTTATTCAGGGCTGCCATCCCCTGAAAGACCTTATTGCTTTGGGAGTCCAGTACACTTTGATGCTTGAGAAAAATACTAAATAACACTAAAAACAAATCTGAGGATAAAAATGTATCACTACACTTTCAAACAGCGCTATTGAAACCATTATCTTTTCGCTGGTCAGTTTTTTTCTGTCATACATTTGTTGTCTAAATAAACCTGTTCACAAGTAGTAGACCTGAGCCATCTGAGTATTTTCAGATAATCTGATGCAGAAGGAAGGGTTGGTAAACCATTTTAGAAGTGTGTGTGTGTGCTGCAAATGCCTGCAGCACTTTGCTGAGTCTGTGTCAATAGGCTAAGTGTTCTCTCCAAGCAGCAGAGAGTGGGCTGTGTTGAGCTTGGCTGCAACTGCCCAAATCTTGGAAGTGGAAAAAAGCAGATGAAATTCAGCTAGTCAAATCAGTGTTGACAGAGGTTTTTTAAAAACACACTGTCTAGGTTAATAAGCTTCTGGCAAGAGGGCAAAATCCATAATTGAATACATTTTATAGCTGCATACATCTATCCAACTTACTCATAATTTAATTATTTAGAAAATATTAAGAAATAATTTTGGCTCTAAGGATTTCAGTATCGGTTTGTTGGTCCATCACTTTCATCCAGACTGAAATATCAGCTCAACAGCTCAACATGTATTGCATGTGTAGTGCTAACTAGCAGATGGCAGCAGGATTTCTTGCTAAACTAAGAAAGTTTACATGGTAAACATAACCTCTGCATGTTAGTATTGTCATTTTGAGCACATTAGCGTGCTGGTGAGGTGTGCCTTTTTCCAAAGTTGCAAGTCTCTTTAAATGTTTGAGATATTTTCGCATTGAACAAAGTTTACAATTTGTTGTTTAATAATTTCTCTCTCAACATAAACCATGTAGCTACAATGTGTCTTGATTTAGATTTTCAGATCACACTGAAAAAAAAAAGACAGCAGAAATTATCAATAATATTTTAAATGTAACATATGTTAAAATAAGAAAATGGTATGTATGTCTGAGTTTTTTGCAGATACCATATTTAAGTATGATAATATTATTTCAGAGAAGAAATTTATAGAAATTTGCTTCAGAGTTGAGACAGTTGGATTATAGCTTCCTGAAAAAAGTTGTGTTATTTTAATGGTTCCCATGGATAAGTCTTTACATTTAATAAAATGGATGAATGGATGGAAACAATTATCACTATGATTTAAACACATAGTGGGATCTTCAGTGAAAAAAAAAAAAAATCACATTCACTCAGAACTGCTGATGAGACATAACACACTTTGCTCTATCCCAGGTGTTCGTTAGTTTGGCTGTCTGGGACGAATTTGTAACTTTAGTGAGGTCTCAGCGTCTCTCTGCCTAAGCAGATTTTGTGTTGAATTATGGTTAAAGATCAGAGGCAGGCAGAAATACTACACATTTCGAGACTAGAAAGCATCAGCATTAAATGAGAAGATGGACAAGGGTTGAAAATGAAAATGTGCACACCACAAATTGACAACTTAGCATTTACACCCTGAAGTTGAGCCTTCTTCTAGCCAGAAAAACAATGTCTCAGGTTATGCAAAACGAGAACAATTTGGGCTGAAAATTGGTTAAATGTGCTAAGGAAAAAAGACAGGGACATCCCCCATTCTTGGACTCTCATCCTGTCACTGAGGATGCGAACTGAAGAGGATTTAAAACCTCCAGTGTGACTTATCTTTATGCTCCATGTTTTATCTCTGCTCTGTCCACGCAACTGTGTTTGATCTCAGCCCATGGTAAGTAGCTGTAATCAGAAGGAGAGGGTGGTTTCTGTAGCAGCAACAAATATCCCTCATCCATCCTGATTGTATCTTTCCCACAGTCACGTCTAGTTTTCACCCACCATATTAAGCATTTATAGGCAGCATATAAACAATTAAAACCAGTTTATACACTCTAAAAGACAGTTGTAAGCAGATTATAGGGACATTTTTTGCAATTTATGAATGGATTGTCAACAACTATGCCAGTCAAAGTCACACGGAAACATATCTATATTTGTTATATTTTCATTACATTTGTCAGTTTTTATTTCATTTACAAGCATGCTGTCTTTACTCTCCATGACAACTGTGCAACACCATCTTCTGAATGAAGTCGATGGGATGAAGCTTGTGAGTTTTTAATATTTTTATCAATTGTGAGTTATTTCTTTCATTTATTATTATTCATTCTGTAACAGATTTCTTTTGTCCTGTGTAGTTTAAGTGTTTATACCCAATGATGTGTCTAATCATATCATTTAATGAGATTACAGCTGTTATTAATGTTGATTATTCACCATTAATGGATGCTTCTTCACAGGAGGAGTTATAATGATGATATGAATGTCCTTATATCTGCTCACAACTACATAATAGTGAGTCAAATTATTTGTTAATTGCTTACATATAGTAGTTCTATGCTAAATAGGTTGGTGGGGACTAGGGTGTGGGGTGGGGGGTGGGGGGTCTGAAAAAATATTTACCATTTTTCAAGATGTAAGCCTTTATACAATTCAGAAATAAAGCTTGCTGAAAACAGAACCAATACAGCTTCTGTTATATATGGTAATTAACACAGCCTCACTGCAGCCTACAAGTAATTAGGACCCATACAGAGCTTTGTCCCCCCCTAGTGGTGAGCAACTGTTGTTACAGCCTTGTTAAAAACAGCTGGTTGCATTTGAATTCAGCTTCAAAACGTCCAGTTATCATGTCCCTCGTCGTCCCACACCCCGCTCTGCTCCATGGCCGTCGCACAGCTTTCACAGAGGCCTTATAAATAGTACTCAGTGCATCAAATATTTATCGCATCTCTATCTGTACGTCCTTCCCTGCAGTGGACACATATTGCTGCTCCTGAGGCACAAAAAGGAAACGCCACTTACACAGTTAACCCACACAAAAAATTTAATACCCTTCGTGAGGGGATAAATGGTCCAAACTTTGACATACTAAATAGGGAGAGGTGTGATGACACAGGTTTTTAATGTAAAAACTTGCAGCCAACACCCAAATGCTTTGTAAAAAGTCATGTGACATATGACTTACTTACTTACATAGTTAGTACACATACACCAATGTTTTAATATACTTATATATGTCTTTTTTGTTTGTTGTCTTTTTATCTAGACCAGCCAGATACAGTACCGATTAATATACAGTCACATCTGGGACAATACCTATTTAACATCATATAGTCCGACTGCCAAAGAGGAATCCACGGCAGGTTTCCAGGTCCATCCTCTCTATACTAACATTAGAAATCGGCATGTGTAAAATTCTGTTCTTTTTTTTTTTTTTTTTACTTATTATTATTGTATAGACTGGTGGTGATACTTGTCCTTGTATCTCGTGTCTTCTGTGCAAAAGTTTTTTTTTTGAAAGAACCCAAAACATGATTGACATAACAGGATACCTGGCTGTTCACTTTACAGTTATGATGAAGTTTTTTTTTTTTTTTAAACAATTCAACAGTCACATCCAGATGCCACACCCCTTTGCCATGTCACAGAAAAAGGAGAAAATTAAAAATCCAAAATAATGCTTCCCAGTATCAGGGTGGGAGGCAATGATAGAGACAAAGGTTTATGACTACAGTGAGCAGCATCCTCCATTCGTACATTTTTTTTTAGAATAAGGCACTGCTGCATAAAGAAAGGACATGGCCAACAAACCTCTCTGGGAGTATGATGGGGAGGCAAGATGAAGGGAGACTGTGTTCTTCTCCAGCAACTCACAGAAAGTTTGCATGTGTAAGTAAATGTGCTTGTGTTTACTGTTTACTGTTTGCAGGAAAAGTGTGTGTTATATGGCATGTAGACATATTTGTGTTTTTACATGTGTGTGTTTGTGTGTGGCTGAGCCATTTATCAGCTGCACTGCTTTCCTCAGACTGTGCTCTCAAGCATCCACTCGGTGCTGCTGAATGTAACTCTCCTGTTGGCGAGCGGAGATGACTCCACGTTGAGCTGGTTGGTGGACTTGTGCCACCTCGTCCTCGCTCTGCGTGGGTAACTATGACTCTGAAATATGGAGTAATCCCCACCGTCAAAAGAGAATCTGTGCCTAGTTCGTGCCAGCTCATTTGGGAGCAACCCCATGTTAGCCAGGGCATTTTTCTTGTCCTTGAGCCTGGGAGCCTCCTTGGTGCCAGCATTGGGACCTATTAGACACAGGGACATGGTGGAGCCTGTCAGGCTACTGTCCGTCTGCGTGTCCTCAGACGGCGGACCAGAGCGCTGTGCATCCAGACTGGTTCTTCTCTTCATCTTGTCAACAGTCATTGGAGGCAGCTCCACCTCTAGGATGGCAGTGGTGGCTGCTGGATCCTCCTTTTTCTCATTGTCCACCCTCAGCACCAGCGCCATGCACTCTTTGGGTGCCTGGGCATCACGCTGGCCCTCATCAGAAGGCTGCTTGGAGGTGGAGCGCTGGAGCCGCTGCTGACTGCCGTTGGTCTGTGAGTGCATGCTGGAGCTGACCTTGGTCTTGCTGTCCTCTGGGCTGCTGTAGGCCTTGTAACGGATCATCAGGATTATGATGAACACTAGCACTGAAGCAACAATTATACCACCGATAATGATGATCATAGTGCCTCCCAGGAACTGACTGTGCATGAAGCGACACTGGCTGACCTCACTGGCCGTGTGAAACTGCACGCACCCAACCACACGTGTGGCTGTTAATGATGTGATGCCGTCATCATAAACTGCCAGCACACAAAGGTCATACTCACGCCCTGCGGCCAGATCATTGATTAAGAAGTTCTTACTGGTAGATGGGATCATTCTGTAGAGAAAAGAAACACAGTGCAGTGGTGACGATGAAGAGGATTAATCATCAGAATTATAACACCCACATATCCTGATTTGCATAAGGTGTATTAAATCACACAAAGGTGTCAGTTCCACACAACAAGAAGACAACCGGGCCATCGCAGTTCGAGCATTAAATATCCCTCATTCTGGTAGGCAAACATAAAAAGCACTACACTCCATTAAAGCTGACTTATGAGAAAATATGTTATTATAAAACAGCAGCGAGAGGTTGCTCTATTGGGTATGTGTATAAAATGAAAGTGAAAGGTAAACTGCATGGTGATAAACAAGGCAGAAGTGGCTCGCTGTCTAAAGAATATGCCACAACAGCTGCTGGCTGCAGGACAAGTGACAGATGATGTGAAGACAGTTTTGATGTGTGAACACCTAAGGTCACATTTTGTTGGCAACTGCAAGATTACATGACTCTAAATACGAAGGAGAAAGGCATTGTCTCCAGGTCAACATTGGCGTTAATATAATTAGAAGCTTGTTCCTTTTCCCTAAAGGGGGATTTTGATGGTTATCATTTGTAGGTAATGATGTACCACCTAAAGACAAAACAACACTCAGCTCCATGCCTAAACTGGATGAGAAAATTATACAGGAGAGAGACTCATTATATCTGATAAAACCCAAGAAAGAAAGAAAGTCGACCACTATTATTAACTCGCTTCGTGAACACATAAATCCTGCAATACTTCTCGGTTTCCTAGCTTCACTTTCTGTGCGTCACATGTTGCATAAGAATCACATCAAGCTTATTTTTATATCTAAAACAGTATTTTACAAGGTTTACTAATGTTTTTTTACTCACCATTTTAAAGAGGGTGAGCTTTTTCTCTAGTTCAGAGTTTTACTTGTAAACAATGGTTATTCATTTAGTCTTTTTTCTCTATATAAGCACTTCATACATACATATATTACACATTACAACCTAACTAATTTATATTATTTCAAATTTCTATGAACAACTTGGTTATATTTCCCTTGTCCTTCTTTTCCTCTCTTTGCTGCCAACAAGCAGTGGTACTGAGTGATGAGGTATATTTACTCAAGAGCTGTATTTTTTGTACAAGTTTGAGTTACTTGTTCGTCATTATAATTTTATTCTATAATCTAATACATCCCGTTTGCAGCTGCAGTTACCAGCTACTTTCAGATACTTCAGCTACTTTCAGATTAATTACAAAAAAAAACATATGATAAAAAAATAACATTTGATACTTTAAACCAACAAAATGTATGTGAAGTAGTTAAAATGAGGTTTACGATTAACCACATTAAAGTAATGTTTGCATGTTAATACACTAGTTACAACGATGATTACTAGTGACTTTTCATGTTAGGATTTTACATGATAAACTTGAATCAGTGTTTCCCAGCCATTTTTGGCTAGTGCCAAAAAATATCTGTGCCTTGTGGCCCCAAGGCCTCACAGGTTTGTCTATGAGTTGTTAGCAGTTCCACCCAATATTTCCCCCTTAAAACTCAGACAGATAAATTGTTCAATGTTTCCTAAATAATGACCCCTCAGATTATTGCCTCCAAGGGGTAAACTAACTTTAACTTGACCAGTTGTAATAGTAAAATGTTGCTTGCACATCAGTTTAATAATCTGATAATGTCTTTTTTCTGTATAATGACTTTACTGCTGATAATAGTCCTGTATTTTACTGAAATCAAATTTTAAATTGTGCCTTAAACCTGCACCTTTATTTACTGTACAGAAATGATCTGAATGCTTCTTCCACCACCGCTACAATAAAGCTCTATCATTAGACAACCATATCTAATCACACTCTGTGTTGCAACAAATTAATGCAGACACTTGCTAATGATATAAACACTTACATGCAGTAAAATAGTTGGCCTCATGTTATTGTTGTCAAATTGTGTTTAAATGATGCTGAAAAAGCCCTATAGTCCTTTACAGTGTTGGAGTTCACAATCTATTCATATGATTGCAACAATCTATTTAAACATCAGTGATTTTTTTTAAACCTGTAAATATCTTAATTATACTGTACTTTTAATGCATATTACAATTTTTAATGTATTTTAATGTATTTTAATTCATGGATGAATATTCCTCCTCAGTTTATCCCTCAGACTACACTATAGGGGTTCCGCTTATTTTTGGACATACTTAATCATTTCGCATCTTTGGGATGTGTCAATCTGCCATAGTGGACCGTTGTGTCATTCAGCAGATGGTAACTCCAGATGTCTCACCTTTCCTCTAGTCCCTGCTCTCCCACCCTCTTCTCCTTCCATTCATCCACCCACTACACCATGACTTACCTGTACACCAAAGTATCATCTGCTGTGCTGTTGTACTGAATCTGGTACATCCTGATACCAGGGATATGGCGCTCAGATGGCCAACGGATCACGGCGGACGAGGAGGTCAGCTCGGTGACCATTACCCTTCTGTCCTGCTTGTCATAGCCCTTTGTGTCATTGCCAGATTTGGAGGAGGTGGTGATGTCTGAGAGGCCCGGGTCCTCACGCATGTGGCCTGTGTTGTTAACAAACAAGGGTAAGGGGATCATGTTGATCTCAACAGCAGCTGTAGCAATGCCTGCAGCATTGGATGCTACACAATTAAATGCTCCACTGTCCTTCAGCGTAGTGATGAGAATATCAAGGGTTCCATTATCATACAGGATGGTGCGGGAATTATTATGCACCAGCTTGCCGTCTGGTGACCGCCAGTGAATATCTGGGTCTGGATCACCTACGGCTTTGCACTTAAGAGTCACACCCTGCCCCTCCATCACATAGGGCTTAGTGGCAAGATGTTTGGTGATCAGCGGCGGTTCACAGATAAACTCCTCTTCTTGGATAGACCAGAAATATTTGTCCATCAGGTGCTCTGGAGATGCACATGTCTCCAGATCATCCTCTCTTGTCAGCCTGCGGAGCCACAGCAGCTCACAGTTACAGTGAAGAGGGTTTCCACCAAAGCTTACAGCCAGAGTGGACGAGCTGGAGCCTTTGGCGTCAGACAGGACCTGTGCGTGCTGGAACAGGCTGTCTGGAGGCAGCTTCTGCAGCCTGTTTGAGGTCATGTCCAGACGGACCAGCTTGGTGAGCAATGTAAAAGTGCCCGCTCCAATGTGATCAATCAGGTTGTGGTCCAGTGTGAGTGTGTTAATGTTGGTCATTCTGGCTATGGCTTCCCAGGGAAGGCTGCGCAGGTTGTTATTGGAAAGATCCAAGTCTTCTATGGTGGAAACAAACTCATCAAAGGAGGTGGGGGCCACCTGGTGGATCTGGTTGTTTCCAAGGATGAGGTGCCGCAGGTTGATAAGGCCTTTAAAGTGGTCGCTCTTTATCACACTGAGGCGGTTTCCATCCATGTGGAGCGCTCGCAGGGACCGTAGACCGAGAAAGGCATGGGGAGTGATCTGGCTGATGGTGTTTCGGGACAAGGTGAGGTGGACCAAACTCGTCATGTTGAAAAAGTCTTTCCTGCGGATGATGGTGATGAAGTTGTCAGTGAGGCGCAGCTCGACGGTCTTGCGATCAATGGTGGGGGGCACGAACAACAGACCAGTCTTAGCACAGAGCAGAGTCAGAGTGGGAGAGAGGTGCTGGCAGATGCAGCGGCCAGGGCAGCTGTAGCCCTTCACCAGAGCTGCACATAGCAGCACGCACAGAACCAGCCGGTCCATTGTTGATTATTTTCCAGGTCCTGTGTGCAAGACAGAGACAGGGAAAAAGGAGAGACAGTGAGTCAAAAAATAGAGACTTTTGAATTAATGGCATCATTGCCTTTATGAGACCTGCTGCAAAAATCAAGAGTCTGGGCAGGACTGCTGAGACTGTCAGCAAGGTATCAATCACGAAATGAAATGCAGCTTTTTTGAAATAATGGCACCTGGGATGATGAAAGCCTCTGCCAATGCTGTCAGAAGCCCATGTCTCTGTATCCTTTCAATGGAAATAACAATGTTTTTGTGCCACCAGGTTGCATTGCCATTGAACCATGTAATTTCTTCAATGATAACAGGACGGTTTTCCTCAGTTAACCAAGCCATGTACATTTCCATCATATAACAAGTGTTCATGTTCATGTGTTTGCCTTGCTCTGAATTCCACATCAGGGTGGAGTATTAAAGGTAGAAAAGGGCACTTGTCAGCAGTGCTCAAGGATTTTTATGACCTTTTCATGCTCTATGCTCTCTCAATGCTTGAGATGTGCTGTAAAATTAGACAGAAACCTGTCATGTAAATCACAGCAACAAAAAGTAAAGGTGAAAACAGTGAAAAATACGTCTTGTTTTTCGAGTCCATCCAATGGAGGCATTATTGGATGATTCTTGGGTTTTGAGAATGCCCTTGTTCCCTGATTCCCCTTTAGAGGTATTGATTTCACTCTTGGAGAGTACACGCCTGTGGTGACAGGAGTTAAAAGTGATCCTTGGCTGTAATAACCATAAGAGACCCCAGTGGAGCACCAACAGTGATGTGCTGATGCCCTCTTTGGTGTCCATCTTCACTGCTAATACCTCAAGCTTCGCTCTTGATGAGACAACCTGTTAACGCAGATAAAGTAAAGGGCTGACAACTGACTCTCTTTTTTAGGTTTAGAAAATGACATTAGGGTTGCTTCAGCCTGCCACACTATCCAACCCAATGGGATGACACCTCTGATCCTTGCCAGATCCAAAGCCTCAATCAAAAGCAATGTCTTTTTTTTTTTTAGAGGTCAAGCATAAATGTTTTTAATATATTCAAGAAAAGCAGGCTGTGCATTTAAAGCATAAATTGTCTGTTATGCAGCACTTCTGATGCTCATCCAATTTGTCATGACTAATTTGAGTTTTTCTATCTACGTTCCGCCACATTGAGGTGGTGCTGACGTTCTTAACACCGCTGATGTTGTCCCCCATTGTGCCTAAAGCAAAAGCATCTAATGCTCACAGTACCAATAACTCTAAATTAAATTAGATTCAAAAACGCCTGTGGTGAAATTTATATAATGTTTGAAATGCCATGTGTCAAATTTCATAGGAATATAAAGTACAAGTCAAACTCTCTTGCTCCATCTCCCAGACTTTAACTGAATTTTAGGCTTCGCACGAACACTGTTTTCACACATAAACCTGACAAACTTGGCCTGATGTTGCTATGAGTGAGAGAAGTGTGAAATTGTGAGTGCACTGCTGTCGTTTTACATCAACCTGTGCTGTGTTTGCCAGCCAGCAATGAAAATTCTTGCTTTTTTACTATCTTGCGCATGCACGCACACACGCACACACGCACACACACACACACACACACACACACACACACACACACACACACACACACAGGCTGCTGGCTGACAGACAACAGGGCACCTCGTTAACTATGAAATATTGCTGTCCAATCAGAGTACTCATTAAAATCTGGGGTTGTATGATGTGGGATAGTTTGTTAAAGGTTGTTGATCAAATTTAATCAACACTTGCTGTATTACTCCTATTTTATACTCCAGTTCACTAGACCATTAGACTGCATTTTAAAACACAGAAAACACAAACCCTGTGCTAAGTTTGTTTATGCTCCTCTCCCTCTTTGGTCTGAATCTGCAGGGTTAGCTATAACCTCAATTTACAAAATGGAACCACCTTAACTGTTCGAAATTTGAAGATTTCTTCTTGTGCAATTTATTCAACAAAAATATACAAGCTAGATAAAAAATACAACTGCCTTACATAGTTATTTTCTGTGTTCAGTCATATTTATACTGAGGTTAAACAATTTCCTTGTACAAAGACACACACCAGGTGGTATACTGTGTGAGAAAATTTCCAAACCTCCAGAGAGAATTTATTTATTTAGCAACTCTCTTCTATGTTGTCTTATTTAATTTTATTCTCCAAATTTTTTTTTTAAGATTCTGGGGAAAGTAAAACTGCTGGGTTTCTGGCAAATTCCATATTGAAGTATGAAAGTATAATGGAAAACCAGTAGCACAGACATGGAGTAGAATTATTCATTATATCATTTTTTTTAATGTTTTTTTTTTTGTCCCTGTGGCTCATAAGTTATAACTATCATTATAAGATGATAAATAATGCGCCCTGAATCTGGACCAGAAAATGGATTTTTCATTCTTTTAGTGCTTTCACAATAAGTTGATTACAGGATTTGCTCATTGAAAGATTATTAAGAAAGATAATCAGTCATTAGTCTTTTTTTTAATCCAAAAATGCCTAAAATTTGCAGGCTACAAATGTAATTATATGCTGCTTTGTCTTTGTCATATGTAATTGTAAATGAAATATCTTTGATTGTTGGACTGAGAGACAGGAAAAAAAATCAAACAAAAAAAGCAGGGAAGGGAAAATAACTATGACTTTTGTGAAACAAATGTAACACTTTTATTATCTTTTAATGCCTTTTTTCCTCCTACATAGGCTCCTTTAAAGCTTCAGTACAGCAGGGTGAGAGAATTTCAACAGTGCTAAGGTCTTTGGTTTGGATTTAATCTAATATTGTTGGCCAAGTTTGAATTGAAACACAATAGAGACCTTGCTTGGTTGTGTTAGTATTCAGATAGTAACTAGGCCACAAAGCTCATGGTTTCTCAGAGGACCATCTGTGCCAGTGCATGTCCTGCCTCACCGTCGAGGATACTCTATTGATCTTTTAGCATCTCAGGGCGGGAGAAAACTTTGTTGCCACGGCAACTCTGGTGGAGAATGTAGGTCTTTGAATTGCATTAAGATGATGTTGAGTTGCCCGAAAAACAGAGCTTCAGTCTTAATGGCAGCTGAGAAGGTAAGAAGAGACGTGAACAGGTGTCTGAATGGCTAAGTAAATTAAAACAAAAAGGGCAGCTCCACCTCACATTTCTATTTCTGTTTTATTGCTTAATATTAGTGCCAACTGCAAATCAATATGTAGACAATGGGAGAGAGCACAAGGTGAACTGGAGTTTAGGTTTGTTTTTGTGTCCATTCATGCAGGAGCACAAATGATGCTTAGAAGGATCATTAAGACACCTTCAATTCATTTTAATTAGGAAAAGCATCTATTCATCTGTCATATTCAGAAACTAAATCGCCTATTATGAAAGAAATAACCATATAGAAAACATATAGAATTAACATTCACATATTCCCACGAATACAACAATATCCATGACATGTGCCTAAACAGTCTATGCACATAGAGATATAAACATTCATACATAGATGTGCCTGTGGAGCTGTGAAACATCTGCAAACACCTTGAATCCGAGAGCTCAAGAAATAGTGCAGTCATAACTTATTATCTAAACCCCACTTAGAGTGTCTGCATGTTTGCTTTTGATGATAATAAGGTGAGCACTATAATTCATTAAAATTGAAATTTGAAGATTTGCATATCCTATGCCACCCATGAGTAAACCTGACATTCAACACTCTGCTCCTGTTTTCTAAGTCTTGATCCATCCAACAATCCATAAGCTTCCTTTCACATCTGTTGTCCTTGGCTACAAAAAGTTGAATTACAACAAGTTTGACTAGTAAAAACACAGACCATGCAGACAGGCAGAAAATAACCTGAATCAGACCCTCTGAACTGGAGAATATGTGAAATTGGTGTCAGATTTTAGCCAGTGGTCCAAAATAAGCACCAATATAAGGGCACAGTGTGTCTCCTGACTTGATATAAAATACAGTGAAGGAGAGTAATGATCTGGAGTTTAACTGCTGTATGAATCTGAAAAGAAAAATATCTCTTTTTTGTAATATAATTATCCATATCCACATTGATTATTTGCCAATACAACATTTTAATTAAGATTTTGTTAAAATTGCCCCCACAATACAGTTTAAAATGCATGTAAGACTTACTGAAGCTAATTTTACAGGGAGCTAAGCAGCTCTCCCTGTGGACACTAATGAGTGATGACTCTCATCTGTATTAGAGGTGTATTAGCAATGGTGGTTTAATTTTCTTCAATGCCTGTGAAGTATCTTTGTCCTGGTTAGTTATGTTTTGTTTTAAGAATAATGTTTAATTTTTGGTCATGTGCTTACAATATGGCTTATTTAGAAGTTACACTATAGGCTAGAATACATTTGTTGTCTGCCCACCTATTGGTGTGTGTGTTTGTGACCGAGCTTCAGTTTTGGGTGATCCTTACTATTGATTACTGTGCATTTGATCAGTATTGCTCCTACTGGGTGTATTCAGGTTTGTTTTATCTTCTTCCACAGACATATACTCTTGGTTCTGCAGGCTGTTAACCACTGGACCAATAGAAGCAATCCTTTCACCAGCTGTGTGGGGGTTTCTGTCCCTTGTTGCCTCTTTGGATGTTAACTGCAGTGTTGTCTTGAGCAAAGGTTGTAAATTTTCCTGCTTTTCATCTGGCTAGGTGGTAATAGTCCTGGACACCGGGCTAAACTGGATTGAAAAATATAAAGGGATTTTTTGAAATAAAATGCTAAATGTTAAATATAAAAAATTTTTTATTAGTAAAGCTATCAGTATTAGTTACCATTAAAAAATTCAAGGCAAGCATAATTTGAACAAGGCATGTACACATGAGTATATTACAACACACAGCTGCCCTCACAAAAACACAAGAGAAAACACGTAGAAACACAACTACAGTATAAGTCCATACAAATAAACATGCTGAACAAAGAAGAAAAGCAATCAGAGCAAAAAACAAAGAAGAGAACAAATTAACTCCAGATGCACTAATGTAAGTGTGTGTTTATATTTCTGTTCTCAAACAGACTGAGAAAAAAATATGAACAAAAAATAAACTTGGCTGCTTCTTATTAATGTTCATATGGTTCACAAATCCTCTGTTTAAAGAGGAGACACCTGAGCAGGTACTTTCAGGGCGTCATAAACAATGCAGTGTGAATCAAATAAAGGCTGAAAGATGCCGTCTCAAACAACTCGTCCTATTTCTGATTGTGTAACGCTTTTCTGCTGCAGCATTACTAACTCACAGCATCTAGTTTACACATTAAACAAGATGAGCAGCTGCAAAGATGATAACACATCGCTGCAACTACTTTATTTAAACAGCTAAATGAAAAGCAGTTTGCTTTCTCACCTGCTCTGTTACACCCAGATACTGTAGTATAACTCTTATATAATACTCTTGGAAATGTTAATGCGGACCTCCCTTAAAAACTAGAAAGAAGAAATGGTTTTACAAATTGAAGAACTGGAGACAACTCAGGATAACTCATAAATCACAGAACTGTCACATGAAGCAAGCACACACCTCCATATTACAAAAATAAAATACACGACTAAAACAGTGTCTCCTTAATTATTGTCCTTTGTGAGAATAATGTATATGAGTCTTCACTACTATAATTAAACTGTGCAGGAATGTACTTATTACCTCTCAGCTTATATTCACTCAAAATGAAATATGGCCTTACTTGATGAAATGTTAGGATCATAGTGTGGCAATGATAGCTTCTTCTTCCAGGGCGGCATACCTCAGATGATCTTTGTGTTGTTTTTTTGTTTTTTTTTGTTTTATGTAATGAGAACCAAAACTGACCTTTAAAATCTTAATTCACATGCAAGCACTTGGGAGCTGAAATTATTCGTCGATCAACAGAAATTTAATCAACCCTATCATTTGCCCTATTACCTAATTCCAGTTTTGCAACTGTGAGACATTTCTTTGTCATTTCTGCTTAAATATCTTTGGGTTTTAGACTGTTAGGAAAAAAATTAAGAGGCCACATTTCAAAACTTGCCATAAGTATTGATCACAATATTCAGATTTTTTATGCGTCAAGATTTTAAACAGGAGTTTTTCTACTTCACTTCTATGTTTTAATGCCGAAAATCAGAAAATTAATCAGCAACAAATTTTTACTTATTCATAACTACTTACTTACTTATTATTTCAAGTAGTTTTTGGCATTTTACTTTTGGCCAGAGGTGAAAGGTAATGACAGGAGACAGTTGCATCAGCAGGAAAAAATGCTAAATGAGACTGTTATTTATTGTCACTGTTGGTGTTGTTAGTTGAAACCCTGAACTACAGATACAGTAGTTGGAGCTAAAGCGTATTTTGAATGTGACATTGAAAATAGTCAGCGATGAAATACTGACAATGCCAGAGTTTGTCCTTATCTCACAAAAACATCTGCTCAGAATATTGTAAGGATATTTTCTGGACATGACTTTGTCAGGAAGCCGTAAACACCAATTAGACTGCGCAGGCAGTGAACTGCTAGTTGCCCTTGTGTGACTCTTGTCAGGATGCAACCATAATTATTGACAGGCCGAGTTCATTGGAGTCAGCTCTGTCTCCACCAGTGGACGCTAAAAACTGAGGCACCACAGCCCCAGGGATTTCTGGTTGCATCTCATCAAGGGGCGTGTGGTGGTACTGTCGTAAACAGGGGAAGCATTTGCATATTATAATTATGCCTGCATGCAAAGACGGTCTTCTCAATTACATCCCATTTAAAAACTTTCAATGAAGAAGAATTGAGAAGCACAAACTACTGCAGCTCCATAAACTTTAATTGTAAGAGCTTCTCTAAACAAGATTGAGAACATTAGCATTACATTGGTGCTGCGTAAACGTAGTCATGCACATCACTTGTCAATTCAACACTTAGGTGATTGATTGTTAGCCTTTACCTACAACAATCTTTTTTTAATTTGAATAGTTCCTCTCACAGATATAATCAACACTCAAAAGCTGCTCTAACAGTTGAAAATTACCTCAAAGCAAATTAATATATTTGAAGATAATTAAGCTTTTGAAATCAAAATAACAATATAAAAATCAGCAAATTGTTAAGAAATGGTAAATCGTTTCTCTGACTGCTTTCCAAAGTGTATTCTTAAACATATTTGCTGAATCACACATAAAAAGTAATTAACATTAGTTTCACCAAACAACTACTTTGACAAGTGGCATAAAATGTGCACAGATTCACATTATCATGGTGCTGCAGTTAATTTACTGATTATCTTCTTACACAACACAAGCAAATCCAGAAAACTTCTGCTGCAAGTGTTTCCAACGCGACTGGGATACACTTGTTTGACACTTTGAAAACGTCAAAAGTAACAAAGCATTGAACAACAAGCCTGGTTCATCACTTTTTAGTATCCCCTGGAAACACATTGTGTTGTGAATAAATACAGCATGTGTTGTCAAATTGCTAAGGTTTTCTGAATTTGCTTGTGTTTCATCTATTTGCGTGCATTTTCTTCTTTTGCAGTGCGGTGAGCTCTCAGGGTCACTATACAACTGATTAATCAATTGTTCTGTTTATAAAATGCCAGAAAATTGTGAAAAAAGCCCATCCTAATTTCCCAGGGCCTAAAGTTGTCATGTGTATTGTTTGTTTTCTTTGAACAACAGTCCAAAAATATCCAATTTACTGCCAAAAATATGCATATCTAAGAAAAACTAAAATGGAGCTAAAACCTGTGGATTTTTGGCATTTCAGCTTTTTTACCTCACTACCTGTTCAAGAATTTCCTTCCATCAGACAATATTTACAAACAATCATGGTGTGTAGCCTAATGCTTCCTAAATATGTCAGAACACTCAATCAAATTCACATGAATGACATTTGACTGCTTTGTGTGAAGTGATTGTTTCTTGCTTTTGAGGTCTCGCCCTCATACTACATTTGTGCAGCGAATCCTAAATACTGTATATTCAGTCACTGAATCCTTCACTGAAATAAACTCACAAATCACAAACACTGTATGATATATAATGGAAATATTTGATATGATGTTCCAATCAAAGCACTTTACACACAAATTGCCTCCTCAACTAAGCCAAAATTAAAAAAAAACAAAACAAACAAACTCTCTGACTGAATTCCATCTGTTAGCTGTCATGATTAATAGAATAAACAGGACAATTCACTGCCCTTTGATTTACAATGGCCACTTGCCTATTTTAGAGTTGCTGTGAGAGGCTTTGCACAGCCTCACTCACCTTCTTTGAAGCCCACACTCTGTGGCAATTATAATAAAGATGAAGTACACTGTTTCATCTTTAATGATATAGAGTGTTAAGCTGTTGGACATAAGTAAAATTAGCAGCAACACAATTTAAAAATTCTCTGCTAAAAGTAAAAGCCTGCAATTCAAAGTCTTACTGTACTAAAGTTAGAGTTCTGAATAGATAAATAGTAGGAAGGAAATTGAAGCATCAGTATTCAGTGCAAACCAGTGCAAAGCAAAAAACTGAGGTTTAACAGTAACTAATTAATAATTAATAGCAACTAATAACATGCATACAAATAATAACTAATAATGAAAAAATAAAATAATTATTGGTAAAATTGTACAAAAGGATTATATTTAAAGTATGTAGTTAGCAAAAGTACACAGTATTACTTTATGATCTGTTATACTATTGGATTATTTGAATTGATGCATATTCTAATATACTGTATAACTATGCATTATATATTATGTGCTCATTTTAGGTCTTGAACATCTTCATCTGCAAAATGAATTTTAAATACCAAATACACAGAGAGAAGTAACAAGTCCAATATTCCAGCTATATAAATACTGTGAAGTAGAAGTACTATAGCATAAAATTAAGTAGCATAAAATTCAAATACAGTTCAAATATCAGTGAAGTACAAGTGAATCAGTAATAGAGTTGTACTAGAAGCACAGAACTTGACTAAATGTACTTTGCCACTCTTTGCCAATCACTGATAAGAACAACCTGCTAATGTAGTGCCAACATATTCTTTCTTTGCTCAGTGAAATAAACAAATCCACCTTAGTGATTCCAAGGGCTCAGCCTAAATTTGTTCTTTTTTGGATTTGTGTCCTGACATCTACACAAGGCTTGACAATACACAGGGTGGCTGTAACTCCTCTCTCCATGTAGCACGTTCACTGACACCTTCCAAGAGATTGCTGAAGTACACTCGACGTATTTGACAAAAAAAGAAAAAAAGAGCACAGATAAACAAGCCATGATAAAAGCTGCTAGCAAACAATATGAGGACAGACAGTGATTCTGAATGACACCCAGCTTATGGGATTTCTATTTCTAGGCTTAGATATTTTGAAATCCAGCAAGGGTCAGTGACAAGAATTGGTTACTTTACAAACACTGTTGCAGCATGATCCTCTCTTCTATGTGTACTTTGCGCATGTGTTCCCATATGGTGACAGTTTTGTTATTTCCTCACTGATGCATGCCTGTTTGTCCTCTGACTTGTAGTTTTATTTTATTGTCTTCCTGTCCCTTAGCATTGTGGCTCCACACCCTCCTAACTCTATGCAGATGAGCTGAACAGACTTTCTGACTGGTGCCTTATGATGCTACTTTGAGCTACAGTGATGCTAAGGATTCCACACTTGGTTTCAAATCCTCCTCCCAAGGCTCCTATACTGCATTGATCCTGCTCTGTATGTACACTTGCAAGGCAATACATATGCCTGTTATGTGTTACACTGCCACAGCAGATTTTATTGCAGAGCCCATTCACATCAATTCAATGGCTTGACTGAAAAAAATGGAAGATTAATTACTGACCAGCTTCTTTAAGATTTTGTGTGAAACAAACAATGCAGATCATCTGTTAATCACACACTAGAATCACAAATAACCAATTCCTTTTAAGACTAATTAAAGCTGCCGAGGCATCTAATCCACAATAATGACATGGCTGTAAAAACTAACATGTCATTCACTCTGTAAAACTCAAAATATCTATTGGATTTTGTTAAGTGTGCGTTTTACCATTATGATGTTGTTGTTTTTTTATTCAATTGTCTGAACAACTATTCCTAGGATACAGATATCTATGGTGTCCAGAAGACAGATTTTAATGACTCTTATATCTAGTGCTGCAAACAGGTCAAGTTTTTCTCCTGTACAGAGACATGTGTCAGAAATGCACATGAGGCTCACGTTTGTGATTTTGAGTGAAAGTACACATGTTTATGTTTTCTTCAGGATGAATGTCAAGATCTTTGGCTGTGCCTTTAATTTTCATTAGGTAAAAATTTGAATTTGACAAACTCAATATTCCCATCAGCCTCAGCTGTACTTTGTGTTTCATGCTAATTAACAAATTAGCATTTGAACATGTTAAACTCAGCTGGTGAACATGGAAAACATTATAATGGCTAAATATCAAAATGTTAATATTGTCATTGTTTGTATATTAGCGTAATTAAATTAAAATTTAGCTCAATGCTATGCTGTGCCAAGGCCTCACACAGCTGGTAGCATGGCTGTATATTCTTAAGGGCTTGGATTATACGTCTTGTAGTTGTTAAAATGTAATGTCTCACCACTCAGCTGCAGAAATGGGCGGAAAAAGTCTCCAATAAGATATCCAAAAGATGTGGTGGGATTTCTGAGGCTAAATGACCACCTGACAAGCAGTTCTGAATGAGTACACTGCACCTGGTTTTGTCTGCTACAGACCTATGCTGCTTCCTAGCCAGACCATAAGAAATATAGATGAGTCAATTCATCATTTTGTATCTAAAGTCAAGTACAAAGTAAATTTCCAATGTGTACCCTCTCTTTTGTGAGCAAAGTATTATTTAATTAACAGAAACAATTGAGATTTATTACCAACTGGATACACATGAATACATCTACTGTAAAAATAGTGGAAAAATTCACACAGCTCTTATTGATATAGACGACAGTGGTCCAAATTCACTCAAGGCTGTAATGCTTGTGTGTGTCACAACCTCAGAAGGAGGCAGCTTTGCCTGCATGTGATTCAGTCAGTGCACACAAATAATGGATCACACAGCTTCAATTTGACACACTTCAAAGGAAAAACTACACAAAGCAAGTCTCGGCAGAACTTTTGTCAAACATATATTTTAGGTATTATATTCATATTTGCACTACAGGGTGTCTGAGCCTCACTAATCTGGTCTCTGTACCAAATAAAGCGCCTTGTAATGGCAATATGTATGCAGTGACAGCAGGGCAGTAAATAGACATGAGGTGTGGATTTATCTACAGTTGTCTTTGTACCAAGAAAATTAATTGAATTAAGTGAAGACTTGCTGCTGCCAACAACATCATCACATATAAGTTAATTTGCTCACCATGACTACTAAAAAACAAAGCAAAACAAAGCAAAGCACATTAATCCTACACAACAGTTGCTTTTGTAAAACTGGATTTGCATATGCACATTTGTTTATTTGTATGTTTTGCATCATCTGCATCGCCCTGTTTTACTTTAGTATGGGCTGTGTTGTCATGTTGTTCTCTTCTCATGTAATTTTAAATGTAATCTTCAGCTGCAGCACCAGATTAACCCACTATGGGGTCCCAGGGTGAAAATGAGCTGTGAGCCCCAACTGAGTCCCTCACCAGAGGCCAGGAAACTGACCAGCCTCAGGGTTTGCTGTGTGTTCAGTTGGTTTGTGATTATTTGATTTAACATAAAGTTATTTGCAAATATGCAGCACCAGGACACCACATATGCAATATCTAAAGCAATGAACCTATATTTTGGTATAATATTATATCACAGGGCTTTGTTGTGTGTTGGGGACCACCTTAAGGTCTTTTACATTCTAGTTTTTACTGTGTTTTAGTTGTTATAATCAAACTAATTCACAAATCATGAAATTATGGCAAAGTAAATGTTAATGTTAATAGAAGCAACTAACACACAAACGACCTGGGGGGGTTAAACTGTCGTAAGGGCGTGGGGCCCTGCAGCACTGTCCTCTTGGTCTGGTTGGTAATCCAGACTTGCTGTGACTAAACTCAAGTTAAAGGTAACCTGTTGAAAGAACAGAATACATTGTGTGTACCCTTGAGGCCTAATAACTGAATTTAATGAATTTCTTTCTAGATATGACATTTGCAAACATATTTTTTTAAAAGAACTAAAAACCTACAGTACATTGTCTACATGCATATTGGCTTACTAACAGTTTTTTCTCTTTTCTCTCTTTATTGGCGCATAGCTATATTCCTTGGCAAGTTACCGCCACCAACTGTTGATCTGTGATCACGAAACAATTGGTGGGATGTTTTGTTATGTCATCATGTGCATTCGTGTCCCGGTGCACATACAGTGGGGTCCAAAAGCCTGAGACCACTTTCTCATTCAAATAAACAGGAACAAAATGGCGACACATTCTTAAAAACATTGCTCTACAGTGGAACTA
Organism: Rachycentron canadum; assembly: GCA_038496675.1. NCBI lineage: Eukaryota > Metazoa > Chordata > Actinopteri > Carangiformes > Rachycentridae > Rachycentron > Rachycentron canadum. The sequence continues at coordinate 9,066,764 of CM076657.1, read as the reverse complement.
CAGGTTAAAACTTCTATCTGTACAATTTCCTAATCCTAGCCAATAACGAACTTCAAACATGCATAATAACAATTGTTTAAAATGTCAGCTAGACAAAAATAAATAAATTAAGATCCAAGCATTTTATATCTCCAAGCCTGTAAGTTTTACCTGCCTGGTTCAAATAAGGGTCATGAGTGAATTAGATCTTTATTTGCCATTTCTGCCTCTGATAATAGTTATTTGGGGAAATCAGGTCAATGCAGTTAATCCATGACATATCTGAATAATTAGCAATTATATCAATGAAATGTCTAGACTATAGACAAGCTCATGCCATACTTTGTTCGTCCCTAATCACAAACCTTTCGGGCCTGTTATTTGAGCATGAAAGACACATTTAGCTCTTGCTTATCAGTCACATAATTACTCTTTTCACAGCTGCACACCAAGTTAATACAGCTCAATCCTTGTAAAACAGTCAACTGCACTTTCTCTATAATATAAAATCAGGTACAAAAAGTTGACTGTGTTAAGTTGTTGATGTCTTCCAAACCTGCCAAGGAAAATTAAGCTGATTAAAATATGTGAACCTCCAACCCTGTCTTTCCAACATTTATCTACTTAGTTTCAATTTAATTTGTATAACAGTTTGAAAATATATTTCCTTTAACTATAATATAACAAAAAGATTAAGATCTCTGTACTGAAATAATTGTACTGGCCAATGTCAATGAAACATTAAATACAGTACATGTAGTGACTTTACCAAAAGCAAGAAGAAGTTCATTATGCACCATCATGCAGGTGGCTGTACCATAAATAATTAGTTCACAACCTATTTGATGGAGGTGGCATTATCAGAAATTGCTCTTTATTTTCTGTGTCTAGTTAATTAGTAAATTTGATAAATTAGCCACTGAACCAAATTGCTGTCCAAAAGCTATCAAGTTAGGAACAAATTAAGCCTGTGAAATGAGGACATCAGAGAACATTCATTGGGATTGAGCTAAAAGCGTTTTGTTTTGTTTTTTTGGTTTTGTTCCCTTTTTATTGAGCAGAACGTGAATTTAATTCAAAATCCTACATCAAGCAGTTTCTACATGTTCCACTTCTCCCAAATGGGCGCTTGCTGCCATATTCAATGCAGACGCCTGCTCAGCGCAGAAAATGATTTGTAAATAAAACTGATGCCTTGGATTTGAATGAATTCTTAAAGAAGACGTTAAGATCACTTCCCAGGTTTGATGTATGATCTGAAAAAGAGAGGGCAGCACTGTTGCTCGAGTGGTTTTGTCTTTCGGTTTGATCCTCGGCCCTGGCCCTTTCTTATGCAGACTTTATTTCTTTTACTGTGTTTCTGTGGGTTTCCTCCAAGACAGAGATCTTTCATCTAAATGAATTTCAAGGAAATTGATATATCACTTGCTAATTAGTGGAATATATAAGAGGGGGTAAGGTTTTTTGTTGGAATGGCAGATATTATATTTGTGTCATGTATTCTGACTGATAGTTTTCATATGCTGCAGGAGACAGGTGTGGGGAATGAACTGAGAATAATGCAGCTATAAAGCACACAACACCAATACTGAATGTGACTGGGATATTTTCAAATGCTACATTTCTATAATTTACTCCAGACACTAACACAGACCATAATCTTGGACAGCAAGGCAACCTGCTCAGTACCATTATTGCACTTTAATATAGCTCTGCCCATGCCACTTGTCCATAATACTACACCCAGGCAAGCTCATTGTGTTGCCAGGACCACTTATAACATCCCTGCCTCATGTGCAGCTCCTCCTCCTCCTCACTCTCCTCTGCCTATGAGCCAATGCAAATTACAGTAACAGCTTGGACGTGAGTATAATCTCAAGTGGTGCGAGCTGGGCTCCATGGCAAGGCATGCAGGCAGATGGAAGCAGAGACTCTGCCAGGCCTCTTTAGGGGCTCCCACTCTTTCTCCAGCATGCTAGACAATGGAGGAGCTATGGCTCATAACCAGCTACTGTACTCGTCTGCCACTATCATGCAGCCTACTCCCTTTGGTCAATGATATGAGAGGAAGGGGACTCCTGTCATGGCCTTGTTTAGACCAATGCACAGACAGTCACTTTATATCACGAGACACTTAAAAAAGAGAGACTTGGGGGAGGATGTTCAGACATTCATTTAGTATGATAAAGGAGAAGCACATTGAGTGTATTTCTATATGTTTCTCTGCACAGCAGGTGGTAAAGGCCTTTCCCTTGAGCTATGGTAGATTTATAAATAGCACTTTAAATAAACAACATACTCTATTTGCATAAAAGATCATATCAGAATTCAATGGAAATTATTTTTGCCCCATTAGGAGAAAAGCTTTGATTCTCTCGAAAGAACACCATATATTATTCATTAATGCAACTCAAGCAAGTACAACAGTACTTCCACAACTGTACTAATGTGTCTGAATATACATCATCCAGACAATATTCATACAATATATGCTACAAAGGATAATTAACTTGAGCATATTTTAAATATGATATAGGTTTGGGTTGCCTCAAGGAGAACAGTTTCAGTTTTGAATTAGTTTTTCTTTATGCCTGAGCAAGCTTCTTACTGTATTACTGAACTTTCAGTAACTTCTGCCTCTTATAGCCATGAACCAGACAGATGCTCTGCTCTGTAATTTGTCATGCCCTGCTGATTTTTGAAAAAAGTGAATAAAATGATTTATGACATGGCATTTATAAAAGAGAATTGTGAGCAGAAAATATTATATATTATATATATCTTTCTGATTCTGATACTTTTTAAAGTTAAGATATTTCCTCCTTGGATTCAAGCACCACAGTAAAAGTTATATCAAAATATAATGCACCTGTTATTTTGAATAAGCTCCAGGCTTTACACTCACATGACAACGCAGATCAGAGCTTCTCTGTTTTGCTGCTCTGGGAGAGAGGCTTGTTTATGCTCACAAACACTGATTGTGTTATTCTTGGCCATTAATGTAAATGGATTCTTAAACTCTGTTATGTTCCCTGTAACTAATGAGGATGCTTATGCAATAAGATTGCACATCTATGTGCCATTAAACATATGCCAACATGTGCCTCGGAAGAGTTAAAACAACACCTTTCTTCTCGTATACATACATAACAACACATGGTACAAAAGAATATGATGTATGAAGAAATCAATAGACTGTGAGTCAGCTGTGTGTCAAGATGAGGCTGTTTAAGTGACTCAGTTTTCAGTGTGTTGCCAACCCTGAGAGCATCTGCACTAACAAAAAGATATTTGACTGAGAGAGAGAGAAAAAGAGAAAGCACCAAGACACTAAGCACAACTCCCCTGGAGCTACTCATCTATTGTATCTGAGATGTGCTTGCACGCATGCAGGTGTGTTTGATTTTACTATATTTTCCACTATTTTTTGGAAATAGCTTCAGCAACAACATTTCAAATTCACAAAGCCCCTGTTATTCTGAGACACGGATGACAGGGAATGTGTAGCTTAATTTCTGTGGATGATTAGAGCTGCAGTTACAAGCGTCAGGCGCAGAGATGATATCTCAACATGGCAACATGCGCTGTAAACCTCAAGAATACTGTGAGCTGCTACTTGACACTACCTCCAATACTTGGTATTCAATGAAACACTGACTGCAAGACTGAGAATACCTTGACAAGAGAAGCAGGCCACAAAACACAAGACAGGGGAGGGGAGGCATATATGCACAGTGCAGCACTGAAATTTTGAATATGTGAGGGTAATAACTTGACCTCTTCCCTGCTCTCCCCTCGATCCCTGATTAAAAACATGTATTCATTACCTACTTACAGAGCGCCATTTCCTCAGTTATAGTACCATAATTTTGTGCAGGCAGAGAAGAACTGGTGGGGAATCCTGTTGTTACGCCTCTTATCGCCCTCAAACTTGACAACCAGGATTAAACTACACTCGAAAGAACAGCTGGGCAAAGATGCCGAAAGAATACATATGGGCCAAAATTGCTGTACTTTCCAGACACAAATTGCTTTTATTTGACGGGATGGGTTGATTCAATTCTCTTAGAAAGGATTAATTTAACTATGGGAATTATTTTCTTTTTTTAGGACAGAAACAGAACAGGATGTCTCACAGTGCACAAAATATGCAGAGTTATGCAGGGTGCATGACTGTTGTAGACGCTGCTTGTTAGGCGTACGATGAGGGGGAGGGAGAACACTGAAGGGAACAGCAGTTATGTTCAATTCAGTAACACAAGCTGGCTAATTAGCACTGCCCTGCCATTCCCTTTGAACCAGCAGAGGACAAGTGGGAGCCATCATATTTCTTTGTTCTCAGCACCGTGTGATTCCCCCCTGACCGCAGAAACCACAGGGGTTCTGACCACAGTGGGTCAGAGGTAGGCAAAATAACCTCACTTCCCACTCTCCTCCTTGCTAAACCCCTGCCCCCAGAGGAATTACCCAGACCTTTTCTTAAAACCACGCCCTCAGCAAAGTACAGTTAGTGGCAGCATGCTGCATCAGATATAGTGCCTAGATGTAGAGTGATGACATTTTCAGAATGCAAACCTACTCCAAGTACACAAGACAGATGTTAAGGGGATACAGGTACCTACAGCACTTCAGATGCACACAATTATTTTCAACTGACTGCTCTCTGAAGACTGAGCACAGATCATTAACTCTATCCTCTCATGTGCTTGATTTTAATTAATAGTTTTATGCTATATAACGTACAATTGAAACATGAAACTGCATTTATGTACTGCTGCAGCGTTGTGATGAGTTTATGACTCATTTCAGGTTAGTTAGAGAGGCAGTCAGTTACACTATAACTCCAGACAGAACCTTTTTGTACCACATGGGTCACATCTTTTGAAATACTTGACAAAATTAGTTCGGTGGTTTAGGAGAAGTAGGAGAGTAATTACTCATAAAGGAATATTTTGTAGCCCCTGACATTATCTATTTGGCTGGACATCACCAAACAGAACAAGTACAGATTGCAACAAAAAGTCTGGTCCAGGACTCATAATAATAATAATAATAATAATAATAATAATAATAATAATAATAATAATAATAATAATAACTTTATTTATATAGCACCTTTCAAAACAAAGTTTACAAAGTGCTTTGATATATGAATCAGAACAGGACAAAAGCAAACAATAACACAAAATACTCCAAAATAATAACAGGGAGCAGATATCACGCATACACACACACACACAAACATACATGCTGTAAAGGAAACACAGGGAGTATTTAAATAATAATAATGATAACAATAATCATCGTCAAAACATAAGTGATAAAAGGAGAACATAGCAAAGAGTAAAAAGAGGTCAGGAAAAGTAAAAAGAAATAAAAGAAATAAAATAAAACTATGCCTTATCTCTTCGGGCAGATCGTTCCAGAGGCGAGGGGCCATGATGGAGAAAGCCACCTCTAGATTCAAGTCTTGACTCTGGAACGACCAGAAGGCTCCACCCGAGGATCAAAGGCTGCACACTGGCTCATAAGGGCTTAATAGTTCAGTTATGTAACTTGGAGTCAATCCATGGCTTTAAATGTGATCAGTAAAATCTTAAAATCAATTCTAAAATGGACAGGGAGCCGATAGAGGGAAGCAAGGATTGGGTGTGATGCCATCTGTTAAAACCAGTAAGAAGCCTAGCTGCTGTATTTTGGACTAGTTGGACAGAGACCTGTGATTTATGCCAGAGAGGAGGGAGTTGAAGTAATCTAATTCTGAGAATATGAAAGCATGAATGACTTTTTCTTTTTGATTTTTGAAATTCTTATTTGGAGGAAGCAGGACTGGAGAGTGAAATATGGTACTCAAAGTTTGAATCAAATATCACTCCAATATCTCTGGCAAAGGGTTGAATGTTTGGAAACCAGGGACCAAGAGCATTCTGAAAGGGAGAGATGGGGTTTTTGTGGGTTAAATAATATAATTTCAGATTTGGAATTGAAAGTTGTAGGGACTTTTGTGCCATTCAACAGTGAACATCAGGTCGACAGTCTACAACAGCAACTAGGCTTTCTGGTTCATCAGTGGGAGGTATATCTGTGTGTCATCTGCGTAGCAGTGGAAGGAGACGTGATTTGAATGAGACACTCATGATAGTGGTTCATGAAAATGGGCCAAAAAAAAAAAACCTCACACCCTGGTCACAACCCCTTCCAACTTTGCTCTGGAAGGTGTGACAGACTGCAGAAAGCCCTGACAAGTGTGTAGTTTGGATTTTGTATGACTGCAATTTTTCAACAATATACTCTTACTGTCAAAATTAAGTTGAAAAAGAAATGATGAAAGTGGTGGTTGAAAGTGGTGGTTTTTTGGCAAGCACCACACCTCCCTAGCGATGAAACCAAACACTTGCATTTCTTTCCCCTAAGCAATGCTGTCATGTACAGTTAAATCAGAAGTAATGTGTATGAAACAATCCCAGGACAATAACTGGGAATACACCCACTGTTCTGACAAATCATATACAGTCTATAACAGTGCATTTGTTTTTATAGATTGACAGATAAATACCTTATTCATCCCAATGGGGAACTTTAACACAGCTCGCACATATACACAGTAGTTTTCAGTTTATTTTTACTTTAGGTCATGACATACTGCCTCGAGTGTCTCTTTCCTCATACCCAGTACTTGCCTTTACAGAATAGCAATATGTTTGTTTTTGCATCTGTCAATTTAGCCTTTATTTAGATGTATGTCTGTATGTATCTTCCGTACATTTGTTGTCTGCACTGACAGCCAGTTGAAACCTGCATCAAATTCCCTGTATGCCTGGCCATACCTGGCCAAAAAAGCTGATTCTGTTTTAACATACTCCACCCATATGGCTGTTTAAACTGTGTAAAACAAATGCTGCAGAAAAAAGAGAAAAGCATTTGCAAATTTGACCCAGTTCTGTCCTGCACCTGTAGTTTCATTGTCTTTTCTGTAATATATTCCCACTGGTAATCTACATAGTACTGCATCTTCAATCTGCTGATGCACTACTAACACGTTTTCAGCCTCAGACTTTCAGACATAGAAAACTCAACAAACTCACCAAATATCAAGCCCTGGTTTCCATCGCGGGTTTCACATCAGCATCCCGATCAGCTGGCGGTCAAAAAGTCAAGGCCGAGGCGGGTGACTCCCACAGGCGTCACAGGAAAACACCGCCTAGAGAATGAAAACGGGTTTAGACTTTTCAGACACATACAGCTGAGGTGAGTTAGCAAAGTACACTAAAAACCCGCCTGACGTGTGGTTGTTTAACACATTTCGGGATGTTTATCACCTACCTCTAGATAGTATTGAAGTGGAGGAGGCAACATTCCTCAAAACACTAGAGAAGCAGTCATACATTCATAATCTCATTGACTGAGCTTGCTCCTTTTTCCACTTGGCAGCTTTGGGTGCGATATGAACGCTGATCTGATTATGAAACAACAAGAACGGAGCATAAGCTGCGGGAGAGGCACCAGAAAAACAGTTGGAGATACCATGACTATGAATGTGTGTCCTGTCATTAATATTTCACTGCATCATTGTAGCTAAAGAAAGAGAACAAAGTGTAAAGGGGAGCATAATGAAAAATTAATCATGTTTTGACACAGCTTTGGAATTTATCTGTGCAAAACAAAGATAGAGTGAATCTTCTGCTTGTGATGAGATTTTGTAACTGAGAAAATAAGGTGATTAATGTGTCTGAATAATTACTGCACGCTTTCACATAAGGTTATTACCATTATATGCACCAATCTGACAAAATTGGATGTGCATGAGGTTTTGTAACTCACTTAACAGACTATTTTTTACTGAAAATTTTTTAATTTTTTTTTCTCCTCACACTGGAGAGAGGTGACTACCAAGGTCATAGGCCTTCAGTTTCTCACTTGTCCCTGGAATTCAAAACAAGTTACATGACATGTCTCAGCTCTCAGTACAGCAGCACGCAATCCAAGAGAGATTACCATATCGCTCGCATTTGTCTGCAGAGAGCCCTCATGCATTAAAAAACAGAATTCTCCACTCAGGTTCTACTTCCAGCTCTACTGTACATGATTTTGTATTCAGAGAGGGACTTTAGGCTTGTCACCTTCAGCTATTCACAGGCAATTAAGTATTTATGACGCAAGCTTTTGCTTTTTGATACGTCATTATAGTCCACTTCGATTCATCTTGAGTTGGGTTCGGTGCTGTCATGTCAAGAGTTTAAGAAATGAAGCAGAGAAACAAAGTAACAGTGTAGGTGTCACAAATTTCATGGTCTATCATTTCACAGTCTATCATGCCATGCATATTAACGCCTTCCACTTGTGTGATGCTGCAGCACACTCTGGCACTCAATGTGACAGTGAGCGGTGTGACTGCAATGTGACACTGTGCAACCACTGGGAGATGCCTTAAGTTTAAATTAGTTTCAAACAATAAGTCCTCCACCTGTCCAGAATGGTCTAACAAATGATTTTGTCAGTTTTATTTTCATTTATGAGCATCAAATCATCACCTTGCCCAGTGTGATAAGTCCTGTGTCAGCCCAGGACAAGCCAGCCTCACTTAATCTCAACATGGCTTCCCTTCACTGTATCAAATGCTCAACTTCACTGCTCCAGTTTTCTCTTGTAGCCACAAGATTTTGCCTCTTTCTATTTCTCTCTCTTTTTCTCTCCAGGTCCCTATAAGAAGTGAACAGACAACCAAAAAAATCCTTGGTGCCAGGCAACTTTGGCCAAAGGACACACTCCGTCAAGTCATTATCCATCACTGTGATTCCTTCCTTCCTACATGAGCAAGCAAAGACAGTTGTTAGGGAGACAGTCATCCGCCTGCACTGCCAGCTTTGTTACTTAGAATACTCTGGTATGACAACAGGGGTGGCTGAGACCTTCCCTTTATACCTCTCTGCTGTTATATTCTGTCTGTTAATCCACACTGAGACCTTTCCTTCTTCGATATCAGCTCTGCAAAAGCAGCAAAAGGATCCTCTGCAAAAACCTTCAGGCATCTCATTACATCAGATCCTGCTGACCATCTAGGGAGACAAAAACAAACCTTGGAGCTTCAATCAATTATAGATTTGAGTGAATGCACTCATAGTGGAGCTACTCGGCTTCTTTGTGCTCCATTCCCCAGATATCGACAGAAGTGATGGCTATTCCTGAGCTTACTGGCAGGTAAGCAAGGACCCGCAGCATTTAATAGACCACAGAAGTATGGCAAATGAATTCCACCGTGACCATGTGAGCAGATTTTTGTGTATTCATTACACACTTTAATTATTTTTAAATTACCTGACTGGAGTGAAAGTTTTAGTTTGAATTAAATTTTTCTGCGGGTTGCTCTTGTCCCTAACTGCAGGGATCATGGTGCCTGAGATAAAGACAAGCAATAAAGCAGCCGCAGCTGTAACGCGCTTATTAAAGGACATGCTCAATGTCATCATGACTCAGCAGACAGAGCCACTCGTTGAGGAAACAGCGGTGCTGTTCAGAGGTGTAGAGTAGCCTGATAGCTGTCATAACTGTGAGGTCAAACTCATCCTCAGCAGATCCACAAAACTGAATGCCATCAGACCATTTCCCTTTTCCCCAGGCTTTACAGTAATTTAGTCTTCATGTCAGCACTTTGATTAATGACTTGATTAACACACAAGATCACATACGCTATATGGCAAGATATCAATCATAGTACTGTACTCATTCATGGATTTTCAGCAGCTGTGTTGCCACAGTCAAAGCCTAATTACATCTACGTAATAGGTGTGCATGAACAGCTATGGCTCAAAACTGTTAACTTATTGAAGATATGTCTCTAAGTGTAAAGATAATGTGCTTAAATACGTCAGATATGTTCTACCTATTCACTCGTTGCAAATTTCTCAGAGTCATCTGGGGACAAAACCACAAAAGTGAGATGATTATTAAAGATGAGCAGCTGTTTCTGAGTTATTTCCACTAATCTAAAACACCATCAGACTTTAATGAACGTTCCCATCCCCCTGGCCTGACTCAAACCAAACTGAGCTCTTTACTTGAAATGAGACAAAACACTTTCAAGGAAAATTGCTTGTAGGAGCAGTTTGATTGAATAATTAGCTTTTTATTAGCTTCTACAAACCTTTGGCATTTGAGGTCAAGAAAAGATGAATGGTGTGTGTGTGTGTGTGTGTGTGTGTGTGTGTGTGTGTGTGTGTGTGTTCCCCATCTAATCAATACTCATGAATCCACTGGTGCTAGAGGGCAAGGTTACTAGGAGAAGGCTTGGAACTAAAGGAGCAGGTTGGGGTTGTATAAAAACCTATTCACAGTGATAACTAAGGCTGCTTGTATCATAGTTAGACTTGAGCAAAAAGCTTAAGGATCACATGTTGAGGTCTTCTATAATGCATTCACTCAAGATGCACAGGCTTTTCAATGAGACTTCATCCAATCATGCCAACATGGGTTAAATTACAAGTCTGATTATACAATTGGATTTTGCTCACATTGCTACCAGATCTTCAAATCCACATATGGAGGGTTTTTTTTCTCCAATGCAGTTGATCTCCAAAGCAGGTAGACCTGCAATTCACCTGACAGTTCAAATTAAAATTTTAAGTTAATTTTTTGGTCTATATAATGTCAGAAATTAGTAAAATACCTGAAGCCCCAGGGTGTACTTGTTTTTTTCAGTGGATTTTTAAATATATAAAACAAAGAGGTGGTGTATCAACAGTCAATGAATGGTTAATAATACAGTATAACACAGCTGGGGTTATTTTTAATGATAATTTACGATTACATATAAGATACATATTCAATTTCATATTAACTACATACACAGGTTAACTCAGCCTTCCCAGGCAGCTTTCAGTGCTCTATAAATGTAAACCCGTAAAGACTGGACCATAAATAACTGGATAAATCTGACAGTGGAGATTTTTATACTTGAAAAGGTAATGTTCTCTTTAAAATTCCCTATTCTCTTTGATGTCCAAATACTTCACTGTAACATGTAATGTATTCAACAGTGTGAAACCAAAGGGCTACAAGCATGTTTATTTATTTTGTTTTTGTTTAGTTATTTTATTTATATATTTTTTCCTTGTACCTCTCCCTCTCTGGATGTTATAGGTTCTAGGTATAATACAACTCTTATCTCAGTTTTTCCTTGAAAATGGGTCAGCCTAAATGAGAACAAAGCTGAGGGACTATTTTTGGTACAAAATACTTTCTTCTTCTTCTTTTTCTTCTTCTTCTTCTTATTATTATTAATAACAATTATTATTATTATCATTATTATTGACTTTGTACCACATATTTTCTCATTGCTTTTATATCCATTTGTAATGCTGATGAATTTTGAAAAGAAAAAAGGTTGTGTTGCACTTAAAGGTTGATTTTGGACCTTGGAAACTATAATTTGACAAAATTCCTGACACAAGGTTCACTTCCAAGCTTTCATGTGGACTTCACCTGTGAATGGAGTTTGTCATGGAGCAGGAAGTACTATTTGTACTATTTGTATTTATACCTTCAAAAAATACATACTTTTTTGTATTCATATTAAATATGCTATTTTATATGATTACAACTACATTACTGTATTAATAACCAGCCATTGAAAAGCATTTATAACTAAAAGTTACTACAGTTTGCTATAAACTATTTAAGTATCTTATGGATTTTTGCTTTTAGATGCCATATAGGGGGAAGCTGTACATGAAATGTTCAGCATCTTTGAATGAACAAGCCTACAGCTGTGATAGTGGCACAGTATTCAGTCACAGTTTTAGACTTCTTGACTCAAGGATAACGATAGAGGTAATGCCACAGATCCAAAGTTTCTACATTTCATCCTGACGTCATCAACATGTGTACCAAATTTCATGGCAATCCATCTGAGAGTTGTTGATATATTTAACTGAATCAGTGAAAACTATGACCCGCTGTTGCCACCAGATAAAAAATCAAGAAGCAACAAAAATCATTTTCATCATCTGGATTAAATTTAAGGACCAATAGACTGACATTTCCACCCCTAAAGCCACGCAGCTAGAATGAACAAAAATGATTTTCTGTTTGAATTGTCTAATCATTTAATTGATAAATCTTTCAGCTCTGAGAGAATCAGAGGGGAGTAATAAAACATGCAGCCAAGCATCCAAGATATAAAAAACAAAAATGAGATATTGTGTGATATTTAGGCCATGTATGATAAAAGGATCTCTCTCTGTGTTGAAATGTTGTTTTACATACACTCCTCTCTGAAACATCTTTGAGCTAATTTTGGCTTCACTTACATTACAATACTTTGGGGAAGGAGTGGACATGTTTTAGAGATATTATCAGCCAAAATCTTGTAAAACCTTGTAGTAGGTCATAGCTCACTAAACATCAAACATCCTAATATGATATTAATCCAAAGCAACTGGCAAGTGATGAATCATTTAATCTAAGTTTGCAGTGAGTGGATATAAATAATAAAGTTATGTTTGCCTTTGAGTATGTTTATTATTCTGTACTAGAAAATAAAAGAGTCAAGAGTATAAAGTGCAAAAAAAAGTCAGACAAACTCTATAATAATAGTGTACATGTTCATTTTTAACCCTGGAAATAGTGATTAAACATAACAATACCACCAAAAGGTCCACTCACTGGCATTTTTGGGGCTTTTAACTACACTACATGGTCTTCATCAGAGATGGATCTGTTTAAAAAAAAGCCTCAGTAGCTGTTATTATTTCAAAGCATTTTTTGGATTGTCTTGTCTATATTTGCCTGACATTTAAGAGGAACTACACAAATGTTGTGTAAGTACGACTGCACACATGAAAAAACAAGCTCACATGACAGCAGCTCCATCTCCTGTGTTGATGATAAATCAGCGTCTCAGTGAATCTAAATCAAGCTATATTTTTCCCACAAGAACAAATTGCTCACTAGGATTAGATTTTACATTTCCCTAATTCCCAAAGAACGGTTTTGCAATGTGGTTCCACCAATTATGTACATAATCCCTCCACAGGCAGGTCTGCACATCTTAACGCACTGTGTACAGGTTTTGGCATCATCACCAGACTGCACGGTAGAGTTTATGGAAATTTTCAGGAGTCTGACATGTTCATGTCACATCACCAGGAGGAAATATTATGAGGGCTTGGGTAGCTGAATAATAGCAGCGGCTTCATGTGGCTGTGAGCAGACTTAAGATTAATATGGATGCAGAAAAGATTCCCACTGCTCAAGCAGCTCTTATTAAAACCTGAAACAATAATTTTTTCTATTATTTTTACTGTGATATGTTCTGTTCTTGCTTGGGTGAATATTCATATCTAACTTCATTAACTGAGCAAAATGATGTCAACATAGAATATGGAAGAACTTATGATGAAAAATTACTCAAATTTAGATCACCCAGTGATTGTTTAAAAACCAGCACAAAGTGGTTTTGCTGTCTGCATGTCTCATGCCATTAGCATGTGGTGTCATTTCTGTAATAATGACATTTGAATCATTTTGTGCCAACGTAATAAGGAAAGACAGGTCTGATATACTAAATGAAGGTTTTACAACTACCTCTCCTGCCCCATTGAGTTTTAACCTGAGAATGCAAATCGACCTCATGAAAACCAAGTGATTTCATGGTTCACTGACTGCTGCATAAGCATATGGTCTGCAGTCTCCAGGAAAATGTATTATACAGGAGGTATACATATGAATCTTACCTTAATCCGTGACTATTCGTTTTGTAATCATTCAGTCATACTTGCTGTTCTTGTACATCACTGCTGCAGCATCACAGTTTGCTGCATTATACTCGTTGGGATCGTTTAAAAACTCAGGGGAATTCAAGTGACTTTTTACAGTCAGCTATATTATGCCATCATATTTACAGTATGAGGAAAAGACGTGGTCTTCTGTTCGCAAATTCAAGCATGAAGATTACAAGGGCTTAGTAAGACAAGTATTAGCATATCCTGTTACATACAAGCCTCTAAGCAGGGTTGTGACAGAGTAATGGAGCTGCCTTTAGCTGGTTGAAATTTTGTGCAATTAATTGAATACTGAAAAAAGAAAACTTTGCTTTGGCACCTTTGCTGCATAATCCCTTTGCAGAGATCAATGATTCTGAAGGATTCTGAGTCAACAGATTTGAAGACTGAAGAGAGAAAAAAGCTTTTATTATTTTTACTATCCTCTCTCCACCAATAAAGTGGGAGGGCAAAAGCATTTTACAGAGCCCCAAGCACGAGCATAATTTGCTAAATGAATGTGACAACTTGTCTGTAAACAAGAGCTGGGACTAACTATGAATCATACTTGCTAGCCAGATATTTTTCCTTATTTACCATCTGCAAATAATGTCAGCGTTGTGCCCAAGCGCTGCCAGAGCTGTCACTTTGACAGGTTGTGGAGGTGGTGGTGCAGCAGTCACCAACAAAACAGGTTAAAAAACAAGTGCTCTTCATTTCTTTCCCCTCATGAAAACATCCCAATTCTCCCCAGCCTGATAAATACTCAGGTTTCTGTAATTTGTGTCTCATTCTTGAATTTACTGCCAGCTGTTACAGAAGTTGTCTGTCAAGACAAGAGTCAGGATGAAGAGACCAAACAGGAGAGTGGAGGTTTGATAAGATCGTTTGCGATATGTCAAAGGGAAGAATAAAGGAGGTTTATCTGATTTGCATGGCGGTAAACTCTGAAGTCTCTTTCTCTGATACTGATAAAAGTAATATTGTGGATTAAGCTGAGACACAGTCAATGGATCATGTTTCTTTAGCATATGTTTTTGTGTGCCCCACTCTGATTTAAATGTGCCCTCTTTTGTGCTTACATCCTACCCTGTATCCTAAAAAACAGTTTTATAAGGTACTATTATGAAACAGGTATCATATTGCTGCTCGGATAATGTCGGTTCATGAACTTATGCCTGCCAAGTCACAAATTACTAAATGCATCTTACAAAATGTTACATGACAGCACATTTCATTTGTTTTAAAACGATATCCTCTTGTGACAACCAACTGCTCCACCTTTCTCCTTTGTATTGTTTAGAGACTCACACATCAATAAAGCTCGGAAAAGATTGTGGTCTTACTTTAAGAAAATGTGACAACATGTTTACCTTCTAACAATATATCCAAAACCATAATCTTCCCATAACCTTAGCTAAAGTGCTTTTGATGCTTAAACCTAAACTACACACACTGACATGAACTTAATTCTCTTGTATCAGAGTCGTTGCATTATACGCCCAACCATCTACCCTGAACGCTGCCAACAATGTATTGTGGCACAGAAATATACAACCTTCTTCAACTGAGAAAAGGTTACCTGTAAACAAAATAACACAAATATAACAGTAACATACCGGATTGTAGTATGTGAGTGTATTTCTCAGGAGACTTAGTTGCTTTGTTAGTAACTTAGTGTCTGTCTGAACCTCAATTTCTCATTTGTACCTCGGTTTATAAAAGAATAAAAAGAGCTTCATTACTTTCACCTGTTAACTGCTAAATGTGTTCATATTAAAGTTAAAGTGGTTTGTTTCTCGCATAATTTAAAAATGTAGGTAAATGAACCCGTCTGACTCGCTCTGCATCTTAGAAATGTATGAGCACAGACTCTGAGTTGATCAATAAATAACACAGAAGTTAAGTTAAAAAAATTGTTGGAAGTTTCTACAAAGCCTCAGTGTATCTTGGAAATGGAAAAATCCTTCCCAGCTCCTTAAAACAAATACTGAGACCCACCAGCCTCAAAACATCAACTATTTATCATACTTGAAGCTTTGTGCTTAAGAGTGAAATACCCATAACACCTCACTGCCCTGCATAGTCTCAAATTACACCATTAAAGGGAGCTTTTGGATCAAAATGCATGGAGTTTAAGTGGGCCACAACTTCCATGTACTTCATAGTAATCTTAAATTCAGTTTCACCTCCTGCATCAAAAGTATTTTTTCCACAGTGAAAATGGAATTTTAGGTTGAACTGTCAGAACTGTCAGAAAAAAAGATTGATTCACCCTCTTGAGCAGCTAGAGAACTAAGCATTTCCTGTCCTTTAGTGCAAACATAAGAGAAAACAACCTTATCATCTCTACCCCATTTATTACTGCTAACTCAGTTTTATTTGCAAACCCAAATTTTTCATGTTTTAACATAATTACATAATTACTTTGAGTGAATGCTCTGTCAGTGGACAAATAAAGATGAATGTTCAAATGTTTCAAACTTAAAGTAAAGTCAGAAATGTGGATATTTGAAATGAGATTAATTGAAAATGATTTCCCTCCAGCCTTTAACTACTGTATTATATTGCTGAAGATACATTGGTTGTCCTAGTCTTGATTCTACGCACTTGGGCACATTTGTATCTCTATGTATTATTGATATAATAAAGAGATAATGTTACAACAAGGTCTTCGGGATCCATCCAGCTCTGAAGGATAGTTGTTTTTTCAGGACTCTCAGTGACTCCTCTTGATGCATTTGACAGTTGTAAACATATGTATACCTCTGGCATGGCTGAGCCGCCCATTTATAATGTATATGGAGTCACATGGAGTGGAACAAGTCACCTCTAGTGAGATACTAGGACTCTATGAAATGTTAAAATGGGCCTCTCCAAATATGTTCTGCATTTCCATGAATAATATTCGGAGCTTAGAGTATGAAAATGTCAATCGCTCTCTTCCAGGCCTTTAGAGATTTGAGAGTGCAATGAGAAAATGTCTTTCTTAAATGTATGTCGCTCTGAAGATCCTCTGCACCTTGGTGTGCTGCAGTCAGTCAGTATTTTATAACCTGGACTAAATCTTCTAAACCTCAAGATGTGCAGTATGCCACTTATTGCAATACAGCACTTTTTATAAATTTCATACAAACGGTATATTTTAGCAAAATGCTGTTTCCCCAAACTGCTACTTTCTATGAATAATAATGTGTTGAGAAGTTTAAATTGAGTTTTAAGGCATCCTATGGCTCATACATAGTTTTCCTTGAGCTCCCCTTATTGCTGTTTGTGCTTGTGATTGTTTTGTTTGAATCCCTTTTGATCTCAGTGCAGCGGTTGACACCACAGACCAGGTCATCCTGCATGAAGGCCTTGAAAGGGGGTTTATGTAACAGTTAGTACCTTTCAATAGTTCAGACCATAACTTGCTGATAAATAATTTTCTGCTGTTGGAGGTTGTGCATTATCTCAACCGTATTTCATGTTTGGCGTTTCCTATGGATTGATTTTGGCTTCTTTCTTGATGAAACACTCTCTATGAGCACACAAAGAGCTTTTAATCAATGTGCAAAAACTATTTGCAATAAGGCTCTAGCTGTAATTGAATTATTCAGAAGAAATGCTCTGTCAATACATCATAAAATCCAAAATAAAATGTTCAATAACATTTGCAACAAAGGGATCAAACTGTTTAACTACTATAAATTTGTAAAAGTGACTCCCTTCCCCCCGACTATGTCTTTTTTTAATCCACATTAAGTTCCACTGTATTTAAATCTATACTCTCAGGTACATTTAACTCTCCATAGTAATAACATTGGATGATCTAACTTTGTCACATCATTTGGAAAACACGATATCTGTTTCCCCAGCTACCAACTAGTTCCAGTATTTAAAATGATACTGATAATATGTGTTAAAAAAATGCTTGCAATAAAAAAGATGTTCACATCTAGCCTGTAATGAAATAATTAGAACTGAATACTTTGTCAAATTATAGCAGTAGATTCAAGTTAATGATTTGCTTCCAGATATAAAGTGATATCTCAAACTAAGATATATCATTAACTGCAATGATAATGAATCTAGGATTGCTGAAATCCACCCACTCAGCTCTATTAATCTGATTCAAAATCTGCAGCTTCTCTGGAAATTCCTGTTAGGTTTGTGTGTCAGAATCCAATGGATTTTTACTTAGATCTTTTTTCAGACAAAGTTGTAAGAACTGTTTTTATTTCATCTCATTTTCTTCACCACAACTCTGCACACCAGTTGGAAATCTGCAGTCAGGCCAACTACGAGTCAGAATTATAGTACACCCAATTTAGTGGAGCTTCCTCAGTTTTTCTTCTGATACTAATTTGTGACTTTCCCCTTCAAGGCTTTACGACTATAAAAATAGTTTAGGAGGGTAATATTATCAGCACCTAAAAATACCTCTCAAAATACATTTTTCACACGACCATGGTGGTTATAATCAGTTTCTACTTCATCCTGTCTTATTTGACTTTATTTCCAATAGGTTTACAGGGTAGAGTTTTCATTACATATAAACTATACTATTATACTATATTTTTGTGGTTGAGTTTGTGTTCCAAAACACTGGCACACAATTCTTTTACTTGCTTGCTGCTGTTGTGCGTTCAATATATGGCTGAAAATAATGTTTAATTCAATTATCATTGAATCTGTTCATTGTTTGTAACACAAACTGAGAATAGGTTTAGTCTATAAAGTGTCAAAAAGTAGTGAACATTCAGCATTAGAGTCTTCTTTCTTTATAGAAATATATATAAAATATAAAGTGATAAAGAAAATAAACATTTATTTGTGATAAATGACTCAAAAGATTTATTGATTAACAAAACTGTTGTTGAAAGATTTTCTGCCAGCTGACAACTTAGTTAATAGACTATACCTTTCAGCATAATTGCATCATATCATTATGTGTCACCTTGCTGCAGATCCCAGTCACCACTCAGAATCCTTCACATCCAAAAAATAAATAAATAATTGCCACAACTTGGTCTTTCTACATTTGCTCTACTCATACTCTGTCATGCTGTGTTCAACTTTTCAGGTTTCAAGAAAAAAACCTAACTTGAAGAGATTTAAACTGAAATAGCGAGGAGATTTCTTTTGTTCAGATAGTTTGAAGTCTGTTACTCATTTTACTTTAGTTGCACAGCAGGTATTTTTGAGGCTGTACTGAGGTTGGCAGATTCAAAAATATTCAGGGGGGAAACAGATTGCTTGAGCTGTGTGATAGCTGTTTGAGAAGTGGAGTGGGTCTCCCTTTTATTTGTACTGTACAAATTTTGACGACGATTATGACGAATTAAGACTGCTCAAACAATGCTCAAACAGTTTCTCAAGCATTCTGGTGCACAGATGATCAAAACATATCAATGATCTAAAAAAATATTTAAATTGGGTTTTTTTTTATTTTGTTTAGTATTGCTTTTTTGTAGTATTGCTTATATGAATTTTTGTAGTCTTGAAAGGATGGCCATACTGTTGTATTAAAACTCATTAATTCTCTCAACATTTTAAAAACCCTACTCCTCACTTGGAGACAATATATAAAAGCAGACTTGCAGAGACATCCACATGAAGACTTGAGTATTGCAGAGCAGAGCGTGACCATGAAACAGAGGCCAGTGATTAGCCCCATCCAATGGGAAAAAGCCAGAAAGCAATGCCTTTGGAGTAATGACGAGCAGACTATGTAGATGGTGCAGTGAACCATCACGTACACGTCACCTGCTCTAATGCTATTCACTTGATTAATTGAAGTTAACGTGTCTGATTCTTGAAGCTTAAACACTCAGGTTTGCTCTACATATCTGATTAAAGGTCAGCTCACTCCAATTTATTTGCCAAAAAGGAGAGGACACAGGGGAACAAGCACAGATTGGGAATTTAATCAACGTGCCACCCTGATGCTGAAAGCTGGTTCTGCTCTGTAAGCAGCCTGCTTCACGATGACACGCACATCTGAATATGGGCAATGGTGTGTGACTAATGATCAATGACTGAGACAAACTCCAATCATAACACAGTGACAAGTTTTGTTGACAATTATTAAGTTAGGACAGACATTGCTGATTAATATGAAGTTAAGGTCATTTCAATATCAGTATACTTTAAAAACAGTGCCTCAGTGAGATGGTTTCTACTGATTATCCTACTTCTCACAGTGACATAAGGGGTTTAAAAAAAAAAACAGCATAGAAAAAAGAAATGGCCAATGGCCATTGATTCAAGAGAAGGACTCTGTGACTTTCAGTCAGACAGAATCAAAGCAAAAAAAGTGGTTAGAGGAGCTATTGATCCATTTATTTGGGCAACATTTCTGTTAAAACTGAGTGGACCTCTATTTGTGTCTGTGTGTCAATTGATGACTGCAAGCACACAGAAGACGATTAAATCGACATTAAAAAACTATTCTCCAGCCTGCAGTCTGCCTTTGAAAAGTATATACACTTAGAAGCTGTAACTGTCAAGTGAAGAATATGTGAAATGACTTGTACTGCGACACATTACGTTTATAGTTGGGGAAGGATTTCGTTTTGTTTAATTAGAGATTATATTCCTGAGTCCGTCTCTTACTGAGTCACTATGATGTTGAAATGTTGATAAAAGGGGGTGAACTCAAATGAGGACAATCTTGATTTTAAAGAGTTCTGTCACAGATAACGCACTGCATTTGAAAGAGATTTACTACATGTCAAACCCTGCACTGTGCAAATTTTTTAAGATTTTTAAAAAGTCTGAATTTATGCTCTCACTCTCACACAGCTAAATAAACTCATACCATGTTAATGATGAAGTCAGACACCAATGGGCCCCTGACTATTCTCATCTAGATGCATGTTTTTAATGAATGATATTAGTGGGTGCTAATCTCTGTGACAAATACACTGTTGCCATTGATATCACAAAAGCCAAGACATGTTTTACCATTTTAATGCATTTAATGTGAAGCAGCAGCTGTTAGATGTTCTCTTTGCTTCAGCAGTTATTTCTGAGTTCAGACACAGTGTAAAGAGAGTGACCAGAAAACACTGACGCTGTCATCAGTGCCAATCAATTTGCAATAAACGCTACAAATCAATCCTCAAAGTATTTCATTTATCCATGCCACACAACGCAAACTACACAAACAAGTGTTTTCTGACCCTGATGCCCCTACCGGCAGGAGAGTAGCATTTATCTTGGCCTTTGAAAGCTGTTACAAATCTTTGTGTGAATAATGTGACAATACAATGGTTAAGGTTCAGTTAAGACATAAAAACAGCCCGGTTAAGTTTAAGTCAAAACTAGCACTTCATTAATGTGAGGACACATTGTTAAGCTATGAAATGATTGTGGTTGTGTTTTATAGACAACTTAAAGAGAGCTTTAGTTGGAAGCAGAAAACAAAAAGCTCCAGAGTGAAAGTCCTATGTATTGTTGACATTGATCCACCCCAACCTTCTCCTCACACTGACTGTCTTAAAACACCATGGCCTGCCTTCCACCTTTAGTCACTAGAGGGCTGTGACACTTGATCGTAAACAGATGTCTTTTTGGTGCACTTGCAGAAAAAGCAGATGCTTTCATTCTTCAAATGAGTACAGTCCAGCTGGGTGACACACATGCATTGATTTCCTGAGTTATTATTGCGTATAAAAACAAAGTAGTCCAGCAATGACAGACTCCACCACTATTAATAAAAAAGTATTATACAGTCATAACTGCTGATTGTAAACACAATAAATGGGTATTTATTGTGAAAAAAAAAACAACATCAAAAATGTTATTAAAATCTTAAAAATTACCCAAAATTTACGGAGACCTTAAACAGTATAGACATGTAGTTGTGGAGATGTGAACATTAAATCTG
Source organism: Rachycentron canadum (assembly GCA_038496675.1). Taxonomy (NCBI): domain Eukaryota; kingdom Metazoa; phylum Chordata; class Actinopteri; order Carangiformes; family Rachycentridae; genus Rachycentron; species Rachycentron canadum. Next base: position 9,045,155 of record CM076657.1, on the reverse strand, counting down.
AAGAAATGCTTCACAGACAGGGTATTCAACCATCCTCCCCTTTCCTGCCAGCTACTACAGTAAACCTCACATCAGCTTGTATGAAGGAACAGCAGTGAAGAAAAATGACATGCTGTGATGCCTGGAGAGAGATGTCCTTCATGGACTACAATACAGCAAATGGTATTATTATCTGACTACTGCATTCTGTTATGTCTCTCACCTCTTTCCTTGTTGTGCCCACACTGTGATGAGGAAGCAGCCATATTTCACCTTGTTATTTACATATAGCTGTAATAATCCTCTGTGTTCCTTACCCTTCACATTCATTTTGATATTCTACAGTATTTACGACGAAGGGCTTTGCGGCGCATACCCAATGCGGGCGGAGGGTAATGAATAAATTAAGCATCAGGGTGAAGGAAGAGTCCTACTCAGAGGTCACATGTATTTTGCTGCCATTTTAAAACAAGCAGATCACTGAGGAATATGGCAGAAGAATATGTCCACTCAGATGCAAGTGAGCGGATGTAAATGGGCGGCCATTGGGGAGCACCTGAATAATTTATACCCCCCCTTGTTGTGCTGCACAATCAGGGGAGGTTTATTTCAAACAAAGGGAACATGATGTCTGTGATGAATTTCTGTTATGCTTTGTATCACACTCATGTTTGCAACTGTCATTTTCATCTGCATTAGAATTATTTTATTTGACAGATCAGACCGCTGACATGTAATTGATGCAGCTCTGCATTCCTCCTGAGCCGTTTATTAAAAAAAATAGTTGTGGGTGTTTGAATCATAAAGCAGAAAGCTGCATTTAATTTTGCTCTTAATCTGGTAACTTTCATCTTCCTGCAGCCTAGGACATCCCACTATGTCTTTCTCCGGAGACTCACTGACACAATTCCCAAGAGAAACACGTGAACCGTTCAACATGGCACTTTTGAAATGCTTCAAACTAAGAGGCTGATTGCCTTTTCTAACCAAAACTTCACCAGCACAGTTAATTGCATTCATTATGTTTTCTGCAGTGGCTCTGCAAAAATACACTTTTTAAAGTGTATAAGTAAAGGAAAACAGGGCTTCAACACAGTGTCTGAATGACTTTTTTTCTGGTGCCATACCTTTCACTGTGTACAGCAACTTATTACATTTCTCTGCAGTTCAATGACTGCAAGCTCAAATTACTATTTAAGATGGCTTTGTTGGCCAGTGAAGAGAATGACTGAAAGAAACACTCAATGCAGCACAGATACAAAGAGGACATGCAACCTGAATTATGTGTTATCATTATGTCTGTCATGTTACTCGCAAAAGAGTAGTTTTAAAGTCCTTTACAATGTTTATTCTTGTATTTTGCTGCAACAGTCTGATTGCAGCATGTGTGGAGATGTCTATTCTGAAACAGAACGCTAGCTTGTAGCTGTATCTTATATGTGTTTTGATGTTGTTTTATGGGAGAGGGATATTATAGGGATTACAGATGATAATTACTCTATTGGCTAAACCTGATACATCACATCACATTAATGTTAATTAATGTGTGTCATTTGTGTGCCAAATGAATAAAGTAAATCTTGAATGTTATGCCAATGAAAAAATAGCCTTTTTGTCTTTGTCAAGCATACAAAATTAGCTGGGAAAATGCCTCCTTCTTTCTACTACAACACCCAGAATTCACTGCAATCAATGGAAGTGTCCCAACTGGCCCCACACCATGCAATTATGCTGCCCAGTCCATCTCCTGCTCCAGCTGAATGAGTGTGGCTTAAATTTTGCTTTTTAGCATGCATTAGTGTTCAAGCATGTGACAAATGTTCAAACACAATAAAAACAGCTAAAAAATTATTACTTTTGTGCAGATGGAAAAGGTTAATAGATATAATGAACCATTCCATAATTGACAATGCTAATTAGTTGTATTTATGTGACCACATTTCTAGCCATAAGCAAATACACTGTCGAAAATGTTAGAGAAACACTTACTTAGCAGGTGACTGCACTAGTTTTCCTGTTGGCACTGGCTGTTTCTTTCAGCCTATTTTTAAAAGAAAGTTTCAAGCCATTGTTACACACAGCTGCACTCACAGGCCAATGACGCCAGCAGCCTGACCCAAGGATAAACCAAAAGACACAAACAATGCCAGGAGGAATAAGACAACACTACCAATTCCATACTAGGTTTATAGGACCAGTTGGGAATGCAATAATTTCTTGTTTGAGCTGGATATTAGTTTAATCAGCACCAAATACAAATACATCAAGGATATAAAAGGTATCAATATTCCTGTTTTTTCACTTTGCTGAAATGTCACCCACTCACTACCTGACTGCCCGACACCTTTCTTTGAATTATAACCCAGTCAACCTGAGTCATCATTCACACACTAACATTATCAACAACAGGATTCATGCTTCCTATTGACAGCCGTGTCTATGATTGATGAGGGCTCACAGATTCAAAATGACTCATAATCATTACATTTTGATTTCTCCAAGGATCCAAGGTTGGTACATCTGTGCCTAAAGTTACAGAGTTCATATACAGTTAATTCTTTATTATTTATAGATTTAGGTACACGGCAGTGTTTTCCTTGTAGCTAAACTCATAAATATATCAAGAATATAAACAGCAGAAAATAATTTGGCATATGCAGCCTAGTCAGTTTCCAACACATTGTAGCGTAGGCCTGGCTCGCTTCCAGTGTAAATCTGAACACAGATACATACATAGGCACATAGAAATGCAGCTAGCTTTGTGACCTAAACAGACATAGATAGCTAATTTGCTACTATTGACTGCTTTACACTGACAATTTTTCCTGACTCCTCAGTAACAATCAACAGTACAAAAAAACATATATATTTTAAATGAAATAAATCAGAGAAATGCAACAGAGCCTCACACTGCAGAGGAACCAGAGAACATCTGGGATTTGTGCTTAAAACATGACTTAAACAACCAATCAATTACGAAAATGCTTTGCTGATTAATTTTCTGACAATCTCTTCTCTACAATACGCTTAGGCATATTACAATAACACCCTTTGTCCGTGAGCTACTGCATGTTATCGCACTTGAGAGCCAACATGTTGTCAGTACGGTTTCTAATTCTGGAGAGACCTCCCTCAGAGGTGGGCCAACTAAAACTGAGGCAACAGAAACAGCAGCTGAAGCTGGGGTGAGCTCTCAAATCACAGAACTCAGTGGGAATTTTTATGTCAGACTTTCACATGTCATATTACAACAAAAGGAGCCAGGCTGAAAGAGGCTGCTGATCCTCTGATAATTCAGACACACAAGACTGACAAAAATAATGTCTTTGGAATGTAAATATTTGTGGATGGTCTATAAGTGCTGTGTGTACTGAGTCTAAAAAAAAAAAACACACACTACAAATAACAAATCTTTGTAAATTAAATATACTGAATATATTTTAGCATATTCATTTTAACATTTATGGAACACTGGCCTTAGTATTACATTCACAATGAAAGGAGAGATTCACTTTTCACTGTAGTTTTTAACAAAGATCCAAGAGGATTACATCTCATTTGCAGCTTGTCTTTGGGATCAGCCAGCAATTTGCTGCTGCGTGAGATGGTAAGTCTTGCTGCACTGCACATGTGGGCAGCGAATGAGAGGAATGTTTGCTCACCTCTCCATCATAATCTCTTTTCTGCCCCCTTTGTACCTTTTCACTGGACTGCAAACTCTGACAAAGTGCCTGAGTCTGTGCTCTTTAATGATGATATATGAGCGTTATCCTCAGGATGTTGTCAGATCAGGGGATGTGCTATGGGTGTAAACCCGGGTGATGACATGAGGGGAGTAAATAAAAAATATGGTTTTGCTGAAATTCAAAAAGATTACTTATCCTGTGATGGAATGCTGCTCTAAAAATGTCAAGTGACAATTGAAAAAAGATGCTTTGACTGCTAAATACATCGTAACACTGACTATTAACCACCATTCTCTAACTATAATTGAGGGTGTCAGGACTTTAGCTATTACCTGGAAAGGACAAAGTAGTTTTAAGTAGTTTTTCAGGTGTAAAGTAGCAAGTGATGCGCCTTCATAAGTTTATAGAGATGCAGATCGTGCTTCTCTTTGATAGATAGGAAATGTGGTGTAAAGCTTGTTTAGCAAATTTTCCACAAACTAATGTTTGGTACATTTTGAGACATCTATGCCACTGAGGTAATGAGGATTAATACAAGAAACCTCAGACACACACACTTTAAAAAAATGGATTCCACTGTGTTTGAAATCTAGTTGTTGTTCAACTCTCATTGCTTTGACACAGTGCATTTTCCAACAGCTATTTCTCAAACTGACACAGAATAAAGAAGGGTTGTGGCCTCCTCCTGTTTAATTATAGCGCCCTGAGAAAAGCAGCAGATGCTGACAAAAGACATCAAAACAGCTATTTGGATGAGGAGAGTCTAATTTCAAAAATGAGTCAAGAAGCTATATTTTGGCTGTTTGGTTGATATTTTGGGTATGCTCAACATGCTCTCATGGAGCAAAATGGTTAATCTAAGAGCACTTTTAATTTAGCAACACATTAGATTTGTGTCATTTGGTTTTGCTCCTCCCAGCTGTATGATAAGATGAGAAAAACATTTACTATAGGACATGTAAGTCAGCTGCAAAACACAGTGAAAAAGCAATAAATATTAAAGTAATATACTCTGTATTTCAAACATTAATTCACAAACATATCCTCTGCATTGCTGATTGTAATCAGTCATTTATAAAATACCTTCCTTAGGGCTTGTTAATTATTATTAAGAATTATGTTAACGATTTTATTCTATATAGGAAACAGTGGGTATTTTCATAACCTGGGGTAATGCTAATGGAACCTTTGTCAAACTTAAGGGAAGGAGAACTGTTAAATAAGCATTTTAACAGCATCCCAGAGTATCAGCACTAATTAAACTATGCGATATTTATATATTTACTTGCTTGTTTATTTTGTTGCCATCTTAGTTTCCATCAAAGTCAGTTTCACATTTTTGTTTACTGTGTTTGTACTGTGGCTATGAGCGAACACTTTCAGACAGTATCGGTGATTGAGTGTCACAGTTTAAATTGATTTGTTGTGACTACTGAATTGACAACTATGAAAGCTTTGATTCTGTGAGAAAAGAAGAAAATACATGCAGTCATTTTATGTCTGTCTAGTAGAAGCAAGAAGAAATGCAATTGAAATACCAGACTATCCACGGTAATAACTTTGTGTTGTGCTCTGTTCTTTGCAGTCTCAGTACCTCTGTATAAAACAAATTTTAGAGGACAAACTAATGGAGATCTTGTCACCTGGACCTCACATGTAATAAGTGGTCAAACCTGTCAGACCCACCAAAGGAGACCAGAATCCAAATTCTCAAAGAACGTGAGGATAATCATAAAGATTAACATAAAGATAAACATGAGTAATCTCTAATAATATTCTGCTCCCATTATTAAAACATAAGAAGCTTTGTATCCCTTTTCGTGTCTTTCTGGATATAAAAGTAATTGCTAATTCAACAGTTTTCCTTTAAATGTTTTGTTAATGCTCATACTATGGATTATTAACTTTCTATTTCTACTCAACTGCCAAATTAGCTGATACAGCCAATGTCTGCCTCGCCCTGCAAAGCTGAGGCCAGAGACTCCCCTTGTGCAAAGAAGCATCCTCCAGGACTGATAGTTCAAAGCAAGAAAAATCAATGTCCTCTCACTGCCACAAAACGATCAGTTTCAATGTCTGCAGTGTTTCTCTGCCATACCTGGGGTGTTTTGATGTCTTTCAAATACTATGATATAATATTCCATTACAACAATATATGTGTGTCACATAAATCTGCAATTTTTAAATGTATGGATTCGCTTGTGAGCTTATTTTCACAAACACTTAAAGCCAGTGGTGACAAAATACATGTAAACTAAGTAACATTTATTAGTTCCATTTCATGCCACTTTATGCTTCTACCCCACAACGTTTAAGAGGAAAATATTTTACCTTTTACTCCACTACATTTAGTTTACAGCTAAGATTTGCTGTACATGTCACTTTGCAGATTACATATTATCAATTTATAAAATGTATAAAACACATTTGGAAAATATGATATTTAGATACGTTTTTAAAATGTGAAAAAACACGTTGAAAACATTTCAGCTAACCCCCATGTCCACCACAAAATAAATAGTTTAAATAACAAAACAATGTAAGGGGGAAAAGGAATGAGGCCACTCTGTATTGTATGCATTTTATATTGCATTAACACTTCCTCCACCATCTTGATATTCACAACCACAGATAAAAGAGCACCACTATCAGTAAGTACAGCCCTACAAGATGATTACTGTAAAAGACAAGAAAACTAATATAGCCAGGGCACATCAAGTTACATAACTTCTTTGTGCACACATAATAACTTTTGTTTTAGGGCCTGGGTAAGTTGACACACAATTACCTCTGTAGTTGCTTTTCATGAGATTGATGAAGCTGTTAGCAAAAGGCTGAAAAAGCCACAAGTCAAATCTTTCAGATCCATTACAGACTTCTTACTGAATGGAGCAAAGAAGAAATTTTTTGGGCTGTCAAAAATAAAGCAAATGGAAAAAACAATATTGGAAAAACCCAAAGTCACAGTACGAAGCTGAGATTTTTTTTTTTTCTTTTTTTTGCAAGAGGCATTAATAAAAACATGACATTAAGAATATCCAGCTGCTATATTCTCTGAGAGATGATAATGTGCTCTCAAAAGACTTTTAACAAAAGGAGCAGACATGTGATACTGGTTCATGTTGAGTTTATGTCATGTGAGAGTACAGCAGTTGAAGGGCTTTCTTTATTTATCCGCAAACAGTAGCATGAAGACAGCTTGGTTTGTCCTATCATAACAGTAGCAGCACGTTACAAACACTCACCTATCTAGGCTCCTGTTTAAGGTCTGATATGTGCTTAAAGGCAGCTCCATAAATAATTGCCTAAATACCGTATATAATGGTGACGAGATCTTCCCTTCCCTGAATCATTATTTAAAGTAAAAAGCAAATTCCCCTGAATATCTATGACCAGCCGTAAATTCCTATGAGAAATATCAGTACTGTGCATGTTCACAAGTTTATCAAACCATCTATTGTATGTATTCTCAATCCGTGTTCAGAGCAGCCCTGGGTGTTTTCTGCTGTTCATCAGAGGGGCTGTTTTCCCTATTGAGATAAGAAATTAAATCTGCAGGAGCAGAGGATGCTGGGTTTGCTGCAGGGTGGTGAAGCAGCAGCTCTGATAATGGAGCCGACTCCCATTGCGCAGGCTATGAGGCAAACAGCCGTGGCGCCAGCCCAACCCTGCCTATGTGAGAGGATAGCCAACAGTGTCACTCTGAGGAGGCTTGCCCTCTCTCTCTTTTGTTGTATGTGAACATGTGGTTAAATCTGATGTGACAGACAGAGGAGGAAAAGAACAAGATGCTGTGTTCATATATTCCTCCATGACTGGATTTGAGTTTATATATGTAGTAGAGAAAGGAAAGAAAATGTATAAATTTCTAGTGTTTGCCCTTGTGTTTAATGTAGTGAAAATATGCATGCACGGTGAGTCAAATGTACTGACCCCGTGGAATAAAAACTGAAGGATCGATTGACTCAGAGAAGGGAAACATCTTTTTTTTTTTTTTTTCAGCATATTATCATCAAAGCCTTTACTCTCTATCCCTCTGCCCTATCACTTTCTGTTCATTCTCACAGTCTGGATGGGTAATGTGTGGTAGTATATTATGTAAATGTGAAGAGGGTTTTAATTTCAATTTGGGTACTCACCAGAATATTGTGTCGTTTTGGATGCTCCTCACGGGGTTCACTTCAAAGCAGTCTGCAGAGAGAAATAAACGGTCACACCTTAATGTGCAAGCACAAATAACATTGGGGGCCATACGGCACCAGTTGTAATAGTGTCAGAATCATAAAAAGGTTCAATTTATAGTTCAATCTTTGATTCCATCCCAGACTCAATACAAATGATTTGATATTTCTATAGTGGTGAAACAATCATTTTCTGCCTCGGGCCTCTCTGCCAGATCAAATTTAAAAAAGGAGAAATTCAAGCAGAAATATCATTTTACCTGCCTCCTTCTTTAAAGAGGATTTCCTGCTTTATACGCATAACTAATATTTGTCTTTAGCCTGTATTATGATTAACCTTGGATTGTACACTCGAACACTTGCTTTACCTTGAGGTTAGTTTTTTTCTTTCCAACTAAATTTCAAGTCAATTTCAAATAAATGCAATGAATGAATTCCATGAATAATGTCCTTGGAAAATGCATTGTCATTAGTTTGTATTATCCGTTTCTCACCAATAATAAAAAACTTTACCATAAAGTTAGGTAGATACACAGAAATATAGATAGCAGCATTATGAAACCAAATGACTGTTAGTACAAAGGAGCACTTGAAGCTATTCTTTGAACATTTGAAAAGGGTGAGACTGTTACTGAAGGTGCTTCTTAGGCTGTTAATCCCCTCATGGAGGATTTTAGATCTCATCCTCCCCTCAGCCACCTCCTCCAGGCTGTCAAGGTCCACTCCTACAGCAGAGCCTGCCCTCCTGACCACTTTGATGGGTTTTCATCACCAGTCATAACACCGCCTCCTCAACACACAACAGCAAAAAAGACTACACTGGCCACAACACACTACATGCAAAGCAACCTGCTGCAAACACTGAATGACCTGAACCTTCTCCAAAAAACACAGTATGCTCTATTCTCTCCTATAGAGGACATTGCAACTGTCTGACCAGTCCAGTTTGTTGTTAATGTACATAACCAGGAACTTGTTAATGTACATACCCAGGTGTCCTATTCACTTATTGTCAAAAAACATTATTTTATTCAAGCCTCTCCAGATGTAAGGAAGCCTTGTGTGCTAGGTAAATGATGGCATCATCCACACCAAGGTTCACCTGGTAACACAACTGTACAGTATCCAGAAGGCCTTTAAGTGCAACAGAACCAGCCTTGCAAAGGTCTTCATTATATGAGAGAAGTCATTGAGAGCACTGGTACATCCACTCTTAGGCACAGGGACAATGCATTAAATTTTCCACAGTGAGGGAATCATTGCATGTCAAGGTAGAGGTTGAAGAGGTGGTAGAAAATAGTTAATGGTAGTGATGGTCAGGCACATCTTGACCAATGTTGTCCCTGCAACTTAATATGGTTAGAAATATGATAAGCCTATGACTTCTTCATGTGCAGTGCAGAATACATGCCAGTCTGTGAGGTCAAAGCTGTTTTGTAGTCTCCCATGGCTTCCCCTGACTATATCCTGACAGTCCCAGAATAGGCATGTCAGTGGTCACAAGGTGAACAAAGCTGGGGTCAGATCTTCCTAGTGGGAGCAGGACTGCCGAGGCGTATGCTTCACTGACATCTGCATGCAGTAAATCCCTTGTCCCTTGTTGTGCACTTAACTTACTGGGTAAAGTTTGTCATGTAGGAGAGGGATGTGGCTGAAATTACCTGAGATGATGATACAGGCATTTGGGTTCTGTGTCTAAAGTCTTACAACAGAATGGATCATGTTAAGGGACATGACTACAACCACATCAAGAGGAACGCTACAACCACAGCAACAGCATAGGAGAATTCCCGTAGTAAACACCTGGGTCGCATCCCGCTGCTAACAGTTCAATATCAGGACCACACAACCTACATTTTAAGGTAAATGTTCAGAGTAACACCACTTGAGGCTGATGAAATGGCAGCCCTCCTCCTCTGCTGTTCCTGCTCTCTTTCCCTCCGTGCACTCGAACCAGCTGGAATCCCTCGGGCATGACATGCACTCACGATATTCCTGTTGAGCCGCAGTGTGGGCAGAAAGTTCATACATCTTATTCACCAATGATATCACATTCCCCATGATAATAGATGGCAGGAAGGGTTTAAATCCCCTCACCCTCACTTTGCTATCTCCTTAACCTCAGAAACAGCTCTAACCCTTCTCCTGTATCTCTTCAGCTCCAATGGGATGCCAGCCGGTTTTGGGGTAGCTGGTGTTATCAAGTCTGATCAGCTAATGGTGGGTGTAGGTCAATATTATGAAAACAAAAACAATCCACAAAATAGAAAAAAAAAAAAAAAAAACAGGGAAGAGAAGAAAGGAAAACGTAGAAAATGATGAAAGAGATCTATAAGTTGCTGTGAAGGCCGCCTACTCAAGTGGCACCAGCTTGAATACATCAGTGTTATAGTGGAGAAAACATATAGATACGGTACATGCAAGAACATGTATACAGCCTCCACACTGAACAAAGAATTGAAGCTTATGGTGGTGATAAAGAGACAGCCCTCCACAACTCATTACTTTTAATTACAGCCACCTTTTTAGTTCATTAGTGGGAGCTGCAGTGATTCTACTACTTTGTCAAACTCATGAACCAAACCACATCGCTGATAAACATTAACTTTACCCGCCTTCAAACTTAAAGGACAACGCGACAGATTTTACAGGTTGCATAGTAAAGTAAGGTAAGGTATGACACACCTAGAGTGATATTTATTGTCATTGCGTCATATCACGTCAAGAAAAGTTTATTTTAGTATACAATAAAATTAAAAATAAACTTTCCAAAATCACCCAAAATGTCCCTGTGCTCATGTTTGTGCTGTCTCTTGACCTAAGTATACCATTAAAAAAATATATAATTTATTCATACGTATATTAAATTTTATTTATACTGTATATGATTGCCTATCCGTCTTCTTGCCAGTGACACAATTTTGCTCAATGTCATTTACAAGTTGTATCAGCTGTAGAAAGCTAGCCAATTACGATTGCTTTCCAGATGACCTGTTTTAACAGTATCTTGTAAAAGTGGTCTTAAATCAACATCTAATGGTTAAAAGACTGAAGCTAAAGCTAAACATCCCAGGTAAAAAGTCAGCATCCTCAGCAGCAGATGGACACGGATATAAAACTAATGACATACCATCTTTAACTGCAGTGTAAAGCTAGCTAGTCCGAGTTTTATAAGTATGATGACAAAAGATGTAAGATCGGACAGTTATGTCATTCCAACATAACCTTGTTTGACTGTTTAGATTACGAGCTTGTCAAAGTTGTGAAATAGTGTATTTGACTTTTAATATCACAAGAGAAAAGGCTTTTAGAATGAGGGCAAGTGTGCTTTGGAAACACTATCTTGGGTAACATTGACTGGACAGAGCTATTTCAATTAGCATAAATTCTGAAAGCATCCAGGACCAGCTTCTGTGCATTGGGGGAAATACAGCACAGAAGGTCACAACTGGAGCCTTTTTAAACATTAACATACAAACTCACGAATTTATGTAAGCTAGTTAGGTAACGATGTACTTGGCTTGGTCACTATTGTGGGTAGTAAGCAAGTTAGTCAGATTCGCCATCGATTGTAGTTTCTGTTTAACACACTGATCCATTCATTACACTTTCATTTACGCGCATTTGGTTTTGGAAAGGCATGAGAAATACACTGCCGTCCAAACTCTTTTAAGCAAAGTACTAGTGTGGTGAGCCTTTCAAACACTTTCTGGCAAGCAGAAAAATCAACTGCGTTTATTCCAGTGACTGACTTCAGAAAATCATGCTGCACTTAAAACTACATTTGTAAGCATCCCTAATCTTCTCTGGTGATTTTACCTGCTGTGAGCATATAATGCTGGACATGAATACAAGCATTACTCCAGTTGTAGAAAAGACCATCTTTTAAGCATTTCTGGTGCAGCAGTGTCATGCACACCCAGGCTTCACATGCACAAAATTAACTCTGCAGGACTGTGGGGGAAAATAAAACAAGTTAGGTATAAATAGCTTTCAGTGAACACAAACTAATTTAAACTGCTGCTCTGTATATAGTCTAAAAAAGTTCAAGGCAGGCACAATTTCTTCTCTTTTTCCCCAGTGCATGACTTAAGGCACACATGGAGATATCACAGTTAATTGAAACTTTTGCAAAGGAAGAAAAGTTTCAGTTTTTTTTTTTTTTTTTTTCAGGAAAAATGACAAAAGAGAGGTAGCTCTGATTCTCCTTTGTCAAATTTAATTGCCAAAGCAGCAATCTTGATGAGGATCTCAACAGCCCTTTTTATCAGCCCCAGCCACAGCAACACAGGGTGTTTGTCCAAGCAAGACATATTTACTCAACTGCACTCTGACTTCTACCAATGTGTAGTCAAGGAAGGCCTCTACAAAAGACCCTGACATTGAGAGCAACCTTCAAAGGCAGTTGAGTGGCTGTCCATTACATCTGCAAGAGAGATACCTCCTTTAACATGTAGGTTATATTCCAAATATTTAGCAAAATCTAAACTCTTCCAATTGTTCGTAAGGATTCAGTGCCATATCATTCAGTGTGGGTATTTTGTCAGCTTTTTAATACAACCTAAATCCTTTATTTTCAAAACGCCTTCACCTAACATCCAATGGCCAGCTTTCCGGCTGACCTAAGACAGTGATGTGAGAAGTACAATTTCACGCATGCTTCACTTCACTGATACATCCACCCTATGTTCATGTGCTCTGAGGCATTCAACTCAAAGGAATTGATTAATACACATTGCGCACACACTCACACTACAAACATCACTCAAGCTTTTCATGCCGCTGTAGCTGAAATCTTACATTTTGTGACTGCATGCTAACTGCCCCTCCATCTACTCATTTAACTCCCACGCGGACGCATCACATATATGCTCTGCACGCAGATAGACTTCAACTGACACAGTGATTAGGTTCGTGAAAGGATTTTCTACTCCGCATATTAGTGACTGTTGTTATTTTTATAATTAAAAAAACACTGGCATTGGGATGTGTGATTTTCAGAGGAGAGGGAGAATGTTGTATATTCAAAAACAAAAGCAGTTATGCTTCAAAACATCCTTCAAAGATCAAATGTCATTAGGTTCATATTCAGAAATATCTTCATGTCTGCTAACGCACAAGGATTACTGAAAGAGATGACTTAAAGCTTAACCGGTGTGTGTGTGTGTGTGTGTGTGTGTGTAAAATATATAATGTGTGTGTGTGTGTGTGTGTGTGTGTGTGTGTGTGTGTGTGTGTGTGTGTGTGTNTGCAGGTTCTGTTTCTGTAATCATATCCCACTAACCTATCCAAAAGTAGAAATGAAAATAAAAATGTAATGAACAAGGAGAGTGGGCCTACTGTCCCATGAATTTCTGATGTTAAATGGAGCAATTCAGTTATTTAATTGCATAATGAGAATGGTTTTTTTTGTTTGTTTGTTTTTTTTATGATAAACTAGATAAATGACATATGTATGAGTTAATATAATAACACTGATTGTACAGCTGTAACGAATAATAATGAGGCTACACTGACTACTGACTTGTCTTGGTTTTATACTGATGCAATGATTTAGAGCTGCAAACAAACACCTACACATAATGTGTTAAGTTGAACTGTTGGTTAAAAAAACGAATCATTCCAATATATATATATATATATATATATACACATATATATATATATATATATATATATATATACACATATATATATATATATATATATATATATATACACATATATATATATATATATATATATATATATACACATATATATACACACACACACATTTGTGTATATAACATTTGTGTGTATGTATGTATATACACATGATATGTGTATATATGTGTGTGTGTATACACATACATATATATACACATATATTATACATTTTTTTCATTGAATCTACTGTTTAGCTAAAGAATAAATATTCAAATGGATAGATCTATAGATAGATTGATATAGCAGCACAATATTGGACACATGGACAGTAATGCTTTCTTACCATATGCTCATTTAATATCAATTTCCTCCTTTCCTATAAATAATGTGTCTCTAATTATTAGAGAAACAATTATGGTACTGAGCCTCAGACATGTGTACTGTGTCAGGTCTGTGTCCACTGTTGATTCTCTCCTCCCCTAGCCTCAACATTCACAGTCAGTCCCAATGAGAACCAGATTTGTGGGTTTCACTAATCTCTGCAGAGTGGGAGAGAATATGGAGGGGCTCCTCAGTAACATCCAGAGTTTTACAACTGGAAATCTTACACAGAGCTTATATCCCTCCCTCTTGAGTTAAAAAATGAACCCAAGCTCCTCTGATCTGTGTTGGCATGGTTGTGGACTGATTCATTTGCTGTCACACTGCTACACAGTCTAGTCCTTCAGTAATTATGAATATAAATCTCTTTCCTTGTCCGAGTGTTTTGTTCGCTGCAGTGTAGTGACTGTGCCGATAAGGTCCCAAAAGACCACAGAACAGCAGGCCTAGCCTTCATTGGCTGCTATTATTATTATTATTATTATTATTATTATTAATAATTATTTTATTGAATTGGAAGATTCATATGTTAAACTGGTTTTCAATAGAAATCTGAGTACTGGAATTGCTTAATCTTCTTGGAATGGAACAAACAGATGAAATGATTAAAGTCTGAGTAACATCTTGAAAGTGTGTGGTGTTTCATTGCAATGAAATTACTCTGGACTCATTGAGGAGCCCTGGATGAAGGATTTTGAAACTGGTTCCCCCACACAAGTCAAGGACATTTTATGATGATAATTACAGATAATTAATTCAACTGTGTTCTGTACTGTAGTTATGACTCCTCCCCCACTATATACAATATGTGTTGATGTATTGTATATCGTTGTACTGCTATTAGCTGTAGTGTGACGTACATATATAAGCAGAAGTTTAATTTTTTTTGTGTCTGTATATCTTGTATAAATAATAAATTAAACTGTAAATAAAAAAGAAACAGGAATTAGAAAGTTTTGATGTTGATGCTTGGAAAAAACAACTTATACATGATTGATGAAGCATCAGATAGTAAAACTGCAGCTGTCAGGGTGATGGTTTGCTTCTCGTTGCTTTTCTTAACCATCATTCACGACGGCCCTCAAGGACAAACAGCTATTTGTTCTGTGTTTCAGGATCTCAGAGCTTCTGTACACAGGGTGAGGCAGGCATTTGGATAACTGTAAGCTTGGATTATGTCTCTACAAAGTGACAAAATGGTTGTTTCATTTGACATTTTTTAGATTTTGCAGTGTTGTTTCAGACGAGCATTCAACATATACTGGAATGGTTTCACACTGAAAACTGAAACACACTATTTCCTGTATTTTGCAGTACTTGTTGTGTGACTAGCCAACAATGCCCATAGAAACATGATCGCCCCTCAGTCGACACCCTCTAGAATTCTTAATGAAGAGTGAAAAAGAAGCAGCTACAGGGCCACTTTATAGCAGTGTCTAAACCATGTGTGAAAATGCTTAGCACACAGCACTTCTCTATTACTGTGCCTGACTTGCCACAAGGCCAAAATAAGTATTTTGAGGCCAAGACCGCAGCGCTAATATAAACCCCCAATAAAAAAACAAATATAGAAACACATATTTGATGTTGGGGCATGGTGAACTTAACCAGTTGGATGAATTGCAAATATTGGCAAGAGGCAGGCCTATGGAGTCTGAGTAAGGCTTACTTACTCTCCCTGTTTAATCCCCCTCTTTTGAAATGATCAGTGTGGAATACAAAACAAGAAGTGACATGGTGAGAAAGGAAGGGATGCGAGAAATACCTGCCCTAATACGCTGCATGCTTAACTGGTGGTTTGACTGCAGTGTTTGCCTCTGTTGCGCATGTTAAGCATGTTGTGATGTTCATCAGATACCAAACAGCCGTGTTGCTCTGCTGCCTCCACTGAGTGTGATTTAACAGACAGCATATGGTTCTCTTAGCATGCCCACACAGTTGGCACACTGACCATTACCAGTACCTCCAGGGCGGCCAATATGACCTCCAGAGATGAGAGAGCTTCAGACAAAGGCAACAACCCAAGGCAAAGTAGAAGCCTGTACTGTGGGCTGCACTGCAGAGAGCTGGAAAACATGAGCACACAGAGATAATGGCGGTGGTGAAGGTGTAAAATGACAAGGAAAAAAATTGCACCGATATTTAACTATGTTATTTACCATGACTGTGATGTTGTGACTCTATTGTTCAGAAGGAAATCTCGTCATGGTGCAGACACTGACCGTGGCGACACTGAGCTATAATACAAGTTGCCCGAGAGAATCACATCAAATAATATACGCTCTAATAATTGCTCTGGTTATGCAGCTATTTTTAATAAAAAAAAAAAAAAAGATTGCATTTGCAAGTCTGTTACACCACAAATATAAGTCAGCGAACCAAGGGGAACACGGTAATAGAATAATGCACTTTTCATCTTATATGAATAATTATGCAATAAACACAACACGACGCGGTACCCCAGTGGCCACAGAGGTCAGCAAGGTTACCCATGAGCCTTCAACATGTACACTACGAGCATGCAAGGGATCAGAGTTTCCCTTCGTTCTTGATGACTCATGGAGGATCGTCTCTACTGCTCATAAGCTGATGCTCTGGTAGTAACCCCACCCCCCCACCCCCGTGTGAGCTGAAGTCTCTGATGATGTCCATACTGCTATTTATACACTTAGCCATACTCAGCACATTTTCTAGTACCACATAAATAATCAGTAAGTATGAGAGACAGTGTGCAAGAGGGACGGGTTTGTTTTAACAGGGCAACTTCTGGCTTCCTAATTTCACAGAGCAAAGTACCACGTTTGCAAACTCCCACTTCTGACTCGTTATTTCGTTCTGTGCTGACAAAGTCATCGCCAAACCAAAACAGAGTTTTTACTTATTAATGTAGCCATAAACAAGCGACTGACGGGGTAATGGGTACTTTGACTCGAAAGTCTTTAATGGTCATATTGATTGCACTGAACAGGACTGATAAGGTCTCAGAGAGTATACACCCCATGTCAGCAACATTTAAAATTTCTCACTGGGGGATAGCTGCCTTAACTTACTCAATGTCTTTTTTCCGTGTTTACAAGAGGTGGTTGATGGGATTTGACATTAAATTAAGTTTTCAATATGAAGTAATATCAGTGCAAAAATCTCAGATATTTTTTTTATTGCAAGCAACTGATGTACCCTCATGTGGGGGAAGAGCAAGTTGTCATAATTTATGAGGTGAATGCATCATTAATAAACTACTGCTGAATACATTTACCACCGAATGATTAGCTAATTTCTTTTTGCTGTTCTCTGCTAATTACTAAAATTCACGTGCATGTTATAACACAGGCTTTTGTCTTGAAATGACACAAAAAATTGTGTGAATATTCTGAGCTAACCAGGTGATACATGCATACATGTATCATGACAGCAGCAGAAAGGCAAGTTGCGAATAGTACTGAGCCCAGAGTGTGATCTGAACCTGAATAGAGTTTTATGAGTGTGAAGCACACATGGACATCCCAAACTAAATGAGCGAAATGTCATATTGTAGTGTAGACTCTTTTCCAGTGTTGGGCCAGGATTAGATTGAACATAGCTGCCAAAATTGTATTATCCATCTCT
The DNA here is from genome assembly GCA_038496675.1 of Rachycentron canadum. NCBI lineage: Eukaryota > Metazoa > Chordata > Actinopteri > Carangiformes > Rachycentridae > Rachycentron > Rachycentron canadum. The sequence continues at coordinate 9,027,673 of CM076657.1, read as the reverse complement.
AGTCTAAATTTTGTGCTCATGTTTACACTCAAAAATAGATGGAGAAATTAACAATATAATCAGCTGGTTGGGATAAGCTTCTGTAATAATGTGAGCATGTGTTCATCCCCTTTAAAAGCAGCAGACTGTCTCTGACTGCAAGGAGAATCCAGTCTGGCTTCTCCCTGGAGTAAACTGGTGCTGTGCAGGAGGTGCCAAGGTCCAGAGCACAAATATACTGCACCCCAAATACGATTATAGAGCACTCCAAATATTCTTCCAAGGATACATGTCCTTGGTTAAATTTAATTTGTGTTTCAGGAGACACTAAAATTGAGCAGTTTTTCCATGTGTACAGTATGTGCATGTAGTTATTTACCAAATAATGAAAGCTGTGGAGCGTGTGTTCATTATTTTTATCTGCTGCTTAATTCAAAATTTCACTCACACACTGTAGGAATGTGTTTACATTTGCAGATTTTTACTACTTGAAAATGTTCTAAGGTTTTTGAGGAAGCTCAGGGCACTAAACATATAAATATCTGATAATTTAGTAAGCAGGTGTCCAGATAAGCACATAAGTTGGTGTAGTCTTTGTCAGAACCTGTTGCCGTGTCAGATGATGAAATTAATGTCATTTTCCCTTGGATAAATTGCAGCACATCCTTTCAATAGGCGACTATAGCCTGAGCACATGCATCATTCCCACTGCTGTATAATGGCTTCATCTGCTGCAAGGTAAGAATCTCATACATTCTACATGTATGACTGATTTAACCCATAATGATTACATATACTTTGGAGATGACAGCATGTGTGGCTTCACCAACTAAAGCCATGAAAACTTCGACTGGCACTTGCTTTTAAATGTAGAGGTGGTCTGAGGAAATGGATCCACAATATTATACTACATAAAAATATATATACTATATATTTATTGGATTAGAGCAACAAAATTAGAAATAGCATTGGCTACATTTGCACCTGCATAGAAATAGAGCAGTATGTCTTTTGTTGCAGAAAAGATTTCAATATATAGAGAAGAAAAAGTGAAAGTGAAAGTGTGGCTTCCCCAAGCAACTGTTTTACCGTGTTGCTGCCAGGGAGACTCAATAAAAAAAAGCTAAAGTTTTATACCTTACTTATAACAGGCTGTTGATTCATAGATCAAACTAGCCATTTAATTTTAGGTTTATACATTCAATAAAAAGAAAGAGTCAACGCATGTTGGGGAGTCCAATGATAAATAGCTTGCTGCACTGTCATGGCTGAAAATGGAAAGTGAAAAGATTTCGTTTCAAGCCTGCTGGAGAGCCAAAGTTAAAGGCGTTTTGAGGATCATACTAAACCCAAATGTGTCATTTACAGGCCCACAGCTTATTAGCATCTATCTAATGATGTTAAAGATCATATAGTGCTTCAATTTTCAAACCATCCAAAGCACAGCAAACTGTGTCCAAATGGCAAATTACTATCAAATGGGGAGAATAAACCATATTAGAGCATGGAAACACAGGCAGTTTTCATGCATCACAGTTTAATTTGAACTTTTCTTTAAATTATTGTGTATGTGCACCATACACAATTATAGACCATATGATAGTGCACTGAAATAAAGCCAAAACATTTTAATTTAACTCATAAAATTACAGCAAATCGACAGTTGCTCATTTAATTTAAGTTCATATTGTAATTACATTTAGTTTTTCGTTTACTAGTTCATTTTAAACTAGGAAATCACAATTTTTGAAATGAGCAACGGCATCTTCCTGACTTTGCCCGATGAATATAGATTTAGATTGAGCTTCAAGAATAAGTGACTATTCAAAATGAATGTGTAAATATAAATCCATGCATGATTTCCATATGCTGTAGCAGGATGTTCATGTAAGGTCAGAGGAGAACAGATACAATGAAACTTTAATGAGTTGCGTGAAGAAACTGGGCTGCAGAAGCAGCAGCAAGTATTGATAGGATATAATAAAAGCATCCTGAAATATGTTGCGTTCAGCACCGAGCACCATTTTCAATATGTCAAGGACAAGATGTCAAATGCTTGGTAGGAGGGTACAAAGGCAAAAACAATGCAATTTTCAACATTTAGCAACATCTGAATGTGTAACGTCAACAATTTGCCTGAATCCACTTGTTTTGAAAAGTGATTGTTTTCATAGCTCTCTCAAACGGTCATGGTTAGCTGGAGTTGGACAGCCTTGCTTAGTCACGCTGACAGAGCAGTGCTTCCACAAAACACCAGAAAAGCCTTGTTATGATCCACAGTTACAGTCTCATTTGAACTGGGGCACCAAATGTGCCGAGAGCATCATTGTTTGTTTAGCCCATGAGATGTGCTTGAGTGTTAGCTTTGTGTGTCCAGCTATTTACTTCAATATCTGCAGGTCCCATAAATACCACAGTGCTGGGGTACAAAGAACAAGTACTCTTGATGATATTTCGCCAGACAGGCAGCATTTTTCCAATGGTTTAAATATGTTTTGTCATCATAGCGTCAATGGATATACAGTAACATTTATATCACTGCAGTGGCTAATAATAGCAACCTGGCAGCTACCACTGCAAATACTGTGATTGGAAACAACAGTAAGCCTGCAAAACCGTCGTATCCTATCCATTCATGTCAGCGTACTGACACCCTCACTGATATTGAAAGGGATTATGTGACTTAAGTCTGCATGTTCTGCATGCCTGAAGAAGTGTTCTACTTGGATGGGGGCTGATCTTGCCGTGCCAGTCAGCCCTGTCTGAATACTGACTTCCTCCTTCGCAGATAATCCCATGAAAAAGACAACTCTTTAATGCCTAACATCCTTAACACAGCTCTCTCAATTCCTTGAATCAAAATTAGCCACCATGGACGCCCAATCCATTTTGTGGCTCACCATGGACCCTTTCCACACGTCAGTGGTGATGTGCCATGAACATGAATCCAGTTCAAAGTGATTGGGATAGAAAGGCATTACTGATAACAAGTATGCTGGTGAATCTGATGGCCACACAAGGCACATGTAGACCTTGTTTGTTGCCATTATTAAATTAAATCTTCTTAAATTCTTTCCACTCTACAGTATGGGTGTGTTATACAATCTAATTTCATTGCTGTTCATCTTATGCTGGGTTCAATACAGATGCAGCTCAGGCCTCTCTTAGTCTTCAGTGAAAAAAAGCTGCAGATTTCCATTAAGATAAACTGGAAAATACCGACAGAAAAGCCACAAAAACTCACTGTTTACTGCAGGGTTTTCGTGAGAAGACAATAACTGATTTTTTTTTTTTTTTTAAATGTAATCCCGTTTCCCCTGTTCCTTGGTACAACAGTGAATGTATAAACACCTCCTGCCACATTCACAGTGACTCTTCTTTGTGAATTTTCTGTGGGGTCAATACAGACTTGTAACTCTTCCTTCCATATTACATTAAGATATTGTGAAAGGCAAAAACATATGTCCTTCTTTTTTATTTTAAGTCCTCCATAAAATGCAAATCTGGGTCCAGTTGAGGACATCTGTGCCGGATAAAAATGAAAGACGACTGAAGGAAAGGAAAAGAAATATGGGCATGTGTCTGCATGAGTAAAGGACATTACGGGCCAAATGCTCTCAACACTATCCAGCAGATTCAGAGGAGAGGCAGTGAAAGGCAGAGAGGCCATGATGAAATAGGACGGCAGTCAAACAGATTGTTTGCTAAGAAATTGCCAAGAAATGTCAATCAAAATGTTATGCCCTCGAGTGCAGGTGGAGGCAGCTCGACTGCACAGAGTGCAAGCAGAAGGAAGATAGAAAAATGATTTTGAGCAGTATTAAGTCCAAAACATTTACTGTATATTGGTCCAATTATCTAATATGAAATTAATGATTTATCAGATGTTAAAAAAAAAATTTTCTGATATTTTATAGATAAGTTATGAGCCATTACTGAAAACAATATTTTGGGTTCCCAAAATCTCTTTAGCTCAGGATAATTGATTTGTCCTTATGGCTGCAAGGCTTCAGTGCTACAATCAATTTATTAACTATTTACAACCTTTTACAACAGCAGACTTTATGAATTACTGCACAACCCTTTGGCACAAATTTCAAATTCCACATATTGTACTACGTTTTGCTGATGGCTTATTAAAAAGTGAGAAACCAGTGACCTTTTATTTATCATTTTTAGGCTGCAAGATAATGAAAAATCTTACTTACTGTTGAGTGATTAATTGTCAAATCATTAATTAATGTTCATGAATTTCTCACCTTCTAAGTCATCAGCCATAAACCATAAATTGTGCTGTTATTTTTATTTATGTTATTATAATAGTGTGTAAGTACTACAACTGACTAAATTCGGTATGGTTCTTATGGCTGTGGTTTGAAATATCTAACAAAGAGTGTTAAGTTAAAGTAAAGACACATAAAACAACAGGGAGTCTGGAACAGATGCTGTACCACAACCATTCAGAGTTTCATGTACAAGTAAAAGGAAACTAAAAATAAATCAGGCATTAAGAACTGAAAGGACATTAAAATTTGGTTTGATGTTGTCAAATGTCACAGATTAATACTGTACCAATGAGCATTATGTCTGTTCTGCAATTAAGAACTAATGGTGTTGATCTGTGTGTTCTCTTAAACAACAGATTCTCCTACATGCATTTCAAATATCAGAAGCATCTGAACAATACCTTTCCATAAAGTACGATGATTTGAACCCTTTTGAAAGCTGTTAAGTACAAGTCTCCATGTGAAATGGCTGCATATGCAGCATTACCATATACGGTACTGCACATGTACTCTGCCCTTTATAAAGCTGTTGCAATTTTCCTTGGTTTTCTACTGTGTAGTAAAGTATGATAAGACTAAAACCTTCCAATGGATTATGTCTCAATTTAGCCACAGTGTAGACATATACAGTCCTAGTTCTTGCACAGTCTTAATTTTTATGCAAATATGATGCATTACATATATAATTAAATGACAAATACATTATGGCTGTATTTTATCAGTGAAATCATGTCCGGTCAAACAGAAGTCATAATCTAGACATAAATTTTCTTGACACAGATTTTTTTAATCTATATGCATATGGAGTGCAGGGTATGAATGTTTTTTAGTCATATCTCCTTAGACAAAAAAAAAAAAAAATTAAATATAAGCCTCATGGAAACCCTTCCAGGACATTCATATAAATGAGGTCAAATGTGGTTAATAACAGTTCATTGCATGCCCACACATAATCACCACCATCCAACCATATGCTTTTCTGCACAGTTTAGGTCCAAAAAATCCAAACTAGAGGGCCTTGTATTATGCTGCCTTTGACCACAGAGAACAAGAGATGAGGGTGTTGAGGAGAAAAAAATGAATTGTTGATTGTTAATGGCTCTGGGAGCAATGAGAGAGAGAGCAATGAAACGGCTTTCTAATGTCTTGTTGCACGATGAGAATGAGGCAGAGAGGAGTGAAAGGGTTTTTGTTCTGCCAAGGTCAATTGTTCCACGTTGATTTTATTATGAAGTGGAAAAGAGCTTGATAATAAGCTTGTTTAATAGCCGTGTTTCAAAAGTTATTGGTGGGTACAACAATAACAACTGGGAACGTATTGTATTTTAAGTGTAGGCATGAAGTAAACCTATTTTATCTTTATTGCCAAAATGAGCAACAGTATGGACACAGCATTATTTGCTGCACAGACCTAAAGTCGCTGAGCCACTGAAGCAATTTGAGCTGCACTTGACAGCATCCATTATTTATGACAGCACCCTCTAACTATTATAAAAGACATGTTAATTAACATGGTTTGTCAGAACTGTTTTATGTTACTGGGGGCATCTTGACCGGGCCGACAAGAAACAAGAAGTGCATACACCTAGCTATTTATCATTAATTTGTCATCATTTACATTTAGGTGAGAGAGAGGAATCCAATTACGTAACCCAAGACATGTTTTATCCCTTATGGGAATAACCCGTGAAATAAGACTCACCCTGCAGAGTTTAAAGCTAGATTCTAGATTGGTGTCATTGGAGTTAATCCCATTATAGGGGCAAATAGAAGCCAGGGTGAAAGAACGGATATGTATACAGAGGAAATGGGATCAGTGCAGAGATTCAGCCAACCAAGCTATGTAGGGGTGAACTCATGGTTTAATGGATTAAAGCCAGTCAAGCTGTGATGATTAACCTGACCCCCTTGTTGAAGAGTGGTCCCTGTATACCTCAAAGCTTAAAAAATATGTGTCTTCTCTCGATCCGGATCATGGGAGGTTTGAATCAAAACCATCCTCCAACCATGGCCACCAGACAAGGCCCTTGGACACCCCGCAGATCCATCTGTGAAAGGCAGATGACGGGGGAGTTTGACTCGTACAACACACCACGCCATGACTCACAGATGGGAGCCAGCTCAGGCAGGATTTGTCACCATAATGGGAACGGTGTCTGTATATGTGTATCTTTGTGTGTTTGTGTGTGTGCATGTGCTTGCGTGTATGCACGTCTTGTGAGGGTGTCTGTGAGCACACAAGTATATGTGTGGTGAGACCATGGTGTTGACTTTCAGCGGAAAGGGGGTGGGTGGAGGAGAGAGAGGCGCTTTGACAAGTGTGTGATGCATTCTCCTGTGACGGCAGCAGCCATCAGAGAGCAGTGGGCTGTCAGAGACTGATAACCCAGACAGGAGGACTTTACCACGACCCCTGTCACTGGGCCTAATGCATAGTTCAGCAAGGCCCTCGATACATCGCCTTTTAAATGTACTCTGGAGTATGAGTCTGACTTTTTGGGAGTTTTTTAAGCCATATTGTAGGTCTTTATTTTTTTATATGAGCTCTTGTTTGAGCTACAATAATGTCTACATACACTAAAGGTCTGACAAATATAGATGGAAATAAAAATTTGATAAAAATACATGTGAATTCATATGATAACAGTATCTTGCAGTATATTTGTAAATTTGTTTATTTAATATGGACAATGGCAAGGCAAGGCAAGGCAATTTTATTTGTATAGCCCATTTTTACAAACAGTTTGTCTCAAAGGGATTTACATAGCATCATAACAACATCCTCTGCCCTTAGACCCTCACATCGACTGAGGAAAAACTCAAAACAAAAAACGCTTTAAACGGAAAAAAAAAAGAGAAACCTCTTGCAATAGATGTTTTATACAGACAAGAAAACAGATTACAACACAGAATATGCAAAGCATGCAATTTAACATAGTTCTAGTATAAAGTATGAAACTGATGTGTTTATAGCAACTACTAATTTTTAACTCGTCCCTAGTTACAATCTATCAAATACATACATACAAAAACAAGTCCGTCAGTGTTACAGCGAGCACTCCTTATCAACCTGTAGAGCAGTTCACCAAGTGATGCTACCCCCTCTTTAAATTTAGAAGTTATAAGGTAAAATAAAGCTAATTCTAAACAGATGGATGTTGTTTTGGATGAGTTGTGTTTTAGTGCTAATGATCACCATCTTACTAGGACCAGTGATGCCAATTAGTGAGCAAGAACAAGCCAAATGTAACCTGTCAATCTAAGGCTTCTGAACAGAGATCTACAAAAGTGCAGGAAGAATACATTCATGTTCTGTTTTACAAAGGTCCATTCCTTCATTTTGCATCATTCTCAAAACCAGTACTCCACAAATGGCTATGGCGTTGATATTTAAAACCTGTAAAAGGAAAAGTTGATGTTGTGATGTTACAGGCTGGTGTATGAACTATAATCTTCTAGCAGATCCTGCGACTGAAAAGGTTTAAGATAGAAATAAAAAAGTGACGACGTATAATACAGTCTAAATATTCAAGCTTCACCTTTGCATTTTCGGAAATGACTTAGTTTGGGTCAAAAAGCTGCTTCACTCTCAATGAAGAAAAAAAAAAACAGCAAGAGCCTCTCTTCATTGACTTACTCCTCCAGAGACACCAGGCACTTGTACTCAAGTAAAATAACACTTCAATGCTTTCAGTCAGCTCAAACAGTGCGTAGTCTACATACCGCTCATGGGAGTAGTCAGGCAAGATCTTTATATTACCAGGTTTATCATTACAAACAGAAGTGTTGAATATTTGACAGCTATATTATGCTCAGTAAATAAGCCTCAGCATATATGTTTATTTAATATGCTTGAATATTGCACCATGACAGGCAGTAGGTAATGCATTATGCAACTTAAAGTCAACAAGCCATTCCATCCATAGGTTGAATTTAGTCATTTTAAGTTAAGAAGTTTTATGAATAATAAATTCTTACTTATTAATTGACACATGACTTATTTTTACAGGCTTTCAGAGGCTCTGACTAGGAGGACTAACAATAAGCAGGAAGAAGAAGGATAATGATGATAAAGGAAAGCATTTTGCATTTAAAGTATGTTTGGCGGCCAACTTTCTCGCCATGCTTCCCACAAGCACATCAACGTAGCACAGATTTTTCAGACCAAACTCGTTTATTTGCATTTGTAAAGCAACAGTCCAGTGACTGACAAAAATGAAATGATGAATATGATGTTCACATTGTCTATATACAAATTTAGAGTAAATGTGATTTATAGTAAGTGGATTAAAACATGCAGAAACAGCACATTGGCTATTTAAATGCTCAATTACTCAATTGCTCCAAGAGTGTGTAGAGGCCAGTTAGAGATGACTGAAAAGGCCTTTAGCTGTCTGACCTGAGCATGGGAGTTAAAGCAATTAACAGAGACATCAGTCGAGCTCTGCATCTTCATAAGTAGTCAGCATGAACATGTGGATTCAGCAGTGGCTTGAAAATACTACAGTGACCTAAAGGATATCCAAACATAGACAACTGTCTGGAAACCTGATTGCTCTGTAGTTTAGATCTTGTCAGACAAATCTACTGAAAGCAACAAGGTACTTGTTCAAAAAAGGTACGTGTTCAAAAAAACACAACAAAAAAACTTCATTATCACTACAGTTTTATCATATTGTGTAGTTGTGCTAGAATACTAAAATGAGCCAGCTTTTATTTTGTTTTCTAATTTGCTTTACAACAACAACAACAAGTCCAGATATGGAAGTAGATAAAGATCATTTTATGTGACAACTGTTCTACATTAAGTGACAGTGAAGGGAGTTGTGTGGATCAAGGATCAAATTAATCACACATTACTGTACCTTCTCTGAACAAACAACAACTTCAAAAGAAATTAAGGTTCAGGCCTCAATTCCAATAAGTGATGAGACAGATGATGTAAACCTTATAACTGGCTCATGTTATATAATATGAAATGGTGGCACAGAAGCAAATCTAGAATCTTAACATGGCAGTAGTGAGATAAGAGCAGCCAGCATAAGAGCCAGATGTTATCATTTGAACATATGTAAACCATTCTCAGTGTGGGTGATGTGTGAGGATTCGCCATATTTTGGTAAAAATATAACTCTTTGGAACACACACAGCAAACACACGTAAAATGGAGAAGCAGGTTCTTGTTCTGCTCAGGTGGAAAATCTGTAAATGTGGCACAACACCAAGCTCACAGAGGCTACAGAGCAGAACAAGGCCTGTCGTCACCAGCTGCAGTCAGCAGGTTAGCTGTTTAACTGTTAACAGGGGCTGGTTAGCAGCAACTGAACTTAGTGAAGCATCTTTTGATAACACAATATGCAATCGATTTGAAAAACTGATCATCATATGCTAAAGTCAGAGATTATCACCGCTGTGTCACAGCATTAACAATCAAATGAAGGTGATACCTTCATTTGATTGTTAATGTAGCCCACATGCAAACACAAACACTGCTACAGCAATACTTTTCATCTTCATGTTACGTACACCACACAAATTGACTAAACACACTGTCACTATTGCAGTATTGTGACTAATATTTTCATATACTAATGAGAATATTTCAGATTTATATGTTCCATGCTACTGGTCTTTCTAAGAATGTACTTTTCATCACCTCGAATGCTTCATCCATGTTTGCATAACTCCCTGAATCAGATATAGTGACACTAGATGCTCACCGCAGCCTACTCAAGAAAAAAGCTGACATAATGCCAAAAAGTGGCTCTTTTAAGTTGACTTTAACGGCTGAGGATGTCACTGAAGTGACTTCTTAGTAGTTATCTCTTGAGTCTTTCAGGTAGATGATTCACCCTGAAATTAGAAAACCTACTGCGTGTATCCAGGGTTAGGGTTATGAGTCAAATGAGATGGTAAAGTAACTAAATATGAGAGTGATCCAAAGCTCTGAAAAAATACTGTTCCCTGACCTGTGCGATTAACTGAACAGCATAGTGAGTCAGTTTGGTTGTTTTATTTACTCCATAGCTGGACTGCTGCTGCTAGTGCTGCTGTAGCAGTTTCTGTGCCTGATTAATGACTGTGTAGTTTGAAAGGACTGGAAACTTAATAAATCTTAAGCATTCCCTTGAAATCTGAGTGCTTTCACCAGACCATAAACGCAATTTCACACAATGCTGTCCAGACTTCCGGAGAATGACCAGCGTTGAGTATGTTGTGTGTTTTGTTTGATGATTTTAATGCTCAACCTCAGGGCACACGTCCCCTCCCACACAACAACACTGCACCTACTGCTATGAAGAATGGTTCTCTCTACACAAATCAAGTGTGAAATGTAGATTGACATATAAGAAATCTTTATGCTTATTAAAATCAATTAAAACACCTGACATATCACTGTTTGTGTAACCAACTGTCAAATCTGTCAATCGTAATATAAACTTGTGTGCTTGTGGTTATCCTGCTTATCAAATCCCCATGAGACTCTAAGGCTCACTCACTTTGAATTTATGTTCTCAGCCACCGTAGAGCCTCTCTGAAGGAAACTATAAAGGGATGAAAGTTGGCATCTGTCTGTCATGGAATCAAGATTTGCACAACAACAGCAAAAGAAAAAAAAAATGGTGACGACAAAGAATGAAACGATCACCATCTTTGACAAATTCTGCAGCAAATTTCCGAAGAGCTGCTGCATATGCAAACAATGGCACAAACCATAAATGATACACCTTGCATGTCTGAGAAAAGAGCAGTGTGGGTGTAGCACTAATGGAGCACTCTTCTGACAGTCAGCTCTTTCAATTGTCTTATGAAAGCAGCTTGCATCTTCAGCTCAGGTGAATACAATGGTATGTTTGCAGAACACTTTTATTCCAAGAATTACTCCAGCTTGTTTTGCAGGTTGCCTACATACAGTGTGTCTGCTCTCTGCTGTGTAGCTTTTGCACTCTGTATTCGACTCCGGATCCTCCAGAACAAAACAGTTAAAGGTTCATGCAATCTACAGACTTCAGCAGTAGCCATTGAAGCACTTCCTTGTGACTGTTATTCTGAAAATGACACTTGGCCATCCCTTGTAACACCACACACTGACACAGTCAGATACTGCTCATCTCAGCACAGTAAGTCACACTTCCCATAAGCTTTGTAGCTGCAAACCCAGTGATGACTATGTGTTGAATGCAGTTTAAATAGGGACCACAAGACAGCAAATTAGCCCCATAACCATCACTAAATAAACCTCAATTTTTATCCAGAAGAAGCAGCAATGATATCCAGTGTCGAACTGGGGTATGCTGTTGCATGTTGGCCCTCATTGCTGACAGAGAAAGACAGTTTCCAGAACAAAAGAAGACTGACCAAAAACAGCCCAATGGGAAAATTAGTCTGCACATTTTTAAGAGAGCTTTGAGTTGAAATTCACTACATGCTTTAATTAATGTCAAGAAACAAGTGAATGGGAAAGGACGGGGGAAGAGCGACTGCAGTCAACATAAATATCCTACAATAGGGTCTGAAGGGAATGTACCGCCAGGCACTGTCAACCGAGGGTCTGATTAATGACAGCTCTGTAGTCTGGAGGTGGTTTTATCCGCAGTCATACAGCTCTCCACTCATCCCCAAGCACCTCAAAAGTAGATTACTCCTCTACAAATTGACTCATTATCAATCAAACTGGAGACGTTATCGCTAGGAATACCATTGTTTTGTCAACCACTCAGGTACATGACCAGGGACAACACAGAGACAATTGTGTACATCATTCTTTAAGTCAGTATGTTAAACTGTATAGGACAAACTTGACTGGTGAGTTTGTGTGTGTGTGTGTGTGTGTGTGTGTGTGTGTGTGTGTGTGTGTGTGTGTGTGTGTGTGTGTGTGTGTGTTTTATATGTATAATATAGGACTTCAAAGTAGGTAGTCAATGTCGTGAAGTATATAGGAGCATAAATTTTTTTTTGTTACAATCCAAAGTATATATTGCACAAAAATGGGAAAGGAGAGATTTATAGATATATGATGTAATAAGAATTATGAAAACAAAAAATGTACAGTATGTATAAAACAGCATTCATCAATCTCTTCAAAAAAAGCCAAAAACAAGTCTCTCATGGATCTATATACGATGATAAATGCAATGCGGAGGAAAAGGCCGCTGTGACAGAACCCTGGATGACAGGGTACATTTTTAATCTTGGAACTGTATAACGTTAATCCCATATGAATGTTGAAATTTTAAAGCCTGTTAAATGACCACTCTCTAAGCTGCTATTTGACATTGGTGTCACAGCCCTTTGTTTTGCAACTGTGCAGGTGTCTATGCTAATGCCAGCATTCATGAATTGATTTGAAAAGACAGTCTAAAATGTGGTTGTGATGCACTGTAGGAAAAGAAAATGAACAAACAATTTATAAATCTATCCATGCCCTTGGTTTGATTGTTTAAACCACACCACTGTTGGCAAATATTTTTCAGCATTTGTTTTCACACTTTGTCCTTTAGCTGTAGCTGGTATGTCAGAGAAATATTTCCTGATTTATCTGTCATACTGAAAAATGTGCTTTTATTTAAAAGAATATAAACAAACAGCGCACAGAGGGTGGTTCACTCATACAGATAGTATTGTAGTGGTTTGAGTTATGTTATGTTAACTTTATTCAATTATAGTTTTAATAAGTAATTCATAAATAAATCTTACAGGGCAAATGTTAATTGTGTAACAACAGGATTTTGTGCTTTTTAAAAATCCATTAATTCCTCTGCAAAGCATGATTCCTAATAATTGAAAAAAAAAAAATTATTTCTGTGCACGTAAACAGAGCCACTGTAAGCACCTGCTGAGCATCTTCACTTCAGCTTCAGAGTTAAATCTTTTTACATTTCACCATGCAGAAGACACAGCTTCTCCTGCAGGATTATTGGTGTTACATGCAGATATATATCTTACAAACAGTGTTGAGCTGCTGTGGGCATCAGTGAGCAGAGCCAACATGCTGCCCTCTGTATGTGCACAGCAAGACAGCTGTTTGCACAAACCTGGAGGTGCATAAGTTTGTGCAAAGTGTCTGCAGTGTCTCATAGCTCCCTTACTCAAACTGTTAAAACTTCATTGCTCATAATTGCTCTTAAGATAACTTTCTTGTGACCCACTGTGCTTTGTCAGAGATGTAACTGTCTCAAGTAATCATTATTGAACCCGGCTGGCATTGTTCTGATGTGGCTTCACAACAAAGGCCCTGTAGTGTCACAATTTGTCTCTTTGCTGACTTGTTCCATCCTTTGGACCTGCCAGCACCTCCTGCCTTATTTACCCTCAGTACAGATTCTTACTGTATTCCACCCACCCACCAGATGTCTTTTAACTTTCTTCCTTTCTCCATATCCACCTTCTCACCTGTTTTCTAATTACCAGAACTTCCCCACCTATCTACACTTCTGTCTCTCATCATCTGTTGTATTTTTACCAACCCTTTTCTCAGTCAGTTGTCAGATCTGCTAATGTCTCCATTTGTTTCCCGTTGTGCTACATGTTTGTGGACTCGTGCTCCTGCTACCTCTGTGTAGTTATCTTGTGTCTGTACCAGCCTGTCTGCCCTTGGGCCTTTGCTCCACACTATACGTGACAGTACAATCTGATCGAGCCACAGGTCCCAATAACGTCAAGCCTGTTCCTGAGTCTAGTTCTGAGTTGAGGGTGCTAGTTCACATCTTCTCTGTTGCTGAGTCAGGAGTCCAGGCCCATGTCAAGCCCATTGTCAAATTTGCAGCCCCAACCAATGCCAAGTGTGTTCTTAAGGTGGTCCTGAGTTGGGGGTTCTTGAGTCAGATCCTTCTGATGTTTGGTCTGGTCCTCAGTTGGGCTTCTAGCTGGCATCTCCCTTGTTCCTGAGTCCATTCCAGCCTGCTCTTGAGGCTGTATTCCCAACCGTCTATTCCCAAGCCTGTCCAATGCTCCAGTTGCCAGCCTCCATTGCTTCTGCTTCTCAGCTTTGCCTGTTTGCCCCTTGTTGCTGTCCGCCTACTCTGAACTCCAGTACCCTGTTCATCTTCCAGAGGGGACCGGCCTTCACCGGCAGCCTCCTACTCTACCTCCAGCAGAGACCTGCCTTTGCATCATCCTCCTACCTAACCTCCAGAGGGGACCCGCCTTCAACATCAGCCTCCTACAGATGGGACCCGCCTATGCTGTTGGTCTATTGCTTGACATCAGGAGGGGTGCTACCTTTGCCAATGCTCAGCAGACTGGTTTTGTCTGTCTGTTGGACTACTTGACTGTCCTCTAGACCCACCAGCCTTTAACAAATATATTGTGAAGCACATGCAGGAAATGTTAAGCTGATCTCAGCAGTAGCTTTATGAATGAATATTAGCTTACCACAGGAAAATGAAGAGAGCGGAAAACAGGAAGCAAGGCCATTGACAATGCCATTTGTGTGACAGAATGACTTTGGGCAAATAATGATATATGCAGTAATATTGCACAGACGACTGTTGGATCATTGAAAATTCACGTGTGGTGCAATACCATGAGTCAATGAATGTAACAGGAAAAGTATATTAGCATAATCAGGCCAGCAAGAAACAACAATTCTGAAAAGAAAACATAATTTTTGGTGAGATCAACATGTCTGTATGTGTTTCATGAATATTGCTGGGCACAGGATTCAACATTTTGCATTTTCAATTTATAAAAATACTACTTGATGTTGCTCTCTGTCAGAAAAATCCAAATCGGTTGCACTTGGAAAATCAACTTAAGTACAAACTATCAGGGGGTGGTGGTTGGGCGAGTGTATTTTTATATGCGGCACATGCTGTGCTCATGACTCTGTCTTTAACATAGCTTTGTGAGGTACTGGCAATTCTCTTTACTCCTGTGAAGTCACAAAACTTTTAGTTTATGTTGATTGTGACGGAGACAAGACTCAAGCACTATGAATGGTTGTTAGTCCTGAAGCAAAACGAGTGTCTATTTCCTCTCTATTAATACTTAGTTTCCTATCTATGTGTCGAGTTCTTTTTTGCCTCATTTCCCTTGTCATGCCTCCATTTTAGCATTATTCATAGAACATTTCACATGATCATATTTGTTTTTCACATTTATGGAGGAGAGCCTTTAATTTCACCATTAACTCACTTAACTCATTTGCTGCTCAAATCTAATTAAGAAGCTGAATAAATATCAATAACTGCAGTATTTTGTTGTTGCATGTAATTTGTATACACACACACACACACACACACACACACACATACATATACACACACATATAAAAAGTTCAAAAAAGCTATGAAGTTACAAAGAAAATCTTTAATGAAAACTGTTAAATAAGTACCAGTTTTAGTATTTCACAAGATAAAGGTACCTCACATCATCTATAAAATATCAACCAACAAATGCACTGAATATATTGTTGGGAGTAGTTTATTTAATGCTTAATTAACTATTAAGTGTTCAAATAATTAGCACCCATGTGTCTATGACAGGTACAGGCCCGTAGTGGTCCTCTTGAACCTGAAATGAGGTGCTAGAAGCAACGAGTAGGCAGTGAAATACTGTCAAACTTCAAACAGCGGTGGAGCTTCCCTAGTTGTACCTTCACTCCAGTCTAATTTCAATACTACTTCCCAGAATGCTCCAGCTTTGAACTTTCTCTACTTGTTTTCTCATATCTGGCACTGAAATGTGTCTTCATGTTTTGACAAATGAATTTTGTTCCAAGTCACATTTTTCTCATGAGCAGCAGGTCTATGCAATATTAAATGGAAAATGCAGTGTGTATGCCAGAGGTTTGAGCTT
The DNA here is from genome assembly GCA_038496675.1 of Rachycentron canadum. Taxonomy (NCBI): domain Eukaryota; kingdom Metazoa; phylum Chordata; class Actinopteri; order Carangiformes; family Rachycentridae; genus Rachycentron; species Rachycentron canadum. The sequence continues at coordinate 9,011,609 of CM076657.1, read as the reverse complement.
GGAAAACATGTGAAGCACTGGCCAGATGTGCACTACATCATTCATAGATGTAGGACTAAATAATATTTTAAAGCAGTGGCCCGATTGCCTGCACACATAACTCTCAATCTATATTTTGTGCTCTTTGCAATGTCAGAGTCATTGTTTTAAGATCTGCTGATACATTGTGTCTGTGGAAAATGTACATTAAGTCTGTCCAGGTCTTTTATCCACAACCTATTGTGTCTCTACAATAAGAGAAATGTGTTTACCATAAATGTTTGCATTGATTTCCCTATAAATACCACTCAAACAAAGCAAGACTTAATTACATAGTAAGTAGTTAAGTAGTTAAGGTCAGGTGTTTTTATGCAAGTAAGAAGAACAACTTTAAATCAGACTGTTTCTGAATACACAGACTGTATAAATATGTATTGTAATTATATGTAATTATGTGCTGAATCTCTGAAACAACAAAAGATTTTGCACTCTCATGGTCATTAACTATGGCTTGCACACATCCTACAAACTTACAGATCCATTTTCTTGTAATCATAGCATGTCTTTCTATTTCTGTTAAGTAATTACAAATTACTGCAACACATAATTACTTTTCTTTGAGTTATGGTGGCTTGAGGTTATTCTAAAATACTGTAATTTGACTGATGTTCAAAAAGTTATTTTAGTTAATGTTGGGATAAATTACTTTCAATGATCGATTAATGTTTTGGTCAGTGTTTCACTTAGTTTCATTCCCTTGCTAAATTCTTCAAATTGGAGAAAGAATTTAATATTAAGTGTAGATTTCCTGAAAGACGATACAGATTTGGGTGGACTAAAATTTTGATATTTTTTGTGACAATCATTAAAAAGCTTATAATTGATTCTGCTTCTGTCAAAGTAATAGTCTAGCAACAGATGAATGACTTAAAGTAGATACTATCCCCTTGCAGCTTAAACTTATTTCAGTCTCTGTAAAAGCAGATTTAAGCCAAATGAACACCCTATAGACAATTTGTTCTGTCTATTAAAGGCTTGTCTATTAATGGAAACAACCAGTTAGTAGTATAAGCCCACTGATTAAGATGATCTTTGTTATTCTGATAAAAAAATGTTCTTCAGCTTATTGAACATTTGTATTAACTACAGCAGCAGTTTATTTTTGCTGTTTACTTTCAGCTATTTGTTCCAAACAGTAGAAAGATACTTGAAAGATCAGAAGTTTGAATTTGTGTCAACAGATAAGTGATGTTTATTGGATCTGGGACTGCAACTGTTTTATTGTATGTACCTTTTCTATGCATCATCTCTTCTAGAAAAAGGGGTAAGGAATTCATGATATGATCCCCTCTCAAGCTGAAAGATTTTGTTTGACGGTGATGGGAGATGTTGCCCCACTTTCTGCTTGGCCCCTTTGGGAACGGTACTCACTCTTCCCTCCTCGCCCGGTTGAAAACACAGAGCCAGGCACAGTGAAACAACTGCACTAAATACAGACCTGCAGTTACCATAGAAACCAGCACTGGTGCATCCCTGACTAGTCCTACTGTATTTCATTTTGCACTTGACCCAGAAAAACACTGGGAGGTTGATGTTTAGTTTCTTCTCAGTCAAAGTACAGGTGATATAACAGGCAGGAACAAAGAGTTACACCGTGAATGAGGAATAAGCAAAAACCCAGAGCTTTCTAAAGGGGAGGGAGGGCAAAGATGCAGGTGTGTGAAAAGGATAGAGAGGTATAAGCGTGCATGCAAGTGATGATGCCAAAGGCGCTTCAGGGAGAGTGAATTTACAGTGACAACAAAATAAAGCACCGCTGCAAGGCTGGTCATAGCTAAACTGGACTAGACAGCACATGATCGCATTTGAAATATATCAAATTCTACTTGTGTTGACACCCTTTCGAAGATAAAGGACAATGCGACACCGCTTTTTTTTTTTTTTTTTTTAAGGAGTGTGGCATTGCCGTTATTAAAGTTATATAATACAAGGTGCTGCATTGCATCAAACAGCATTGTTTTAAGACAGCACTGCCCATCTTGCTTTAAAAATTCACATAGGTTACATTAAACTCAATGTCAACCTCCAAGTTGCCTATAAAATTATGACATCTTTAGGAAGAACACATCAACCTTGTGCGTTAGGAGCTGTGAGTCAATTACTAGACAGCTGAGTACTTCATAATAAACTTTTTGTAATATGTTGCCATTCATTGGACGCTATAACGTCCAGGCATTTTACCAAGTTAAATCATTTCATGCTGTGCTCTCAGTTCCACTGGGACATCATTATAGTGTCCTAAATAGGTCAGGAGCAGCCCATTCTACTGCAGCCAGGCTTTATTCTACAGAACATGATAAAGCTTCTGCGTCATTACCACCCTTTCTAACTACACCCTATGATTCCTACAAGCATCTCTAAAGTGATTATAGACTACGCAAAACATACATGATTTCACAAAGTTATTTACACAACGGCACTGAGCACGTAATGGCCCAGAGACTGGATACAACATGAAACCTTGTCTGTGAGGTTTCTATTGGAGCAGCTGCTATAAATGATGCAACTATCAAGCACAGAAAGACAGCTACAATTGAGCTGTGGGCACCCTAAATATGTACAGGCTCCCACATCTATCAAGCCAACAAGTCACAACTGATATCTAAAGTCCTTGCACTTCAAAGGAATTAGTGCTGCTACAATCCAATTTTGTGGCTTGTGGTTGGACTATACACTGCGATTAAAGAAAAATTATATCACTCAGGACTTTCTAAACAAAAAGAACTGCAGTCAGCACATACAATAACAAAATTTCAATAAGGAAATCAGAGAAGACAAATGGGTGACTGCTGAGAACATTTTCCATGATGAATCTTTAAAAGCAACTAGCATTGGGTATTACTGAGAACACTGACTATGTTTTATATTACAGAAAATAAAGTCTCTGTCTTATATACTGTAGTCAATGCATGGTGCTCGAGGTTTCATTGCCTTTTCACATTTATTCTTGTAGGAAGTATTTGCCATGCCTGAAGGATATGGTGTAGTGCAAACACCGCTAATATGCTTATGTTTAACAGTCAAAAAGAAAGGTGGCACACCAATCACCACCAACACAATTGTTACAAATAAAATTCACCTAAAATATCAACACATTAGATTATTCTTTTACTGTTTGGCAGAGTGTACAGCTGAGGTTCAGTGCAGAAGTAACCCATCTATTTCCTTTTATATCAGTAACACTAACACAACAATAAGATGGGACCTAAAGTGGTATATGCATCATGTACATTACAGCACGTTAAACTACATATACAGCATAAATTATGCAAATGTGTGTGTATAAAGTGAAATTATGTGTCCAGTTGAGCAACAACAGCAACATTACTGCAGCAATAGTGACTTCATTTTAGAGCTGTGACAATTAGTCGATTAATCGATTGGGAGAAAATTAATTTACACAGAAATGTCAAGCCTTTCTCTAATGTTCCAGCCTCTCTTATGGTAACATTTTCTGTATGACAGCAAAATTAATGTCTGTGGATTTTAGACTGAAGATGTCACCCTGAGTTTTGAGAAAATTTTAACAGTAATGGGATCAGTCTGAGAAAATTGTGCCTCTATTCGCATCTTCTGTGATTTTGTCTTTACTCTTTTTATATCAACAAGATATTTGTAGCATTTGATCATGTTTCAGCTCGATATTTGTGCACATTTGTTATATTTGTTGGTTTATCCTGCCCTCCTGGCCAGGTCTTTCTTCAAACTGAAATTTGACTGCTTAAAGATGATTAATCAGTATTAGTTGCAGATCTACTTCATTACATGACTACTTCTAATATACTAATACATATGAATACTAATACTGATACTAATTCTAACACTAATAATGCCCTGGCTGCAACAAGCAATTATTTTCACTTCTGTATAATCCGAAGGTTATTTGATAATTATTTGATTTATTGTTTGGTTTACAAAATGTGAGAAGCCTGTGAAAAAGGCCAATGACAATTATCTGAAGTCGACAATGACAAATTCTTCTAATTCCTTTGGTATGATTCAGCCATGTCTTTATAATACAGAAGGTGATGGTATCTGATACTGCACAGCTACATTTTCAGGGAGGCTACAAACAGTTCAGGGTGGTTGCTGCTGCTCATGCTAACTTTAGTAGTAGAAAACACGTGATGGGGACAAGAGCTAACATTGGTGGTTCTTTCCACTTCTGGAGACAGGTCTTGGTGAATAATGGAATGTGGTTTGATGTTGAACTCATAATATTTTTCTAGACTAACGTTAGCTAAGTAGCAACACTACAAATTACAAAACAAGCTCCTTTAACAGTCCAAGGCATTAAGACAAAACAAAATTAGTATGCCTCCACCAACCAGTCACGCCGCAGGAAATATGGTCACAATCTCCTAGTCCTGTATTACATAAAATGTTTTTGTAGAAAATTATAATGTCACACTGAAGTTGACCATTGACCATTGGATAGAAATGTCATCATTTCATTTATCCTATTGGACATTTGTGTTAAAATGTGTTATCCTATGAATTCTATGGTTATAGAGACCTTTGACCATCCAAATCTAATCAGTTCATCCTTGACTCCAAGTGAATGTTTGTGCCAAATTTGAAAAAAATCCTTCAAGGCAATGAGTAATGAGTAATTACAAATGAGTAAATAACCTGAAAACAAAAGAAAAATAATGATTAATGTTGGCAAAATGGCTGCCAGATAGTATTTTACATTGAATCACTGAAAGGTTAATCAACTAACCATTTCATCTATATATATATATATCTATATATATCTATATATATATAGATATATAGAGATTTATTTTCCCATGCTCCCATCTGTATGAAGGGCAGAACAAAAGCGTCCTTATATTGTCAGTGCACTGTGCCACCCTGCCACCATTCTTTGTCAATACTACCTTTAGTAGCTGCAGAGGGAGAGGAGAGGGCTTCTAATACATCCACATGTTCACAGACAGTGAGAGGATTTGAACCTCTGGTCCTCTCACCTTTAGCTTCCTACCATCATATCATCTTTCAGCTGAAAAAGCTGAAAATGCCCATTATGCTATACAGAACATCATTCTTCATAGGTTGTTGCGCTTGTAGTCAATTTCACTTGTAAAACCTATTAAATGATCTACTCCTCTATTATTGTAATAGCCAATCAGGCATTCGGCAGCATTAACAGCAAGACCAAACAAGCTAATGATTGAACAAATGCAGTGGCAAATTGGACTAATTTTCTGCTTGTATTTTTTTTTTCTTTATTGAGCATCAGTGCTCTATAATGACTGGCTGACATTGGGTAAGCACAGGGTTGCACACTCCTGTTTTTGTCTTTAATGGTAACTTGAATGGCACTGGTATATAAGCCAACGCTGCTGGATGGGGCTGAGCCAGTCCTCCGCAGTTAGGGCCTGGCAGCATCATATTACAGTGCTGGAAATCTTCTATTAAGTGTGAGCAGTATGGCACAAGACAACTGCGGTCTTTCTAAGTGGTCTATGAGAGCAATGCTAAAAGGAAAAGCACACAAGTCATATAGATGTTTCTCCTCAGAGGCATCACACAGCATGGGAGAGGGCGTAAAAATACAAATTATTTGTGACAAGTGTACTTAAACAAAGGGTAAATTGTTGCAAACCATTTAAAAAAATCACCACCTGCCACACAAATGCCACATAAGACCTGTGCAGGACCTCTATAGTACGTCATCTGGCAGCATGTGTGTAATGTGTATGTGTGAGTGTGTGTGGGTAGCACAAAAAAGGAAAAAATACACAAGAAAATGAAAAGTCAACCCTAATACACACAAAAAAAATATTTTATGTGCATATTTTGTGAGTAGAACAAGATTTGTAATAAATTTAGATATGATTACATGTCAATATAATGTCTTATCCTCTCATTTTAACTCTCAATTCAGTCTAAATCCTCCCCCAATCACAGAGTAAGAGAGCAGACAAGAAGAAGATTAAATTAAGGTTGATATAACCCCTGTAATGGCAGGCCTTGAGAGATGATTAATGGTAATTGTATGACTTGATCAGATAGTTAAAAGAAATTCAAATGAGATTTGGTGTATAGGCTCAAACGGACAAAGCGAACAATGTTGAGTTTTTGTATTTTATAGAGATACACTGGTGAATCCCTTTAAAATTACTTTTTAGAAATCCAATAGAAAGTTAAGGATTCCCCAGCTTTACATGAGGGAAAATCATTATTTGAAATCAGTAACCATCTGTAGCAAAAAGGACTGAGTATCTAAGTGTTTTTAGAATGCTATACAAAAATGTTATACCTAAAATAAATTAATATTTTATCTTTTACTGTGAAGAATAACAGAAAAAAGGAATTTTACATTGTTACAATCAGTATTACTGTACACTTGATCTAATTTAAGGGGGTGCTCCAACAATTTTACCCATTAATATACTGTTGCTGAAAATCTCTTGAGTAATCTCTTCTTGAGGAGTTTTTAAAGATGTATACAAACAGTCTCAGGAAAAAATGGTTGCATTATAGGAAGTGATCATGTGTTTTTGAAGCCTGACCCATGCTGAGTCTGGACTCAGTTTCCGGTGCATGAATTTGGATTTTTCTTATCGCATTGTGATACTTTCTCTGAAAAACATTTCAGACAGAAGGTCTCAGCATCTTTATCTATAAAACGCAATATGATCCAATATCTGATGAGACATTTCATCTAAGTTCACCTTTATCCTGAAGCAGTACCATGATGTTCATTTATTAACTGTCCCTATTGTATTATATTCATGTATTCTAAAAAATATTATAACTTTCTGGACATCAGATAACACTAAATCACTTGAAATGACAACATATTTGGAATCAGAAACCTTATGTAACTTATAACATAATTATACAAGACACATGTATCTGTGGTTTAGATGAAAGCGGTTCATTATTGGCCTCTGATGTACAGCATATGGACTCACAGCAGACATCATTAGCATGGGTGATTAACTGGCCAGGTTAAGTGTCTTGCACTTGAGGGCCTAACGATACTATCTGCCTCTAGGGATCAAGTTGCCTGAACAACAAATTGTCTTATCCCCAAAAATCAGCATAGCTGCAGGGTGCCAGCTCCAGAGCTGGTGACACATCATATGTATTAGGTGACTGTGTTTGTGGTTACACGACTGAACGTGAGAAACAATGAGGATGTGAGCCAATGTCAGCAGGGAGCAAGACAAGGGGAAATGTGTCACAACAGCGTGACTGAGGGAAGCTGCTACGATTCCTCCTAGATTGAAACACGCCTATCTCACATTCAAATTTAATGAGAGCATGTTGGGGGAAAAGTCATAGAGACGTTGGGGTGGTGGTAATAGGGTGGCATTCTCAACCCATTAAAGTAACTTAAAGAAAATCAATTTTAAATCTCAAGTTCAAAGACATCTCAGTCAGTGGTTGACTGTGAGCCTAAGTGAGATGACACTGGGGATTTATCTCTTTGCATTGCGCATTCTTCTTTATGAGTCTTTGATGCATGGAACAGATTGTTTCCTCCATCCTGATTAGATTGTCTTTAGGCTAGTGAGGTGTGATGAACCATATTTTTGACTCTTCTCTATGTACCTTGTGCGCTGTGAGATCCTAAAACACTTCACACCACCAGAGTTGCCAGAGTGCAGTGCATTTACAGGTGAGAGGTTACAGTGCCTCAAGAGTCCCTTCTCATTCTCTGAAGGCAGAGTTCAGGTTTGGCAGAGTAATTCCAGGCAGAGAAAAGGATTCTTTCACCATTAGATGCTGTTGTTCTTGTGTAATTTCTTAGCTATTGCCACCTTTAAGAGCCAGAAAAGGGCTTCTACTGGAAAGGGAACATAAGACGACTATTTTCACTTCCTTCAACTACTTAAATCCCTTTCTGCCCACCGGTCAATTGACTCCTCCTTTTCACGCTGCTGTTGATGGAAAGGTTGCACAGTTTTGAGCTTGATGCCTTTGAGCAGTTGCATGACCGGTCCCAACTGAGTGAAGAGGGCAGCAGAAGCAGTGATGAATCCCTCTGTATCCAAATCTAACCTGTTCTCAGAAACAGCAGGGGGATTACAACATGACAATTCATTAGCTGAATGTCAGGCATTAAGTGTGCACTGACAGGGCCTTGCCTTTCAACCACAGTTGCCTACATGAAAGAAGACCTTTAGTTAGACTTGAGTCATCCACAAGATAATTTAATAACTTACCATAATATCTTTCTGTATTTTGATAAGGGATTTTCACTGAAACTTCATCTGTGAACCTTTGCCCTCTATGAAGTCAATTTTTTTTTTACTGCCATAAAAGCATTTCTTTTTCTAGTCAGAATATGAGAGAATATGGGTTTATGAACAGCCACCCTCTCATATTAGCTGGAATAGGCATTAAAAAAAAATGTAATCCCTGTCAATTTATTGTGGACTGCAAAAAGGAAAAGATAATTATTTAAGACAACATAGAATACAGCAGGAAATATAAGGTTTAAAGTGCTCAGAATCTATTTACTAAATTGGGTTCCACTATTAAAACTAAAGTTAAAATTAGTTAGCAATATCAGACTAGGTTAAGGGGACTGTTGTTAATAAGTCATTAGGTCTAATATTATTTGTGTAACATTTTGTAATGAGACATACTATGTGTTTTGTGAAATATGATTCAAAATGATCCTTAGCAAATTAAATGACCACAAATGCCACTTTGTTTAAGTGGCAGGTCAGATAAACCTTTTTTACTCCTCCAAATATTTTAACAAGCTAGTGCTATTGTTGTCAATTAGGCAGCAGTTAAACCTGGCAGTAGCTTAAATTTAGTGAGAAGTAAAAAGCACTTTAAACATTGGAATCCATATTAATTCAGTGATGCGTAAAATCTCCATTTGGGAAGCACCTCTGTTATAAGAAACCTGAGCTTGACGTTACTAGCTGCTGATGCAACCTCATCTTCAACAGTAGTTTGACCAGGTCTCATGAAAACGTGCAAATTATAATTTCCATTTTTTCCCTGCGGGTACTTCAAGGATTTATCATCCACATTAGATTGAAAAAGTAATTAAAGGAAATTTGCACATCTACAATTCCATGATGATGCACCACCTCTATACTGATGTAAACAAAAACAAGTAATGTTTATCACACAAGTGCTCACATACTGTAAAGAAAGAGTTCAGCCTGGGATTCAATGAGTCCCTTTCCTTTTCTTTTTTTTTGTGGGGCCCTATACAAAAACCAAGATAAGAAGATGAAGGTAAAAAATATTTATGTTACAGCAACATCTTTATCTGTCATGCACAGAGAATTTCACTGCAAACACTGTGAAGCCTGAAATTTCTAGCTAAATCCCCATGGCCATTTTGTGCAGCAGAAAGATACGGCCCCAGCATATAGAAAGAAAGGCCAGAATTCTGTTTTTAATACTTAATTCTGAAGTCACTGCTGGTAAGTGATCTTCGCGCTCTCTGCATACTAATTTGCACAGACGTCGTCCTTGAGACCAGTGTGATTAATAATGGATACAGTGTGACTATATGCCAATAGCAGGCGCAAGCTGTAGAGCAGTGAACTGCAACACTGGGTTTGAAATGTGCCTCTTTCCATCTCCGCATCTCAAATGCAGTTTGTTTAAATTAACCAAGACAATTAAGAGTTAAATTTTGCCATGTTAAATTGATCCTCTCTTGTGGTTTGGAAAGCAGCAGGATACAGGAAATCTGTGAAATCTGATCATGTAGTCAGAGCCCTGCAGCTACACAGCAGCATCACAACTTTCTGTAGCAAGCATCTCTGAAACTGGTTTCCACCTAAAGAATATGTACAACACCCATACAAGACGTTGAAAAAAATATGGGCTAAAATAAACAACAAATGAGTAATATTCTCTTGATTGCTTGGGGAATTGCACTGGCAAACTTTCAGCCGTAATACAGTGGATTAACAACAGTAGTAGACTGTCAAAGCTCCGCACAAAGGATTTCTCACATTATTGTCATCCTATTATAATAAAATTTATGCAATGAAACAGCTGTCAAATTAGTATCGAAGATGTGAAATCCAGTCCAAAAATCCCCTTTTCCTGTTATTAACTGTCTCTAAACTGATATTACATGGCCCTGCTCCAAATTTAGACACATGCAGAGAGAAGTCTGCTGACAGTAACATCTGCGTCATTCCTCCTTTAGATGCATCCTTATTGGTGGGTGAGACAGTGTGCTGAAAACATTTTATTTTAGCCTGAGTGTGATCTGTGAGAAGTCAAGCCTGTAGAACAATGTTAGTTAACATGTAAATATTGTATACAGTGCACGCCACATGTAGACATTAGCCGGCTACAGACTCATTTGCTAGGGGCTATTTCTTAACAAGTTAAAACAGAAAGCAAACACGTTTAACATCCATAATTAAACAAAGCTGAAACGCTTTCTTAAAATCTAGTAGAGAGGATACTCTGTCTGGGCAAAATATACCGGATTGCATAGAGTACACTTGCTAATCAATGTTTTGGTGCGGATGAAGATGCACTGCACATTGAAATGTTAGCTGCTTAACAAACTTCAGTGCGTATGAATGGTCCAGTGCTTTCAGTGAGTTCAGCCCTTGTGAAATGACCCGGTGATTCTCTTCTCTGCTCCTTTGAGGTGACTGAAGCGCACAAGATCCCCCTTTAAATTTTCTTCAAATCTCATCCAGTTCTGTTGTTAAGAGTAGGTTTTTTGTGCTGTATGAACTACTTTCAAAACGGATGGACAGATGGAGCTTTATTGTAATTCCAAAAAAAGATCTCAAGGGGAAATGGTGGATGAAGAAATCTCTGCCTGAATTACAAAAGGGTACATTTATTGGCACTTAGCTGGTTGCTATATGCGGTACACTACCGATATGCACCATTTGCTCTAGTGGTGGTAAAGTCTTAATTCTCTACCTCCTGGAAATAGAAATGTTTACTATTCTTGTCCTGTTTAATAGGTAGCTGTGTTCAAATTAGCTTTGCAATCACGCATTAAATTCCAAATGTGTCATATTATTGCAGATGTTTTTTTTGTTTTTTTTTTAACACAGAAACTGAACTTCCACTGCAGCACCTTCCAGGTCTGTGGCAGTCCTGGTAACTAGTGGAAACAGTCTACTATGCAGAGAACAAAGGCAAACCTGAAGGATGGAACCTGCCAATGATTCCCCCTTGTGTGCAGCCACAAGACTCACAGGCCATGTTGATTTACTGACAAAAACAAGGTCCCCTTCTGCGTGAGTCAATGCTGGTGTGAAACACTGCTCAAACAGGATATTTCCCTCTTTAGTGGTGCTCATCTCTCAAAGGTAATGGCTCGGAAAATCTAGGTGCCTTTAAAAGGCAACAGGGACTACAAGACCATTATACATTTCTTATCCTACTGACATTGCCATCCTAGCTTAGACAGGCTGACATAAAGGATTACTTGCTTATTACATTCTCATAAGTGGTATGGTCCAAATGAAGTAAAAGCTATCATAAAGACTTCATTTAGAGACTTCATTTGTTGCCATCGTAACATGCACATGACAGGTTGAGTCAATGTCAATTTCAACTATCACTCTATCGCTCCTATCATAACCATTTCAAGCATTTACAGGATATGGAAGTGGAGTCGTTGCAGTGGCAGTGGGTGACAGCCCAGCCCTTCATGTGCTGTAGAATTTCCACTGGTACCTTTACATCTTCACTATTCCAGGGTCAGAAGACGCCGTAATCTGATGGGTGATCGGGCTCCAGTGTACCACCTATTAAAGATGCTGGAAATATATCTGTGCACCCCAAGAACATGTGGTCAATAGTTGGTGTACAAGACTTAGCTCGCTAAGCCAGCTTATACTTATGTGCTCATAGCACTTCTAAGCTTCTTAACGAGTAAGCTCAAACTGAGCTAATTATTCATGGACAGCCTCTATCCCAGGGAACACAGCCAGGGATGAAAACCTAAAATCAGGAATTTTGCACAGGAACATATGGATACTGTTTAATAGCTGATTTCAAAAATCATGCAAGAACATCTACCCTTTCTTTATACAATATAGATATAACACAGCTGGGGTGCCCCAATAGCCAAGTGGTTCGGTTACATACCACATGAGTGCAAATGCCCTGTGCCGCAAGTCCCTGGTTTGACTCTTGGCCAGCTGGACTATTTGCTGCATGTCATACCCTGATTCTCTTTCCCTACACTGTCTTCACTATCGCTATCAAATAAATGCAAAAAATGCCCAATAAATAATATTTTTTCAAAAAGTAGCACAGCTCTCTTCCATCCTTATTATTCTAAAATATAGTTGTAGGGTCAGATCTTTGTCGTTCACATTCCTTTGTTTCTGGTTTGCCCTGGTGAGTTCAAACTAGCTATGATATCTTCATTATTTAAATTAAAAGTGTAAGTCTGCTGTGGCTGTGATTTCTCAGTTTTCATACTCAAGGAAAGCTTTTGTCCCCAAAGATTTAAAAGCTGACTCATACTTAATTGTTATTCATCTTAATATGGCTTTCCCATGTGCCTTTGTCATTTTAATGTTGCTACTTCAAAGTCAAAAGTCTCTTTCATGGTGCTTTTCTGTGATGTTGCTTACTGCCACCAGAAATGGGAACACTTTATGAATCAGATTAGAGAAAAAAAAAATTGTTCGTCAAGATTTCTAACTAATTCTCTATTTTCTGACAACTAATATGGAATAAGTCACTTAAAATGGCATATATGTAAATGAGGAAAATGGTACATTGTAAACTGTACACCCACATATATTTCATACAAAATATAATGTCACTATCATTTTTCCTCCACATTAGTATTTCATGTTTATTTGCTCAGAAAATAAGTTATTGCTCAAAACTATATGCATCTGCTAAAATATGGCTGCATCCCCAAGTAACAGAGGTGTTATAATTGCGTACCATTAGCAAAGACAGTTCATTATACTTAGGCTACATTCTAAATCCTGCTTACTCTTTTTTTCTGGCATGTCTACATTGATTTTCCCATGTATGTAAATTGCTCACTGAGGCACTTCATCACCTGCCACACCAACATCTGTATAACTTCATTCTGGTTATCAGCATATTACCTAAAAACTAATTTATGAGAGACAATTGGATCACCTGTGAGGATCACTGTTGCGCAAAGTAAACATAATTGTCTGTGTAAGATTCTACAGTAATCTGATCCAACGCGATGAAAAGGGAGTTCTTAACAATTACAAACTCCAAGTCAAACATATTACTGTGAAAATAATCACCATATTTTAATAATATTCAAGAAGGATTTTGTATGGGAACCATAACGGACTTTAATTCTACTTTATCTACATTATAATGGGGCAGGCAAATGGGGAATGTAGCTATGCATTAGCTGCTTTTTAGACACTACATCTAAATTAGTAGCAGCAAGGTGGCTGCTCATATGAATAGATGTAGTGCTAAATTAGGGTGCTACCAGTAAAATTAAATGGTAATGATATGCAAAACACTGAAGATAAAAAATAAATAAATAAATAAATAAGTAAATCAACACCACCTTTCTGTGTAGCATGGCTGAATATCAGAACACACATACATAATTTGATAGGATAGTGTCAACTCCTGAAAGCAGTCAAATATAGTTATGCATGAACTGACTTACATGGTGTAAATGGTGTATCGCTCAAAACGATTTTTTCCTCTTGATGGAATTTTGTCCTCACAGTTATCAAGGTTTGAGCCATGTATCACTCCAGCCTCGACATCAGGATGTTCACATTCATATACAATCCATGGGCCATGGTGTACATGTCAACTATGTCATTGCTTGACATAAAAATGAAAATTAGCTGAGGTCCCTTTTATCCTTTTCAGCCATGCTATCAGAGTTCTTCAGGTGGTCAGTTCACCACTTTGGTAAACTTCGAAGTGCAACTATTGGATGTATTTCAATGACACGTGTGACGTTTGTGATTTAACAGGCTGAATCCTAATGACATGTGTCATGATCCTCTGATTTCATCTTATGCTACCAGCTGGTCCAGGATTTCACCTATTCTGTGTAATAACACAGTATCCACTAAAAACACTGGCAAAACCTTTGGCTCAGACATTTATGGTTCCTAGATATTAATTCTAATGACCTTGGTGACCCCTTGCCTTTTCTTCCAACACCACAGTAAGGTTATTCAGCACACTGATTTTGCACACACACACTTGCCCTCAGCTAATGACAAGACAGGCGTTACATGGAAGATTTTTTTTTTGTCCCCCAACTTTGGAGGACAAAAATTTTCAAATAGACTCTGAAGCCTTTTGCTTTAAATGCCACGGTACAAGGTTAAAACAACCTTTAACTTGTATTAAATGTCAAATTACCTGAATGGACAATGTGATCTAACTGTTCACTTACTCTGAAGTAATTACAGTGAAGTTGTCTTTGCCACCTAAAAAAAAAAAAAGACTTGTCAGAGATGTTAGGCAAGCTATTAAATCTTTAATTCATCACTGAAATACTGAATATAATTTATGGCAATAACAAAAAAGTGCATAAATATTTCAGGCTGAGGACATCATGAGGACCATGGCAGTTACTGTACTGTTCTGCTAATGTTTGTTTCACATGAACACCACTGTCAAAGTAACATAAAAAATATTTCACCTGGAGCCAAATCATTTGGAGGCTATTAAGTGTCCTTGGACAAGGATGATAGAGCTGTAGGCTCATCAGACATATGTTAGGCTACCGATTAGACTCGAGCCACGCTGAGAGAAACACTACCCTCAAGTCAAATATGGAGGGGCATCTGCTTTGAATAAGACTTGTTCTACACCTTTAAGTCTCTTTCTTGCATATCTAACAGAAAAGGACTGTTGATTTCAAGTGTGAACACATAAAATGCTTTCAAAAGCAATATGTTGACTTTGTAAATCTATCAACATATGACAAAGTGTAGCAAACCAGATCATCTTGTTCAAAATGTCTTTCCTTCCACATTTTGTCAGATATGAATTTCACTGTCTGTCTCTGTATGGCTGAATTCAGAGCAGAAACATGGAGAAAAAGATGGGACAAAGATTGATATGTAACAAAGTGTCCCTGCTAGTATCAAACTCACAGCATATCACAATTACATGACATACACTTCATCCAGCTAAGCCACCAGGATGCCACAAACACCTAATAGGTTTGAGGGATGTTTGCTGCCATGGCAACACATCAAATGACCCTCATGTGTCTTGTGAAAGATGACCAAAGCGCTTGAGCCACAATGCCTCACAAGTAAAATGAAGCTAATGTCATTGTCAACAGATTCAAAGTGATCGGTGGGAAAATCTACTCAGCTTCATTATTCTCGGTTGTTCCAACAAAGCAGCTTGTAGTTGTTTTTTTTTTTATTTTATTTACCTGTGTGAAAAAAGTTGTTGTTTTTTTTTCCCCCTGAAGAAGAACCAACTATAACAGGCCACTGAACTTGGTCTGTGTTTGTTTCACAAAGATTTAACGGACACATTTTATCATCTTATCATATTTTAATCCCACTAATTTTTTTAAATATGTGATTCAAAATTGAATTTCCTTGTGGCTATGTGTAATGATCACAGGGGACATCACTGAAGACCGTAAAATGCACAACACATTTCACTGTCTAATACGATGAAGTCTCTTCCCCAAAGCTACTCAAGTGACAGCCAGCTGCCAAGTGTCTTGCTTGCTCAGCTGTCTAATCTAAAAATTACTGACGTGTCGAAATTCAAAGAGTTTTGCAGCTGTAAAGATATTCATGAGGAATTCTTTAATTTAATGATTGAATTTGACACTCAAGGCTGTAACGTACTCTGTGTTCTTGACGAACACATGTTCCACCAGTGTTGTCTCGTTAATGACTTTACATGTGACTCAGACTTCAAAGCGCTTTTACACAATCATGACATATTTAAAAAAACTATTGAGATTATTGCAATGATAGCAAGGAAATGTATGTATGTTGTAATTCTATTTCAATCCCCTCTTTAAATAATAGTGTTATTAAAATTCCTATGTAGTCTAAATACAGTCAAGTCAAGATACAATGGAAGTGCTTTACTGCTGAATGCCTTATCACAGTCACTCAATCGACTTCTCCTCCCCAACCGGGGATCAAAGGGGTATCCATCTGCTATTACTGAGCTAATGCCATGCGCTCTTTCAGTTAGAGGATTTCTGAGACGTTATCTCCTTTTCATCCTGAACCGGAGCTTTATTTCCTCTGAGACGTGTACTCACAAAGCAGCACCCAATCATCTCACAAAAACAAACAAAGTATGAGACAAGAGGAGAGGGTGACTGTTTTAAGTTTTATATTTCACAGTTTATCGTATTAACATGCAAATATTTAGCAATAAGACAATGTATGTGTCATTTTGGATGCTTTATTTGTGAAATATAAGGTGATAGAGGCCAAGCTAAGTCAATTATTAATGTTGTGATTCAGGTTTTACCTCAGTGCTGAGATGAAGCACAGAAATACTGACAAATCAAAGTCGCCTCTGGTTTTGAGGATTAATAATTAGAGATTCTGACAGCACGTACTCCCTAAATTAACGTCACATCATCTCAGCAGGATGATCTCATTTTCGTAGAGATTTGTATACATGAATAAGATTTTCCTGAAGCTATGAAGACTGGAGAAGCAGTTCTTTAATCTTTGATGTGACACTTTCTGAAGTTTCTTCTGACATTAAGTAATTTTGTGAGAAATGGGGCAATATGATATATGATATTGGAGTCACTGGATAAATATGAATACAGTATAAATCAATGACAGTCATATCTGCAATATGAAACTATCTGAAAAATATTCCTCTGTCCCTTGATATCGAAGAGTATAAACAGATAACTGAGGGTATTAGTTGATCAACAGAAAATTAACACTTAAATATTTAATAAACAATAAATAATTAATGGTGTACTCCTTTTTTCCCAAGCAAAAATGCCAAACATTCCCTTGTTGTTGTTCCTTCAATGTGATGATTTATTTTTTTTAAAAGAAAAAAAAAAAAAAAAAGAGTTGCTGCTCCAAACTATATGTTTCACTTTTTGGGGCATTTCAAAAGACCAAACAGTCCTACTTTCGTGGACTGTGGTGACTGAAGCACGACATCATCAAAGAAACTGAGACCCAGCGGCAAGAAGAACTGAAGTGAGGACAATATTCCATCAAGAGGAAGCTTCCCTATAAAAACTCACTAACAGTAATTGTTAAACAAAGCAGTAAAATATGAGCCTTTGACCTTATTGGTTTAAGATTGTCCATTTTGAAGGCAGCTATCAGATGTGGTGCAGCAACAAGTTCAATATGTCCCTTTGAATCATTGTGAATTATACATTCATGCAGAATGGTAAACATGAGGTCAAGTACCAATATTTTTGCAGAATAGTAAATGTGTAAACATGTTTCACTTTCAAAATCTGCCAAGTTGAATCATACATGTAGCACTGCAGAGTAAGCCTGAAGCCTTCAAACCATCCGTCCAAACTGTCCAAACCTCCAGGAGGATGCTGACACGCTTTATGAATGTCCTGCATCACTAATGCTGGCCACCATAAATGAGGGCCTTTTCGTCAATAGACACCCAGCCCACAACGATGTATCCAGTCATCATCTGTCAAGTCTCTTGATAGAGAAAGTAGTTTGTCAGACCAATCTAATGAACAGATCTTGCTGAGGCCCGTCAAAGTGCATCATCAATAACTCTGAGCATGGATGGCTCTGAAAGGCGAAAAGCATGCAGCTCTGGCCTGTTGGAAGATAATCAGTCTTTAACGAGATCATCACTTGACATTGCGAGGCTGGTTTATTTGCTAGTTTGCCACATAGTATATTGATGTTGGTATCAAACCATAAAGCTTTCATGTTGTTTCTCATCTCAGCACCGCTCATATGGACTTGATATAGAGCTGACCTTCTACTGGGCACTCTTTTCTCTGACATGAGTCTGGTTGGCATGTCTCAATGCTTCTTGACAGACAGGTACGCTGAGGGCTGAGACTGTTATGCCACTTCTGTTTTTCTTTTAATGGTTAAGTTTGAGTTGCTTTTGTTTGGCCAGTTCACATCTCATGTAAGTCAATGTCAAGCTCCTGCCCTTGGTACAGGCCCTTACAGATGATTCCCCACATCACAGAAGATTTAATCGAGAACATGGTATGCTAAACCACTCGTCCTTCGGCTGGTTTGTCTTATGTAAGCACGCCAGTTTGGAAACTGGGCAGTTCAAAATAAAAACACTATCAAAAGTCCTCTAGTAGTGCTGTGGGTTAATTGGACTCCAGAGATTTCCAATTTTCAGACAACAGTATATTGAGTGTTACCTTTGCAATTGCTAGTGCTTGCGTGTGTAATGGAGGAAAATCATAATAAATAATAAATAAAATAATAAAAAAAGAAAAACCCATCACAACCCTCACGTTAGAATTTACATTTGTGACATTTGTTAGATATTCTGAGCAGCTGAGAGCACTCCTCAGTATTCATAGTTACAACAACAGCACTGGATCAGCTGAAGGCATTTGGCAGTGACCCGATCATCCAAGCTGACCATAAATGTCCTACGAAGAGTGAACTGGTGTGCTGAACTAACAAGCCTCATTCCCTTGAATAGATTTCCATTTATATAGGACACAATAGGTAGTCACACTTAGGATACTGGCTTTATTCTAAAACATGCTGGTCAAAGTGCTCACATTGTCAGAATGGCAATTTCTTTGCACTAAATGGTAAAATAGCACTTTCTGTTTCATTGTATCCCAGTAGTAAATAGGTATAGCACTGGCTTTAAGCACAAGTAAGGTACAGAGATTGTCCCCATTATAGTCTTTTATGGGCTATATTTGGCTGAAGCTGCATTGTGACTTGGCAGTAGCTGCACAAAGTGTGTACTTGATCCACTTCACATGAGGCTCTGTTCCAAAAGAAATAAAGATAGTTTTTTGGATATTGTCAGTGCCCCACTAAAGGACAGAAGCATCCTCAAAAGGTTTTGCCAGAAATCCTCTTTGAGGCACTGTTTCTTGTGGGTTTTTTTTTTTTTCTGTTCTCAGTAATGTTGCTTTTCCCTGTCTGGAAAATGGTTTAACAATGACAAAGTTTCAATCACAACACACTGTAGTTTTGAACACAATTGCAAACCAAATGTACAAATGACAGTCTCATGGCTGTTTTTATGTCAAGTTTCTCCTTGGTTTGTCCCATCGTTGACTAAAGCAGGCTTTGTTAATGTGCACAAATTAGCCAAAGATAATAAGCTAGAGTTGCTCTAAGAGACAGTGACACCAAGGACAGACAAATGGGGAAGCTAGACAAACAGATACATGCACATACACATTCATGCACACATTTCTGGGGATTTAGAGGCATTGTTAGGCTCTGTTTAAATTGTTAAATGATGCTAAAATAACAGGACCAAATGACGCTAGAAACAAATTCTTATTATGTTTAGAATATGTAATGTTCACATTGGATTGGTGACAGACAAGTACAAAACTCATAGCCTATAAAAAAAAAAACAACTTTATACTATTATATTATTCTCCCTCAATGGAATGCACAAAAGAAATGGAGGAGCTGCAACAGTACTACATTTTTAAGGCAATATTTTGCTTTCTCTCTGCTGAGTTTAAAATATTGGTGGTGGGATTCACATTGATGGACAAATTGCATCATTTCCAGTCTATAAAACTATAAAAGTGTGCTGATTTCTTGTACACCAACTGTGAAAATAAAGGGGCTCATGTTTAACACATACTGTATACAATCAGTATTTAGCATGGAAATGTGCCATAACATAAGCATTTTCAATTTTTGGGGGATACTATGGTGACTAAGCAGCTCAAATTCATTACACAGAGAGCTGTTCCTGTTATTTAGCTTTTACTCTCATCAATACAAATGGGCAGGGCAAAATAATAAAGACACCTGCCAGTATAACACAACACAATTCAAAATAAACACAACTACAATTAAATCAACAGCTCATCTCTTTAAAACATTTTCAACAAAATCTGAACATCTGCCTTCACGAAGACGGGTTTTATTGTAGGACTAGTTTTCAAACACAGGCAAGTATAGATGAATAGGTGGATGGATATCTATAGAAAGGACTAAGAATGGATTCCAACTAACCCTGAAAGAAGAGCTACAGCTATATCATGCATATTATGCTAATCTATGCTACACTCAGCATGGTCCAGCAGTGAATGCAGGAAGTCCTGTAGGATTTATAGAGCCTGCTAAAGCAAGTCAGCCTGTGAACACATGGGAGTCACTGGGAACAATCCAGGTATACAAATACAAATTTCAAGAGACAAGACCTTAAATATCACCAAAAGTGAATCACTGCTGAAATTAATTTAATGTTGGGAACAGTACATCAGCAGCCTCTTGTGAAATTAATAATGATGATACTGAACAGAAAGATTTGAAAACAAGGACAGAAACATCCTATAGATGTTGATCTGAGGATAGATTTCCTGAGCCACAGTTCAACCTCTCAGTCAGCATGAAATCCACCCTGCTTAAATCTCCTGCTCATGTATGTGCAAAATTGTGCTGATGTGTTATATTGTTTATGTAAAGAAAATTGCAGCTAAACAAATAGCCCGCACAGCATAAACACTTAATCACTGAGCCTATTATGCAGCAATTCACTATTTTTTTTGGTTTGTTTGTTTTGTTTAGTTTTATTACATTTAGACTGGAGAAGAAAATCAAACATAAAATAAGATAATGTGGATAAAACACACATTTTACCCGCAATGACTATAATGATGACATCCTGAATTCATTACTACAAAAGAAAACACTGAGCGAAAAATATTACATTTACAGTTACATTTCTGCATCATCTGAGGAGAATGGGTTCAGTATTTCAGAGCTACAAAGCTTTCGACAGTCTCTAAGATTTAAACATCAATAATCTGCAGCTTTACACAAATAGTATACCACACCTCAAGATAAACCTGCTAGGTTGCTATTGTTTAAAAAAAGCCCACAGTGGTAAATTAACAGTTTATGACTCTTGTGTGCATGTTAGATAAATATCAAACATATGCAGCTACGCCTGCACACAAAATAGAACTTACTTCATGGAATTGAGCCAAATGCGTGGATACTGCTGTTTCTCTGAGGTAATATATTTTTCATCTCCTTTAAGCACTACATTTTTGTGATGATCAAGCCTTATTGGAATTGTATCAATGCAGCAGTCGTCCTTTGACATTTTCCTCACAGACAGTAAGACTTGAGAGAGATTTAATCAAGGCTAAATTAGTTGTTTCCCCCCCACTATTGTTTGTCAGCTCTAAAAGCGAGAAATCAAGATGCCAAGTTGGCATCGCTCAGAATTCAACATCTTCTTTGATTAAGTATTAAAATACTGGGACTCTGTGGAAAAATTAAAGCATAGAAAAAAAGTTTTGTAATAATAGTATCTGATTCATCTTCCCCTATATGTAAGAAAATAATACCCTATTGTGGTTACACAACATCAAAAGGGATGAAGTCAAATATATCCAGTCCTGACAGCTGTCCTGGAAGACATGTTGAGATACTTTTAATAGACAACTAGATAAAAATACAGTTAGTGATAAGATATTATTCATAGACTTTTTGTTTTTGCACTGGGGTGCTAGATTATGCATGTGTCTCTATTAAAGCCAGACATTCAACCAAACAGAGAAAACAGAATGTGAAGGTTGAGGCTCTTAACCATTTGCTTCAGTGGAATAGTTAATGCTTTTGCGGTCCAGTCTTCCAGTCTTTAATAGGCAGAAGAGTTAGACATCTCCATTGTAACTGGTACAGTCTGATGAAGAGTATGATTCTGACAAACTAATCAATATGTAAAGACAGAACCATAGTGGCATATTCAGAAGCAGTAAATCATGGAAGTATTATCTTTTTCTTAATGCCTCAGTTTTGACCAATGCTTCTTAGGCCAGAGAAGAAAGTCTTAATAGGGCTAGTAAGACCTGTGGTACTAAGCCCTGCACAATAATATATTGTTCTTATGCATTATTTAATGGGACTGTGGGGAAGATAGTGTTTGTGTGGATTTCAAATTCTGTATGAGAGCATGTAGCCCTCTTAATTGGCTTTCTCGAGAGAGCCAAAGGGAAATGCTGTTCTGGTAGAAGATATTGATCAATATGACCAGATGCAGCCACTGAAAGCATGATCTAAATCAATGTCACCTTCAAGTAAACAGCAGAGGACTGGAAGCTGCAGTGTAAGATATCAGTGGGAGTTTGCTCTTACACTGTCTTGCATGCAGGCATTGTTTCTTGTTTACATAGTGATATCATATCACTTTCTTTAAATGACCATATAAAAGCTGTGACACACAGTGTCAGGAGCAACAGTTTAAGTCTGCCACAGTGGCAGGGTGACTGCACAACAGTGGTTCTTGAGGGAGACAGATGCCACCAATAATTTTCTTGTCTGAGTCAACAGGAGGAACGAGTGACTAGCACCATGGACTAGATCACATGGGTTTAAAATGTGATGCTCCTCTGCAGTTTAAATGTCATATGCTCTACAGCAGGTGAAATATTTTTTCCCAATTGAAAAGGACTCTCACAGCTTAAGACAGCTTGAATATGGTGTGTTTGGGCATCCATCATACCACATCCCGCAGTTATTCCTGAAAGAATTAGCTCTCTACTCTCTCTACATAGATCTTTATGTGAATCTGTATCGCTCCTTCAGACAGCTAGTCTCTGACAATGCCTCTCCACTGCTACCTTCAATAGCCTCCCTCCTCCAGCCCCCATTGTACATTCTGGTGAAACCCTATTGCTCCATGTTACATGTGACACTCATCAGGTAGCGCCGAGCAGGTCAGTCTTTAAGGCACTAGTGCTCTTTGTGCTTACTTGTTTTTTAGTCACTGTCAGAAACAAACAGCAACTTAGCCATGGTTACCAGGCATGCTCCAGGCACATGTTCAGTCTCTGTGACAATAAATGACAGTTCTCCTCATGCACATGTACTGCTGAGATGAAGGGGGCTAAAAGTCTCAGCGATAAAAGGAACCATGTGAAATCATTATTTTTCTAAGAATAGCAATTCAAGAATATGAATGTTCATACAAAAACATAACTGAGAAAACTCTTTCAACTCTGGTTTATGTATTTAAATTGTATTTAATTGTTGTGTAGTGATGGGGGATTATTTTTATATGTTGCTTTGCTTTTACTGCAGCAGAGGACAGTTTGTTTCATCTCAATATATTGACTGGACATTTGCAAACAAGTGTTTTTGCCAGAGCACTTGATTGACTCTAGAGTATTTGTAGACATTAGCAACAGTGCAATTCACTTTCCTCAAATAATGTGGTTCATTCATCAATTTTCAACACTGCTTTTCCTGTTCATGGTCACAGGGAATCGTAGCCTCTCCCAGCATGCACTGGGCGAAATGCAAATTACAGTCTGGTAAGGCCACGTTTACCTTCAAACAGGCAAAATTACCAATCCTCCTCGCATGCATGTGTTTGGACTGTGCATGGAATTATTTTACCCTGGGTTTCTCTAATGCATGCACTCAGTCTAAGCTAATTAATGCATTCAAACCCGCCAACCCTCTTCGTGGGAGGTGATATTGTGCTCAATGTGCTGCACAACTCAATGTCTTGTCTTGAGTCCTAAACTAGTGTCAAATAATTCATTCCTTCATGTTGAGTGCAAAGGAGCATTCTTTAAACAGGCTGATCTATACTTGCTGTATCAAATATCTCACGTGAGTAATCAGCTCCATTTACGCCTTGTAAAATATCACTTCAGTGGCGTTTTAGTGCAATATTTTAGTGCTCTTACCTTTTGCTCCTTTTGAAATTCATGATGCAGCAAAGTTGAAAAGTGGAAAGTGTTTTATGCCTCTTGAGGCCTGTGTGTTATTTACCTGTGTTTCCTCCGGTGTTCAGTGCTTTCAGAGCAACACTGCCTTTTCTTGTCACTTTGTTACTTGCTAACCTTAAAAAAATAAATTCAAAGGGTAGCTCTAGTTTAATTGCTTCAGTGCTTTGGTGGCTACTCCTTTGATCTTTTTGGCTAGTTGTAATTACGCCATTTCTTCAACTTTTTCCATGCATCTTGAGCACTAAATAACTTGACTTGCCTTGGGAGAAACATCTATCTCATTCTGTCGACTGATAACAACTTAATTGGCACTTATTTTCTCCTTTCTTTACTGGTTGCTCTTTTCTACATGCTGAGTCCAGAATTCAGAAGATTAACAAGGGGAGTTTTTTTTTTTTTTTTAATTCACTGACATAATTTCTTTTAATTCTGTCGTGGTTTGCATCATAATATCCTTTGATTCTTTGCTGTTGATTTCCAGACAATGTATGATTGCAAAGGCATGATGAAGTAAAAATGAAAATTCCTTCACATAACATGACCAGTGACCCTTCTCAGTTTCAACAAACTGCCTTTCATTAATGAAGGGATTTGCCTCTTATCTCTCAGCCTCTTAACTCCAAACAAGCTCACAATATTATACTGTGCAATAAAACAGTACATGAAGGTGTTTAGGACTGTCTGAAAATCATGCGTGTTTGAATTTACTTATACCATTCCAACACTTTGAATTATATCTCAAATTAGCTTGAAAACATTTTTGGAGCACATATGTACATTTTTCAAAAATTAAGCTGCAAGCATGACTCACTGTAAACGGCTATGTCTCATACAACCAACAAAAACAGGCCCACATGTTCTCATATAAAGTCTTTTATACTTCCAAATAAAGATCAATAGCTTGTGCTTGCTGTTATTCTTTCATTCCTGCTTTGGCTGATAACCCTCTACTGTTCCTGATTTCATAATGCTAACACATGACACCGGCACCATGAGCAGCTGCTGTAACACAATGCAACAGAATGGCACGGCAGAGAGACTCCATTAATCTCACCCCATGGCTCGTATGTGGCAAACTAGAAAGCGCACATGCCATTGTCCCTTTCTTTTTATGCATTACCTGCCGTGGTATGAATTTGTTCTGCAGTTATTCCCTCCCTGTACTAGCATTGCTAAACATAGAAGTGTTGGCAATAATGCATGATAATGACCATCCTGCCTGACTTCATTAGGCAAACACATGACAGCAAGTGCTCTGAGCTTCTGCTGTAACATCCTGCAACACATTGACAAGCCAAAGACGTGATCATCACCACTTACTGTAGCGCACAAAGCTAGTAAAAAAAAGACATCTAAATACATAAGAGCCCTGCTGCATGCACTGCTAATTCAAATTACAAATCCAATAAGGCTCAAGTATATCAAGTCTTCTAAGAAGAAACCTCATTAACCTCTGTTTTAGGAACTGTTTCAAGTCACTTATGTGAAAACCTGTATGAGGCGTAGCTTTAACGACACATAATTTCAATTTGCTCTATTCACACAGCCAGTCAAAAACACAAGATTTCAACCTTTACTGAAACACTTCATAACAGTGAGCCAAGCCCCTTAGCTGCTTGTCCTTTTGTTTTTTTCTTGCTATAAAAGCCTTATATGACGTATACAGTGTGTGTGTGTGTGTGTGTGTGTGTGTGGGGGGGGGGGGGGGGGGGTTTATTGCTCTTAGACATTAGAGACATCTGTCAGAACATGGAACAATGCCAAGACCTTGTGGCAACTTTCATATTTCAACTCACTGTGTGATTTCAGTGGACAGTTGCAGAGGTGGTACTCTGTCTAGTAGAAACATACAAACAGTCCAAAGGTTCACTATGAGTAAAGAAGGGTGCATACAGTAGATGCAGCTGGTAGTCAGTGTTTTCTAAAAGCACTGCAAGCTGCAGTAACACTGACTGCACGCCCTGATGTAGCAACACAGCTGGCCGATGCCTACATCTTCCCCAGGGATGTCTTGGAAGGTATTATGCGGATAAAGCTGAGTTAGATGAGGGATGTTCACTTGACTTTAGTGTAAGCATATTGATATCTAACCCCACCTCAATCTAATAGATTTACAACCTTGCTATCTCCACGCAGGCACCCCAGACCCTCACTTCTCCCAGCTGTTTTTACCAATGTCCTCAGAGCGATGAACAGTATTTCCAGAGACGAGACACTGACCTTCCTGGCCCTGCATGTCGAAATTACAAAAGCCCGATTGTAACAAACTTCCAGCAAATGCTCAGTTGAATCCAAGGAGGCTGAGCTTATTGAGTAACTGGAAAATGATAAGGGGGGCTAAAAATTCCAGCTGCAAACGTAATTGCCAGCATTCGCTCACAGTACCCATGAGATCATTATCATGCTGCATCAGTGCTTCTGTATCTCTTATCATGTTCAAGCCTGCTTAGCTGATTGTCAAAAATAAAAGGTGTGCAGCCCTCTCACTCATTGCACACATGCTGCTGAGGCCTCGCCTCACCATAAAACAAGCTACTCATCTGGATGTATCCATTTTAAAGTCAACTCACAGGACATTAGTAATTTTTTTCATCAATCAAGCTCTGTGGCGCCACAGTAAAACTGTCCAATCATTCAGCATCAGTGCAATTTACACCTTTGGGAGTGGGTGTTTCAGTGCTGCTGCTAATTTATGAAAAGTCCTGGTATCTGCGTTGTGCTGATGCAGACACGCCCGGGCCATTCCCACTTGTGCTCTAGTCTCTGGGAATTCAACTCACATGTGTTTAACCATCTTCATTGCTCAGCTAGGGGCCGGAGTGCAGTTACAGTAGGCTATGACAGGGCTGTTTTTGGGCCATGGGACTCTGCCTAACAGACTGTAGAAGAGCACTAATACTATCAATAACTGCTCCACCACGTGAGGACTGAATATCTCAAGTAACCTGAACACATCTCTGCTAGACAGACATCACATTATCCAGCAGACTACTGTGAATGGCTGCCTTTAAAGTAGAGTGAAGATAAGACTTGCACATTATGCAACACAGATAGATAGATAGATAGATAGATAGATAGATAGATAGATAGATAGATAGATAGATAGATAGATAGATAGATAGATAGATAGATAGATAGATAGAGCATAATGCAGATCTATTATTCTACATTTAGCACTTTGCACAATCAATGCGGTGCATCAGACAGTGTTCAGATGGTCAGAGAGGCATAGCTACATTTTATCCAAACATATGTCAGAGGTGCCAAAGTCTACTGCACATTTCCCACCAAGTCTCTTTAGTGACTTACCAAGAGTGCGACTAATAGAGCAGATGCCAAAGGGTTGATCCGACTGCACATGATTCCCGCCGTCCACTGGATAAATTCACAACCAACCTCGGATGGTAGCGAGAGTTCATTTATTCCAAATCCACGCGTAAAGCTCTCTCACTATGCTGCTCAGGGCTGTGCTGAAAAAAATCCAACGGACGTGATGAGCGACAATCTGCTGCTCAAGTGTCATCAACAAGAGACCGCGGGGTATCTTCCAGTTACCTGCGTCTGGATGCAACCCCACCTTAAATCCCAGTGCGATCCGATGGAGGCTTAAAGGCAGAACATGTAAAAGCTGAAATCCCCAAAAATCCACAAGCTCGGGAGAGTCCGACGCTCGCGTCCGAGCCGTGTTCAAAGGAGTCAAAGCGTCGGTACGTGGTCGTATCGAGTCCCCCGCGTACGGGTTAGTAACGCGGGAATAAGGTGGATGAAATTCCCCAATAGACCTCACGCTTGTTGTGAATTGCGGTGCAGATAGTGCGAGGAGAGAAAACTGCAGTCCGGGGCTCTTTTTTTTTTTTTTTTTTAAGAGGTAGGCTGCGCTGTTGAGAAAAAAAAAAAAAAAGCTCCCGACGGTTTAAGGTCGGCGTCAAATTCAGGCTTCAAGTCCGTCAAAAATCGCTAAGGTCAGAAACTGTCCACCAACGCCGCTTTTCCTCAGTTGCAGGTATCACGACTGTTTCACTCGCAGTTGTTTGTCATCACTGCCGCCGTTTCTTGCCATAACTTCCCCTGTTTAAAGCGCAAAGAACGAATCCCACCCATGCACTGAGACCACGGCTTTCCTCGCTCTCCTCTGAGACCATGCGCACCCATGCCAGCAGTTAGTTTTCATACATGACTTGGTCTGTCCGCTCCTCCGACAAAGGCAATGCGGTCGGTTTCCCCGGGCGGGATCGTGGCAGCAGCAGATCTTGCCGTGTCGCGGGGAACAGGCAGCCTCTGAGGATGCGCCCTCACTCCTCGTGCAGGCGTCCACCTGCGTAATAAGAGCCCGATATAAATGAATGCATGTTGTCACGCCATGATGTCTGGAGCAGAGCAGGAGCAGGGCCAAGTGGCCAGTGGACACAGTCTCGGCATCAGAGGAGACAGACTGACACCTTTCACGGACAGCGCAGCACTGCACCAATGTGATGTCATTTAGGCTGCAGTTTAAAGCACACACGCGACAAAACTGAGGGTTTCTGTCACTGTGCTGAGGAGGAGAAGATGTTTAACGTGACAGCGGCTTCGTATAGACAGGATGTGCTATGGGGTGTTTGTGATGCACCGGGATGGGCTGGTGGCTCATCGTCCAGCACAACAAGATGCTGCAACGGTGGGGAGGGATGGAGGGAGGGAGAGGAGCGGAGGGGGTTGTTAGGTCACTGCTGCACTTTAAAAAAAAAATCACATTCACCCCCTTAAGGCATAAAACGTGTTTTTGTGTTTAGGCTCTAATGAACAGCTCTTTTGTTTTCTTATCCTTCTCAATCTTGAATGCTCATCATAATATGCAGAAACACAAATAACTTGACCACCCACATGTCTCAGAGAAGCTTTGGGACAAGCCCTCTTCTTGGCCCAAATCAATGGAAATGGATACCCAGCATATAGAAATATAAACACAAACATCCACCCACCAGGAAAAAAACAAAAAGCAAAACAAAAAAAACAATGGGTAATCCTCCGAGTTGCAGAATAAAATCCAGAGAGAGACCATCCTTCATCATAATGTGTACATCCACAATATGCCTCTAAGAAGAGGATAACATGTCTTTTTTTTTTTTGTGCATATTCATCCACAAGTGTATTGTCTGTCTGCTTGGGGGCCACAGGACACGTGATGAGAAAAGGAAATTCTCCTGAACTTGACAAATCCTGTCAAATCCAAACCATTTAGCTCCAGGAGCGTCACACATTCTTACACACACATGCACAGTATTGTATATAAAATGGTGGATAGAGATCTGAGATGTGTAGAAAGTCATGATAGGAAAGTATGAATTTACCTTTAATGTGCAGTTGATCTAAATGGAATATGTCTGCTATGAGTTGAATTAATTAGGCATAAAAAGCATCTCATCATAAAAGAAAATTTAAGATACATTGAAAATAACACATAAAAGATCCCAAATATATTAATGTGGAAATGAATAAAAAAAACAAAAAAACACAATACATAAATTATAAATAAAATGATAAAAATGGTAAATCTTCATCAACATTTCCTTGGGCATTTTTTTGGAACAATACGTAGGTTTCACATCATCTTGGTTTCACTGCTGCAACATGACAGGTGGCACAATTATTGGATGCTCAACAAGAACAGCAGCCTGTGGTAATTAAAGGGCAGTCCATAATGGGTGGGGCACCTGCAGGGCAGTTTAAATGGATCAGTGAGATGTGACACAAACTCATTCTGGGGACTCATGCACCAGCATCGCTTCCTCTTCCTTCAAAGGGCAATATTTCTATCAAACCTACCTACTTTACCATAACTCAACAAATATTCACTGGTTATCTTTAAAAGGGTTGAAACCAGCAGAGTTAAGGTTAAAACGCACCCTCAAAGATAGTTGAGTTCTTTTCTGAAGTAATGCCAACCTACAAATTTCATTGTGCCGTAGAATGTGCTGAAGTTTCATTATGTGATTGCTCTGACCCCGACCTGAATGAGCATGTGTGTTCCTGAGGTGGATTAGCGTATGCAGTGAATACTGATGGAAACTGAAGAGAGCCATGAAGGAAGCCAATCTGCTATTTATATCAGGCTGTACTCCATGGGGCAAAGCTCCCTCTCCCAGTAATGCACTGTAAGTGATTGATTAGCGTGATATTGGGAGATTGTCCATCTTAACTGTCTTCACTCGCCAAAGTGATGAAATTACTGCAGACTAGTCTTTGAAAGCATTATAGCAGATTAGGTAAGTGTGATCCATCCAGTCTAATAAAGAAACTTAAAATTGAAGTTGCTCAATTTAGGTGCAGGTGTCTTTGTGTGTGTCTACCTAAAAATGCCATTTTTGACACAACACAGTTGCCCTTGTCACTTGTTTTAACAGACTGTGCAAATCAATTTCCATTAAGGATGGTGAAATTCCCCATTTCTTCTCCCTGGCTGAGCCCCAAGGACCTATAATGTGACACTCCATCAGTTCAACGTGTCAGGGAATGGTTTTGCATGTGTGCGTACTTCGAATTGGGATTAGAATTAGTGCAGTAACAGAGACAATAAAGTGCTGTCTTCAGGAACAGCAACATCATTAAAGCATATACGCTGCTCTGTAGTGGATTAGAGCCGTCTTGTTTACACCGTTGAATCACCCTGTACATTAGTGCTCTCTTTCACAATGCAAAAAGTTCCTCTTAATGCTTTAAACCTTCCATCTCACTATGAAATGCGGAAGCACCATAGATGTGATTTCCACTGTAAGGGTCTCTAATTGGCTTACCAGCAGTGCTTTTTTAACATAGAGAAATAACAGGCTATTTCAGCAGAGATCAGATCATTCCTGTATTTATATGTATGTATACAATATGTACAGTGTATATGTATCTTGAATCTCAGTGCTTCTTTATTTTATTTGAGGATATTTGTCCTAAGATCTCTATAGTATCAAAAGAAGATGTAGTAGGTTATGATACATTGACATGTACAGCAGATGGAATATGTACAGCAAACCAGGGATCTGCAATTGTAGTCGGCTCAGCAACAATGTTAGGTCACTCTCATGCTGTCTGTCACAAAAGTACATTAATCCATTCCTACCAATGTCTCATAGTGAGTCCAATCACACTTTCATGTTTCATACTTACTATATCCCAGCCTTGGCCAGCTTTACTTTAAAGAAGCAATGTTTCCTTGTATGGGAAAAAAAGACAGACGTAGGCCATCTGGGAAGTGTGAGGTACAGTTCACTACAGAGCAAGTTTGTCTTCATGCCGCAATTTATAAAAAGAACCCTGCTGCTCTTTAAAAACAAAAGACAAAGCTTTGAGAGTAAAGACCTGTGTGTTTTAGCTACAAAAGCTTTCATCAGTGTAACACAATTACACGCATGGTCAATTCATCCAAAACATATCTAAAACAGCCTCATGGATGCCTGTATTTAAAAATATTAGAAATGATATCACCAAGTATAATTGAGAATCTGACATTATACAATATTAAAACAGCTCGAGGATATGTTTAAAAACCACGTCCCCCATTTATTCTAGGGTTAACATTTGAAAAGGAAAGATCCAAAAGGTCTCTCTCTCTCTTTTAATGAAATTTAAATCACCTCCTCCTGGACCAAAAGACACCTTCTCAGTGGCAATAAAAGAAAAAGCAGACATAGTGAGTGTCTGGCCTCTTTAAAGTGGCTTCCTACAAGATTTTTGACACCCTATCTCTTAATGGAGCTTCTGCACTCAGTAACTCAGTATTTCAATGAGCACTCTGTTTCACTTTCCACGGGGGCATGAAATCATCCATCACATCTGTTGTTTTACAGTTAATAAATCTCTGCATGCCTGTAGTCTTAAAAAAGTTTCTTGTATTTCTTGTATATAGTCAATTAAGGCTATAGGCATCTCAGATAATAATGAATATCTTTATTATTGACCGCAAATGATCATGACAGTGATGACAGCAGAAAGTGAGGATTTCTGACATTAAAGTTTTGTCTGTTGTTTTTCAAGATCAACTGAATTTTTTGTCTTTGGTTCTTTTGATCTTGAACTTTGGGGGAGTAATAAGGTTGTGACATGTTTTTAAACCCTTTGAACATAAAGATACATGTCAGTCCTTACTGACTGCTGTTGACAGCAAGTAAAAAGTTGTGAAAGTAAACTTAAATCAGCCAAAAAAACTTTACTTTACTTTAACAACGAAATATAACATAAAATATCTCGACACACTGCATGACAACACTATGATGTTTTATTCAAAGCTGTGTTCATTGATATTTATGGGCACTTGGTGGAGGTAGAACAAACTAAAAACACAACAAAGACATCACTTTATAAGGTTGTATCAGTTACTAATTTATACATTAGCTTTCACCATTGGCTATTTAAGCTCTTCTTTTAGCTCATTTGGTCTCGACAAACTTTTTAGCTTCTAAATGCTCTTTTTGTGTGCCATGATATGTTCACACTCTAGTTGCTTATTATGTCTGTCTGCTGTTTGGTGATGTGCAGGTAGTGTACTGTGGGCTATCTAAACTGTTTGGGAAAAAAACACAAAACAAAACAGCCGCCTGCTGCGTCTGCAAGTAGGGTTGATGAGACAGGTGAACCACAAGAGTAAAGTTGCAGGCCGTAAAAACCAAAACTATGAGTCCAAAGATGCTTAAACACTCCACAGAGCTGAATTGTGAACTTGCATAGCCTGAGTCAAAACAAATGAAGTCAGTATTTCTCAAATCTGTTTGCAGAGCACATGATGGAGAAGGAATTCGGGAAGTCAGACGTGCACTGTATAAATGATCCGAACACAGTATGTCCGATCCTTACTGCACTTCAGAGGAAAGCGTTTTTAAGATCAGAAAGTTCAGGTAAATCTGAAACCTAAAATGTTCTGTATATAGATATTACATCCTAAAATGTGTGTGCATTCTGTGCGTGAGGCAACCGTGATTTCAACCTCTGCCCCCGACGGAGGCTCCACGGTCCTGCCGAGAGCAATTTCAGATCCTATATCCCTTATAATGTTTGTGTATGCACTCAAACAGAATTAATTCAACCAAAATTCAGCAGAAGGTGCGCGACCAAACACCACTTCTTTCATTTTCTCGGAGTATGTTTTTCTGTTTCTTTTCTCTCCAAACAATCTATTTTTACATTACGTACTAATTTTGTCTCAAATTGATCCAAAGCGTTTGTCTGTGAGGTAAGCAGACAGAAAAATGAGAACTGCTATCTCAAGAAGAAGAAAAAAATCTCAGCAGCAGATTTTTCAAGGTACCATGGCAACAGAACATTCAAAAGAATTTTGATGAGAACAGCAGGCAAAGAGAGGCTGATTACAAGGGAGACAATTTGTTACTCCAATTACAAGAGCAACACAGTCTGATTGCACGTACACAAGCATTGTGTCGTATTCTTTATCTGGACCACTCTGAAAAACACTGTTCTTTTCAGTCCTCTTCAGTCAGAGGAAGCTGTGAGAGCGGCTGGAGCATCCTGGTGTGGAGATGAAGGGCTCAGTCTAGGTAGTTGTTGCCACGAGGCCAGTTTAGCAGCTAAAGCGTTGGCATAGTGATATGAGGGGGACACGGCTTTGATTGGCAGTGCAGCAGGATGAGGAGCACACATGCAGTGGGTGGACAGTTTTTTTTTTTTTTTTTTTACTTTTTATCCTGAGAAACTCAATTTCAAATCGCACAAGAGGAAGTGGCAATCAACACAGTACTGGAGCTGTCTATCTCGGGCAACTATTCTCACTTCCCAATCTCACTCTCCAGTGCTCGGCAAACAGTCCACCACCGTCCTGACAAACATAATCACTCACAGTACAGATTCAGAGAGCATCTGTCAGTGGGGAAAAATCTGAAGAAAAAATGCTACATGCACACTCAGACACCTTTATGCCCCAAACACACAACTCTCAGCTGCACATTATAAGGTGATGATTAATCTGTAAACGTCCCTGTCATCAGGAACAGAAGCACAAAACAGGAGCATTGAGACTTTGCCAATATTCATAGATATGTGCTAACACACTTCATTTGCAAGGCAGGAAACTCAAAGAGAATTGTCGATGCCATATGGGTTGAATTAATATTTACATCTAATATTTTGCATGAAAAATATGGAGTGGGATAGACTTCATGACAAATAACGTTTGACTTTTAACTGAAAATCCTCACAATCATTTTGCTGTGGCCAAATACTTTACAATGTCAGTTCACTTAATTGTGTTTTCTCTGTTAACAAGATTGGCCAACTGACACTGATGCTTATTGTCTAATAACCTGAACAATATATGACATTTTAGGGTTATATAAGATATTATCACAGATTCAACCATGACACTTTAATTGCTGCTGACAAATGTGGTCCATGACTGTTCTATCTCAAGCAGAGTACATCAAGGTCTGTAATGTAAAACATTTCTTCTATTGTACTCTAATGCAGAAAGCAGAAAGAAATTAGTCATGCAATTTATCACTGCCATTGTTGCATGAATTAAAGCTGTTGTGAGTGTGGAGTCTCATATAAATCTGTAGTTTTCAAGCATTCCCTCTATAAATCAAGAAGTAATCTTGTCAAAATGACAGCATTCAATCACAGTGAAGCCCCAGTCCCCCCGCAGATGAAGTGAATTGAGCTTAGGAGTCAGTGAAAGGATATCTGACTAGATGGATCTGGAGGCTGCCATTGTATGAGTTCATGTAGGTGAGTTTCAAGGCTCCACGTCACGGTTTTGTGCTGTGGAATAGATGAGTGTTAGGGTTCAGTGGGTGTGAGGAATAGAGGCTACCAAGGCTGAGATAAAAGGAGGATGCCGGCTAACACACAGAGGACAGGAGACAGTGACTAAAGGCCCTACCTGAGCATAGCAGTGCCACGGAGCAACCCTCATCTCCTCTTCTCAGGCTGACTCTGATAGAGTGTGTTATCAGTACAGACAGGCAGGCTAAATCACTGGTTGAGTAAAGGTTAGAGCTACCGGCCTGTTACTTGGCCCATGAGGGCAGGCAGGTGAATGTCAAAGCAGCCTGAATCACAAGGGAACACTCTGGGGCGGAGGGTGAGTCAACCCCCAGGTCAGACACTGATTTATGCATTACTTGTGTTCAGTGGTGCAACTCCATATCAAACTGAGCAGTGCACTGATGAGCAATATGTAAACTACAAGGACCATTGGATTTCCTTAAGCTTTTGCATGGTGTGCGAGAAAAGTACATTTTTCAGGCGTGTGGCCTGGTGTTTCAAGCTTAATGTCCATTCGAGTTTAGTTAACTACATGTCTATGCTAGAAAAACAGGACTGTAGTGACTAGTTACAGTGCCACTGGTCTGCAGGCTAAAGGTGAAGACCCAATGGCATACTGAGCCTTTTAGACTTTAAGTAGAGGATCTATTCTGCCTGAATTTGTAGTGGACCTATCAGTAGATTAGCAGAGGACCTATCACTTCCTCTATCAATATACAGTGGCTTGCATAAGTATTCATACCCCTTGAACTTTTCCACATTTTGTCATGTTACAACCACAAACATAAATATATTTTATTGGAATTTTATGTGAAAGACCAACACAAAGTGGCACACAATTGTAAAGTACAAAGAAAATACATGATTTTATTTTATTTTTTTACAAAGTGCGATGTGCAAAAGTATTCAGCCCCCTTTTCTCTGAGTGCAACCAATTGCCTTCAGAAGTTGCCTGATGATTGCTGGATGATCGAATGTTGACCTAATGACTAAATAGAGTCAACCTGTGTGTAATCTAATCTCAGTACAAACACAGCTGTTCTGTGACTGCCTCAGATGTTTGTAATGAGAATATTGGGGAGCAAACAGCATCATGAAGTCCAAGGAACACACCAGAGAGGTCAGGGATAAAGTTGTATAGAAGTTTAAAGCAGGGTTAGGCTATAAAAAGATTCCCCAAGCTTTGAACATCTCACAGAGCACTGTTCAATCCATCATCCGGAAATGGAAAGAAAATGGCACAACTGCAAACCTACCAAGACATGGCTGTCCACCTAAACTCACTGGCCGAACAAGGAGAGCACTGATCAGAGATGCAGCCAAGAGGCCCATGGTGACTCTGGACCAACTGCAGGGATCCACAGCTCAGGTGGGGGAATCTGTCCACAGGACAACTATTGGTCGTGCACAAATCAGGCCTTTATGGAAGAGTGACAAGAAGAAAGCCATTGTTAAAAGAAATCCATAAGAAGTCCTGTTTGCAGTTCGCCAGAAGCCATGTGGCAGACACAGCTAACATGTGGAAGAAGGTGTTCTGGTCAGATGAGACCAAAATTGAACTTTTTGGCCCAAATGCAAAACATGGTGGTGGCAGCATCATGCTCTGGGGGTGCTTCTCTTCAGCAGGGACAAGGAAGATGGTCAGAGTTGATTGGAAGATGGATGGAGCCAAATACAGGGCAATTTTGGAAGAAAACCTGTTGGAGTATGCAAAAGACTGAGACTGGGACAGAGGTTCACCGACCAGCAGGACAACGACCCAAAACATAAAACCAGGGGTACAATGGGACAATTTAAAACAAAACATATGCATGTGTGCCATGGGCCAGTCAAAGTCCAGACCTAAATCCAATCGAGAATTTGTGGCAAGATCTGAAAACTGCCGTTCACAAACGCTCTCCATCTAATCTGACTAAACTTGAGCTGTTTTGCAAAGAAGAATGGGCAAAAATTTCTCTAGAGGTGCAAAGCTGGTAGAGACATACCCCAAAAGACTTGCAGCTGTAATTGCAGCAAAAGGCGGTTCCACAAAATATTGACTCATACTTTTGCACACTGCACTTTTCAGTTTTTTATTTGTAAAAAGAAACTTAAAATCATGTACAATTTCCTTTGTACTTCACAAATTGCAATAAAATATATTTTTTTGTTGTTGTAATGTGGAATGGTTCAAGGGGTATGAAAACTTTTACAAGCCCCTGTACATGACTTTGTTTCTTTGTTTCTGTCTGTATTCTAAATCTTGGAGACAAATGATATATACAAAAGGGATCCCAAAAACAGATATGATAAAATATCCTTCAGAGACTTAATGTTCAATATCACTTTTTCTTTTATGGTTTTTTTGGCACAAGTGCCTCCAAGTGGTCATTGGTAAGTTGGCTATCATACAGTGCTTTAGCAGGCAATTCAGTCCCAGAGAAAATGATGACTACAGGCAAACTTCACTTTTATATCAAGTTGCATTTAGTGGGTCTTCAGTGCTCAGGTGGCTGGTTCTCATACACATCAGATGATGTGCGCTGACCTTTTTTTTTTTTTTTTTTTATGTTATACAATTTTCCCTTCCTGTGGAGCTCTGGCATCTTAATAACGCATACACTTCTCAGATGACTATAGTCTGGATATAGGTAAAAACACAGCCTACAAGTTCATACTCTCTTTGATTATGTGACTTAATTGTAATATAGTTTTCTAATGATATGGTCTTCTATGGCAAACTATTTGCCATTAGGCTTAACGTTCACTTATCGTCCGTGTTTGTTTGTTAGCTTGCAGCAGAGAAATAAAATTGTAGATACACAATGCCTTGTTTCCACCTGGCACTTAGAGTAGATCTGGGACATGGCTATAATTGAGACTATGCAGGATTCCATTAGTACAGCTGTCCAACAGGGAGGCAGCCTGTTCAAGCTTTTCTACGTACTGTATGCACCACTAAAAATCCCTCAACACAGGGAACCTTATTTAATATTATTGGTTTCAAGCTCTCTCCTCTTTCTCACAGGGCATGCTTAGGTTTGGAGATCTTGCAAGTTGTGCAAAATTCAAATTTAAGAGCAGCTGTTCAGGCTTCATAGCTGTCATTATATATTGAAATAGTGAATGTGGTGTATTCACAGGCCGACTGCAATGACTCTCTCTCGCTGCTCTACATTGACAGCCCTTTATCCATAAATCCCTCAGTTGGACAACAGTGCTTCAGGTTAAACAGCTGTTGTTGCTCTTTCCACGTAGGAGTCAAGTGTGTACACAGGAAGAGAGGTGGAGTCGAGCCTTGGGCACCTGCAGCTCTGCAACTTCAATAGATAACACAAAGTATACTCAGCAATTGGGCCCATAGTTCCTTTTTCTCTCCTTCCTCCTCCTGTCATTTTAACCAGACTTGTGATAGAGCCTGTTTGCTGTGAAACCCCATTAATTTCCCCAGGGGCTGATCATTCAATATTCAATAGCTACTGTTATACAGCACCAACTGTGGATCAAGCTACTAAGGCTGCTCTCCCTGACCAATATCATCAGAGCTCAAAACAATCTCTGCAAGGGGATCACAAGATCAGACTGAGACACGAAAAATAACCTTGTTTTAAAATTCTCTCTCTCTCCCCCAGCTGTCAGTTTAGTTTCTGGTGCTGAGTGCAAAGAACATTTGTTCTGCATTAATGTACACAGACAAAAAATGTACTGAGTAAAATATAGGCTGTGACACATTTTAATGGGCTGATCTTTCGCGATGCATATGTTTAGCAATGAGGCATCTTTACAGTGAACTAAATGTTCTTTCAAAATGCCACAGGAAACACAGGTATTTATTTATCACTTCTTCAAACAGATCCATATTTTTTTTTAAAGGTAGTATGGTAATGATGTAGGCGCTAAAATAGTCCTAGAAAGACTATGCACAGTACCACTTTTTACAGTAAGACAGCTTATTGTCTGACTGGGCTGCATTCAGAAAGATACTAGCTTAAATCTGTGGTTCTTCAAAAAAAAAAAAAAAAAAAAAAGTCATAGGATCATGCTTGTTAGCGCCTTTACAGGATGTGTTCACTGGTAAAGGATGTGAGTAGAAGGCATGAGGGGGAAGATCAATTGGTGCTTAATCCTGTTTTGGTTTAACTGCATACTGACTCTTTTGAGCAATTAACTGGTGATTGAGACTGTGTGAAATCTCTTTACATACCATGACAGTGATGTAACTGATGTGTACATCCAAAAATGCGTATGAAAAAATAAAATTAGGCTATGTGTGATTTGATAGCTCTAAACATTCAAATGACTACTTAAAGGGAGGATTGCAACATGCCAGAAGCAACACTGTCTCACATTTACTGTATACACTACTAAATGGTTTTGCCTAATATGTTTTGAGAGAAATGTGATTGCTTCATGGCATGTTTTTTTTCACTCCACAAAGTGTTCTTGGACTGCACAGATGTTGCAGTCATTGTGTCCATAGGTGGATGGTGGGTGTACAAAACATTTGCTTACATTCAGATGACAAAGCCATCTAGTGGGTGTAGGAATTATGACTCTTGTCCATCTGATGCATGGCAGGAAATAGAGCGGCATCATCTTAGACTCATAAAAGTCAGCAGAAGGGAAGGTCAGGGTGACTAAATGAGTCAACAAAATGTCATTCCCAAACCTTTAGTAACATGTTTTGTGCCTAAACATAACCAAGCCTTAACAGAAAACAACAGGGGCATCAGATCAGAAAATGCACACGCTGTTCTGAAAGATAATCACAAATGATCCATTTTGTGGTTTAATTTGAAGAAATTATTGAACTTTGCAGATGCAGTTTGCTGTGTGCAGTTGCAAATGAGAAGTAGCATATAAAAACATAATATCTAGGAGACAGGACTGGCCAGAGGAAAAAAAAAAAAGAAGAAGAAAAAGTCAGCATTAAAGATTAGAGTCTATTCTTGCTGTTTAACCTGACACACAGCATTAAGATACTCTTAGAGTTGAACAATTTCAAATCTTGTCACAGAGGTGTATCTTTTTGAAGAGCGTTCAGTGTTTTTACCCAACATTTATCCATAATTTGACTCAGTGTCAAGCGCAGGTTTATTTAATGAGAATACATCACAGTAAAACTACACACTGTCGCACTTTGTTCTCTTCACAAAGTGAGCCAAATGATGTTACTCCCAGACGACGGATCTGCAGGGGGGAGCTTCATATACAGCAAAATTACTGGCTCAAGGTCTGGCTCGTGTCGTGCAATCATCAATTCCACATCTTATCTTGAAAAACTAAGGCATTTTTTCTGAACTCTTACCAGCAGATACGGGCTGTCAAATCTGGCTGTAGAGTATCTGTGTGACTGTCAGAGCGAGAGAGAAACACATAGAGGTTGTTTAACAGCTTTTCTTTATATACACTTAAACTAAATACCACCTTGACATGTGGAAATTTTTCTTGACAATGTTCTTCTCGCATTATATGATTAAAAAGTGTGTGATGTCATCTCATTTAAGTACAAAATACTGATTATTTTGTACTTAAATTCAATCAGGCTAATGGACAGAGGGAACTTTCAGCTGATTTACTCAAAACAAACCCATTACATAAAGCAAGAATTAGTAATGTATGACAATAAATAACCCACAGCTGTCCACTTAGTCTTTTGTTCAGTTCAAGCAATTCAGTTACTGTCTGAGTCAAGCAAGTTTTTATCTGATTCTGCAACAATTACACACTCATCCTCTTGCAAACCAATTTGTTCAGACAGTCTTGGAAACATGGAAGACTCCTGGCAGCAGACACTTGAAGAGTTTCTGAGTTAGTGGGTGATTAGGACCAGCAGCTGGAGAGCAGCCAACATTGGAGTCATTGGAAAGCCAGGTAGGGTATAAATTGTCTTTGTTCGACTAGACAACTCAGACTACTCATCATTCCTAACCCCCCAAGTTAAATGATTTGTCAATTTGCTCAGCAGCTATGGGCAGTGTGAATGAAACGTCAGATCCAAAACAAGATTTGAATTTCTATCTCATTTAGTTACTAATCAATGTGTACCCATTATGTTCCAGTTAATCAACAAAAATTGAGAAAATGTATTACCAGAAGTGGTGAAGGATAGGCTTACTTTGCAGTGAATAGAGACTTCAATGCAGCTATCATTGTGAACCAGTCATTTTGAAATATGTTTTCCTTAGCATAAAGACTAGACACAGGGGGAAACAGCGAGCTTGGTTCCGATCAAAGGTAATAAAACCCAAGCATCCTACCAGTACCTCTTAAAATTATAACATATAACTTTCCACATTAAAATGTCTATAAACGACCTGACCCCTGTTGTGTATTTTTTAAATTGTGTACTCACATTATCCCAAATCTTTTCAGCACTTCTCAAACCAAGAAAGGTACTGAGTTTAATCATAGTAACAATCAATTTTATTTGGCCATTGCCTCTCAATGGCATCATATCCCGTGTTGTGGTTGCCTGCCAGAACCCCAAAATTTACTTTTATCCAATTTTAAGCCACGTTTAATCACACCTTGGTAATTTTCAACTATATATGGAAAATGGATTTTAGTTATCAGAGAAAAAAGCCAGTCAAGTGTCAGTGTGAGCTCAGTTACCATCCACTCCAAGACACCCTGTGTACATGTAAGAGCATATGCGAACTACTTATTTTTGCAGTCTGCTTTATTCGCTGTTTTACCAGTTTTAGTCCTTTTATTAAGAGAGGAGGACACATGTAGATAATTTGTCTCACAATCTCTCTAAAGTCTGGTTAATAACACAGGAGAAACAATCTAAAAAAAGATTAGCAGCAATCTGAAATCTGTTTTATTCAGCGCTTTTATTAGTTTATTAATTCCCAGATCTGTTTGTTTGGGGGAGGAGGAGACCTCTGTGGAGAATCCAGACCCTGGTAATAACCTCATGAAAGACTGACACTGAAGACTTTTCATCTGTTATTGTTTTGATTGAGACCCCTAGCAGCAGGAGCCATTTTTTCCTCCTTGTTAAGTCTAAGCTAAGCTAAAGTAACTAATTTTTTTCCTGGCTGCAGATTCATATTTACATGAGAAAAGGGCTATTGATCTTCTCACCTATTCTCAAGAAGCATATTTCTCAAAATGTCAAACTATTAATTCAAGTATTTTGCAATGAATCCTCCCTCCTCTGCAAGACTAGCATGATATCAAAACACAAAACAAGAGGTAATCAAGGCGGAAAAGTGTGTGAGAAGTTTTTTTTCACAACATCCAAATTTCTAACCCTCTTGAATTGAATTTATCTCAAATACTGACGCTCGTGTTTCCCAGCTGAAATGAGTTTGAGGTTTGTTGAAGTGGAATCAGAGAGAGGGTGCTGAGCAGCTGAGCCTGTTTCAACGTACACCTGGAAACAGGTGCTTTGACAGCTTGTTCCTCTAAAATCAATATGAGAAGGAAAAATGGAAATTTTTTGTGAAGACCCTGGAGGGAAGAAAGAAAGTATGCAAATAAACAGCAAAGGTTAACGGAACTCAGTAATATAGGAGTGGGAAAAATATTGTTTCTTCTCTACAGCTTAATAAGTAGACAACAAATTTTGACCAAAAGGGAAATAATTTCTACTGACAAAACAGGAAAAAAATACATCTTAATTATGGCTTGTAATTGGCAAAATTTGTAAATGAAACTATATTTATTTCAGCTGTCCAAAAAGATTTGTCAAGACAGCTGAAAGCAATAATGGCCAAATAAACACAATAGAAACCTTCCAGCAAGGTAGGATGATAGAAAATTAATTTCTCCTCTGGATTCTTTGCTTTGCAGGACGTAATATGACAGAATTGAAGTCAAAACCTAGCATATGTCTAGACTGCCTATCCTCAAAAAATTGAGGATGCAGATGAAAACTGTCGTGGAGCTGCTGTAAACAAAAGACATCATTGCCTGATATTTTCATTCTACCTAGTGTCAGCCAGTTTTAGCCATTTATCTGTTTACTTCTTTCCTACTCTGTGCTCACATTTACAGTATTTTAATACAGCTGGATTCCCAGCAAAGCTCTTCTCATTTACATGTTTTCTCTCTGTGTTGTCAAACAACACAACAAGTTTGAAATAGTGACTGAAACACAGCAAATTAATTCTACATGTTTAACTGGAGTCATTCCAAACAATTTCCAAGCTGCTGCTCTGCACCGCCCGAATCCATGTCGTCTGACCAAAATCACCACACACATACACGTAAATGACACTGTGGTTAGAGAAATATTTACTCGTACCACAATCACTCAGAGAAATTTACAAGCAACAGAATATCTTTCTTATTTTGTATCTCACACAGTGCACAGACCCGGTCGACGGCTACGACCGGTGACTCACTTCTATGTAAGATAACCAATGACAATGACTCCATGCATAAATTGAGGTCTTTAATGAAACTTTTTACTGTCTAAAATTACATTTACATTGTACTAATTTTGTTTCCCAGTTACTTTGCAGATGGAAATGTTCACAATGTTTGGATGCGCATAGACAAGCACAATTTTTTTCTAGTTAATTAAGCAAGGTACATTTAAGTGCTGCACAGAATTTGAACTGTTCAGGCAGAGGCACCAGACACCAGAGTCTTGGCTTCATATCCTTAACCAAGTGCTGTGAGACCTAGACATGTCAGAGAACATTTTACTGAATCATTCAGTAAGTGTAATTTTTTCAAACTTGCAAGTTACACATGTCCTTATTGTGAAAATAGAAAATATAATCCAGACAGCACTACATCTCATCCAAATTGTATTTGCTATTGAAAAATGTGTTAGAAAAAGGCATAATTTCTCATAGACAGCTGGAATTAGATGTGGAACAACTTGACTGGCATGCACAAAGCTACGACTTCAGCCTCATACAACACCTTCAGGATGACGCAAAACTGCAATCAGAATCTCAAATCTTGTGGAAAGCTTTCCCAAAAGAGCAGAGGCTGTTATAGCTCCACACTGATGCTCGTGATTATTTTGAAATGTATTTGGACGTTTGCCTGTCCACACACTTGGGGCTACATAGAGTACGATGCTTTTGATATGATGTCCCTTGTACTGGCTGTTTGAAAAGGAAGAGTTTGCACATGGGAAAAGGTTTTATAAACTGTTGGGCTGTGTTTGGGATTTGCTGTCTCAAATATTCACATTATAAACCTGAAAGCATGTACAAAGAACTGTTTAATTAGTTGACTAAAGCAAAATTCATTGTAATGCTAAAACTATCAAAATGACTGTTTCCCTATTAGACAAGAGGGCATCTATTAGTTCCAGTTATTTCATGCCTGTGTAGTGAAACGTTACCTTTATTTGGATGAGATGATCCTTACAAAGCTCCACATGAATACAAATCTGAACAACTGTAATTTAGTTATTTCATTATTTTTTCATGGATTCTGATTTGAGGTTCAATTGGCAGTATCATTTGATCCAAATTTTTCTGCATTAGTCCTGCCAAAAATCTTACAAAATATGGCTCTACATCAATGAATGTCACACAACTACACGCCAAAAATCCTTGAGAGTTGCTTTTTTCCCCAGTTTCCAGTACTACCTTAACTACTGCTTTCATGTAACCCAGCCACTGCAGAAAGAGAAGGGTGTGTTCCAGAGTTTACTGAACATAATGGTATCATTTTGGTTAGTTATTTTAATTATATACACAACTATGGAAATAAATTGTTCTGTCTTCGCATTTTATTCAAACATTTTAGCTTGTAAGAGTCTTCAGAGAGGTGATTCTGTGGTAAGTGGAGCATAATTACTTCCAATTTGCAGTTTACAGTTTTTTTGAACTGAGCATGTTTCAGATGAGTACGCAGTGTGAGCTCTCACAGTGCTCTCTGCTTCCATCACTCTCAGACCTCAGAATAAAACACTCAAAAATGGGATTCAATTTAAAATGAGTACATCCCAGTTATTGAGTAATGGTGATAAATCCAATTTATCTATGATAATGTTAACCTCTGGCTCTTTGGTTCATTTAACTATATCACTTCCAAAATGCATCATTGCCTTTAACTTGAAATAATTGATGATATATCCCACAGATATGTGCATTGGTTCATTTAATTGCCACTGCATATATTTTCAACT
Organism: Rachycentron canadum; assembly: GCA_038496675.1. Lineage (NCBI taxonomy): Eukaryota > Metazoa > Chordata > Actinopteri > Carangiformes > Rachycentridae > Rachycentron > Rachycentron canadum. The sequence goes on along the minus strand of CM076657.1, from coordinate 8,966,895 downwards.
TATGATTATTCATTTAATTGAACTTCTGCACTAAAATCCACTGTTCAGCTCATTACCTGAAAGCAGGAACTGGAACTTTCAAAGCACAACAAATACCCAAAAGAGGGAATAGTTTACCTGGTGTGTCTAAAAATCATTTCACTCACATGTAGATCAAGAAAGGTGTGGAGTCAACCAAACTCCAAATTAAAAAGCAAATTATTTATCACTGGTTTGTCCAGTCAGCAGTCTTGATTTATAGTAGTGACTATAGTAGTATAGAGTTCAGACTGAATGTCTTGATGTGACCTTCAGTATTATAATGTCAGAGCTGAATATATACATGTTTTTACATGATATCTAATTTGATACTGGGTGTTACAAATACAGTGGCCAAGCCTGGGGCAAGATGCATATAACTGCAAAGACAGAAACACACAATACAAAGCCATGCATCCACCAAGTTCTAGCTTTTACATATCAGGAAATACTATTTTCCACTCCTACAGTAAACCATAGGTAGAAGTGCCCTCAATTACCCGTTTGCATATTGATACTTCTGCCTCTTCCACTTGTTACATCTCTCAATGAAAAAAAGCAGCAAAGTAGTGCAATTTTACCATTAGTGCCACACTGGTGAGGTTCTGTGAGAGCACCATTCTAAACCACTGTGGTTATTTGTAGTGCCTGCAACATTAAGGGCTTTTTCATATTAGATTGCTTTGTACTGTGTCTGAGTACAATGTCCCCCTCCCACTGCTCCATCTTTCCAGCTTTCACATTAGTAATGATGTTCTGCACCAGAGAACGTGTGCATATCAGCAGACTAAAGTAGGGGGCGATATGCACCAAGCTGGTTGGTTTTCCACCAATAAACACACAGAAGAAGAGACGTCTCACGATCACACAAGATGTGAACCATATGCAAGTACACATGAAACTTGAATACGTAAATGACCTTTTCAAGTGGACCCGAGCACTGTTTCATCAAAATAATAACACTGTCATCAAAACTGTTGAGTAACCTAGACAAACATGTTTCACTATAAGCCTACATCTCTTGCATTGTACACATAGTAAATCATGTCACCTATGAATGGCTGTAGAAAATCATGTGTATGCATGGTTATTTAACATAAGCCTGAGATGTGCATGTTCTCACTGCTCGAGTTTCCTTTATAAATACAATTTTATATGTAGGAAATAATATAATATATATATATATATATGCATGTTTTTTGTGCTTACATATTGCATCAGGCCCCAGGAGTGCAGTATACCTGGGAAGTAGCTAGAATGACTGCCTTGTCATTGTATTGCTCCACAAACCACAAAAAATGTTTTTGCAGAACACAATCATGTCATGGTGAAGTTAACCGTTGTCTGTTTGGATATAAAATATCATCTCATTGTCATTTTATCCGATTAGATATTTGTGTTAAATTGTGTAAAAATTAGCATATGAATTCTAGAGTTAACCTAAATCCAAGATAATGTTTTGGGAGGTTTCTGTGACTTTTATCTTTGACCACCAAAATCGAATCAGTACATTGAAAGAAAAAAAGGCCATTCACAAGAAAGGGACAGATAGAAGGACTGGCAGACATACAACCTGAAAACTTAATGGCATAAAAATATAACTGCCTCTAAAACACACAGCTCGTAACAAATATTTCTCAGCCCGATTATTTTCACTTGAGCAGTTAGTGGATGGGAGAGTTCCTACTTGAAACAAGTAGTATTAAATTAGGCATGTTACGTAAAGACAAGAGGCTTGTGTGTGCAGATTTGACAGTCCTCCCCTGAAACTGCTCAGCCGACACACTGTGGAAAGAGAGACAAAAAATGTCAAGCAATAGATCTTCAGAGAATGGCACCCTGACATTTGTTAGCTGCCTCTCAGTGTAAAACTGGCTCTGCCTCACAGGTGACCTTCCAAGGTCTATTTTTGTCAGGTAATGACTGTCATTATGAATGTCTTTGCTTTACATTGCTTCTCCTGCAGCAGTCATACTCAGATAGAGACATTTAGACAACAGCAGCAGTCTGGTGCTGATCCCAGTGAATCTGACCAGCATCCATGGATTAGCTGATGGGTTGTCAGGTTTCCCACATCCTTGTTCACAGAAGAGGTGGAGGTGCCGCCCTATCAAAGTGTGCTTCAGCGCCTCCAGCTCCCTCTTGATTGCCTGACATTCTTTATCAACAGTCAAGTAATTCTGTTCCCTTGGCAACAGATTCCTGCTGATACAAAGAATCAGGTATCACCTTGAAAGTTTAAGAGTGAGGTTGGCAGCCACAGTGTTTTCATTTGTGTGCAGCTGCACCATCATTTTCAGGAGGAAAGTAGGGTTTAGTTGTCAGGTCTGAGCCTTTATTTGTGTCCCTTCCAGCCCTACCCTACATTCAGGATATAACATTCTTCCATTATTCCTCTTTACTACCTTTGATCGCTCACTGCAGCTCACTACGAAGCTTCTTTACAGAGTTTTTCTACAGTGCTATATCTGCTCCTTTCTTTTTCAGTGGAATGTCTCTGCAACACTACAGGTAATAAACTGTAATTGGGTTTACATTTATAATAAATAACTGAGACTCTTTCTAGACGCCTGAGTGTGAGATTGTACTGACATTTTTCTCCCTTTTTGACCTTTCAGTGATTGTGATGGTGGATCACAAAATGTAATTCTATTATGCTATTAACTCCCCGACTGGCAGTGACATGCATCAGCCCTGAATTAAATGGAACAATGTTATATTCACCCTGGCAGCACATTATCAGCGCAGTGTTGCTTTCTGTGCATCATTTAATTTTACTTATATTTTCTTTGACCCTGGAGAAAAGTCTGACTCTTCTCAGGTATGCATTATTTGTTAGTTATTGTCTGACCAAAAAATAAATTCATAGCTACAAGAAAAGGATTTCTTTGTGACATCTTCTCATGAACATTTTGGTTCAATGTAAAGTTTAGAACTACGTTTCTAAATATTGGAAATGTCAGATAACACACAGCTGTGTTGCATTTTATAGTGGTTGAAGATTTTGCACTTCTCACCACTGAGCTCCTTTATGTATACTTTCACCTGGCATCTGGGTTCTTTTAATGTTAAAGGTTAGCATGTATCAAATATTGTAGTGTGAGGCAAACTCACCAACAGAAAGAAAAGATTTAAACATCAAAACTGGTTCTCATGGCTGGCTGATCATCATGGGTCAAAGGCTTTATAACATTCACTTATACCCCCCGCACTTCAGGTGCACTCATGTGAACAAAGTGAGCGGTGAAAAGTTTGTAGTAACTGTCAAAATATAAGAAATGTAAGGAGACATGCAGCCATATTTTAGGTCTGTAGGCTTTTGAAAGCAGCTCAGGCTAAAGCAGGATGTTAATGTTCATTTACAGAAAAATATCCAACACACAGGGGCTAGAGGATTTTTTTTCATTCTTTCAAAGATTTATAAATAACTCCTCCATAAATGCAACTGCTTCCTCATTGCAAACTATTCGAAATGATTTCTTCAGTAATTTTTCTTCAGCTACAATGATGACACAGCCAATTTGGACTGCTCTCCCTCTGAAAGCAGTGCTCTGTCATGTTGGTCACTTTCTAGCAAGTGTTAGCCTACTATTAGTGTGAGATAAAGGTTGCTCATTTATTGTAAAAAAGAAATGCCAAAAATAATTTCCCCTGATCAAACTACACTCAGTACTCCATAATGACAAACTGAAAACAGAATTACATAGGATTGCCATTACATGCACAAATTACATAGGAAAACTGAAAGATCACATTGAAGTAAACATTGAAATAAGACACAGCTGCCTCCCATTTCTCTTGATCATCTCTTGAGGTGTTTCCACCCTTTGTTTAGAGTCCACCTTTGGTTAAAATCAGTTGATTGGACACAATTTGGAATGGCGTACACCTCTATTTAAGGTTTCACATATAAGAATGCATATCAGAGCAGCCATTAGGGAGGAACATCAATGAGCTCAGAGACAGGATTGTGTCAAGAAACAGATCTAGGGTGACAAAAATTGCTGCAATGAAGATCACAGTGGCCTCCATAATTTTTAAACAAAAGAAGTTGGCTCTTCCTAGAGCTGGACTGCCCACCTGAATGAGAATAGGATAACAAAAGAACTATGTAATTTGACACTAATTGTAGAGAACATTATTTTAGGGCTATTTTAGTTAGAATTGAGTTAGTAGTGTTACAAGCAGTTGTTTAAAGAATGTTCCCATTAAAACTAACATTTCCTTATTAATCAATAAGAAACATAGATAGATAGATAGATAGATAGATAGATAGATAGATAGATAGATAGATAGATAGATAGATAGATAGATAGATAGATAGATAAAAACATTATTAAATTATGTCATTGCTAACTCATTGATAGCTGCTAATATGTTTAAGACCAGCTTTCAATCACATCGGTCCATTCAAAACATCATCAAATTTTGCATCAGCAAGGCCAATCTCAAAGGGAAATCATATATATATATATATATATATATCCTGTATTGATGATTGGAGAGTCGGACCGTAAAGTCTCTCTAGCGTAGCCCAAAGGTTCTCAATGGGGTTAAGGTTTGAACTCTGGTGGCCAATCCATTTGTGAAAATTATCTCAATTCCTTGAGTTCTCTTTGCAGTGTGCATGTAGAAATGCTCTTATTTTCACTATTAAACATAGTCATAAGTTCTAATGTTGATTTTTTTATAATTTGATTTTACTAAATGTTTCAATCATTCAAGATTTTTTTCCAACCACATTTCTTCATTGAAGATGATGGCCACTATTACCCCTCCAGATTTTAATAATGTGTTGGACAGTTGTTAAACCAATTTTTGTAGTTTCAGCAATCAAACAGAGTAACATTTTTCCAGAACCACAGGATATGTCTTCTGACATGGTTGTTTCACAAATGAGTTACAGTGTGTGTGTGTGTGTGTGTGTGTGTGTGTGTATATAGATATCTTTATCTATATATAGATATATATATGCATACTTAATTTATGTTGACTAAATGAATGCTGTAGGTTACTCCACAAATTAGTCAACTTTTGATTATTTTGCCAAGACAATGCAAAATAACTAAAAATGGCTCCTTCACAGTCAAATTCACTGTAATGAAGAACTATGTTTATATATGTGTGCAAAGATCACTATAGTTGTCAAATAACACAGCCCTTTCCAGGAAATTACTTTGCAAATTATTAGAAAATGATGGACCCATAAAAATGATGACGCCTTTAAATGTTACTGAGTACTGCTTGGCTAGCCCCTTTCAATATTACATTCAAATTGAATTTTATATAGTATGTAGAAATATATATTTTTTCATGATTAGTAAAATGTATGACAGATGGAGAGCAGTATGGTATAGATGACATCCTCAAGTCACTGTGAATACAGAGTGGATTAAATGTGTCATGCAACGTGAAAAGGTTGTAAATGTGAGCTGGAGCTGGGTCAGTGTGGGGGCCAGGGAGAGCAAATGCCCTTCAAGCACTTGAAAATATGATTCCCACTCTAGGGGAGATTTGTCAAGGCAGCATTGATTGGGGTTGTGGTAGGAAGGGTGACATGCTCAACATGCTGAAACAAGCATCTTCTCAGCCTCGAGCAGCAATACCAATATTTCATCCTGATCTCTTTCCAATAGGTAGCCACAACAGCAAACACAGACACACCTGATTTACTGCAGCTTAGAAATGTAATTATAAGTCTTGACAAATAAAATTTCTCATCTGATCATTTGGTCGGTGAGTGTGTTATGGGCATGAATCCCTCATTGACTCTGTGAATTTCTATTTTTCATTTTCTCTGTTTTCTATTTAGGATATCACATTGATTATTGTGGATATAATCAGCAGTCTTGGCAGTGTGATTAGTAAAGACAAACCCAAATGCTTTGCTGCAGTCCTGTCTTTATTGTTTCTGTGGACCACAGAGAAGATCCCACAGCAAACCCAGTCTCTGCACAGAGTTGTTATAATGATGCACTTTAGTTTATCAAATGATGTCACTGTGGTATGATCACAGTTATAGTCCCGGTAGATCCTAGAAATAAGCCAGAGCTCAGCCAAATGCTTCCTAATGAACCATGTGTTTTTTCATGTGTAGCAAAGAGCATATACACACTTGGGTCTAAAAAACCCTACATATGACAGGTTTGTTTTTAATGACCGCACTTTAAACCATGAAAACAAGGGATGCAAATGTGGGGAAAATAAAGTATTATTAATGTGGGAGGCAGATTTTGCTGTCATGGACAGAAAAAAAAGCTAATCTTTTGCTTCTGGGAAGATGATAGTTCTGTCCATGAGAGCCACAAAAAATAGAAGGTCTGCATGACCATAGTGAAAAATAGAGTAGTAATAGTAGACTATAATTTCTTGTATATGATGACAATCCTACATACTGTTAAGTTTGTGATACATACAAGTTTCTTCTTTTCAATATTTTTTCTTTCTGGAAGAGTTAATTCCTTATTATGTAAATAATAAGGTCGCTACAATCAATTTATACAAGGCTCAAGTGAAAGTCACAGTTTGTAAACATATTCCCTTTCTCAGGCCCAGTTGATTGATATGCATGAGTGGGACAATTAAAAAGAAATATGTAGACAATTAAATTAATCGGCACTAATTGCTTCAATCATCAGTTCACCATTTATTTTTTACACAGCATCACAGCCATGAATTTATTCCTCCTCTGTTAAGGGTCCAACGGCAACATAAAATTTCCATTAGCATTAGCTGAGCCAAAAGAAATCTGTATTTTCATTGCTGACTGTTTCTTTTCTTTCTCTGTGCAGGCTTTGCTGCTTATTCCTGTCTGCTTAATATTCATGCTTGAATCCACCAGCAATTCATCAACAAAAAACAAATGAGACTAGAACGATGGACTTTCGACTTTCCACTAATTTTAAAAAGCTGCTTATTTTTTGTGGTAAAATGATCCACTTTAGTATATACACTGCACTATTAAGGGCTTCTCTCAAATCCTGTTGCATCACCCTAAACAACACTATAAAAATAAATATGACATTTTTTTCCCCAGGAGGTTGACCTTGTGAAAGGATATGGACATTCTGCCTGTACCCTTAGAAGTGGCTAGGTTATTTGCTGTTGCTATATAGCCAGCATTAACGTTAACAGCCGTTTACTTATCAGTCTTCCTTTATTAGCACTCACAAAACTCAAATAGCTAATTCAAACCATTTTACCATCGTGCCATTTGATTCATCACTTGAGATACAGCAGTTATCAGACTCATCTCTGTTAGTTATATGAACATGCCAGCCAATGCTCACTGACATCTGAAAGACTGACTGTCCCATAAGGGAGCATAAGACACTTGAGCTGCTGTATGAAAATGCCACTCCTTCGGCTCTACCACCACTTGGAAGATTGGATCATAATTTGTTTTTTCTTCAGCCTAACCACAAGTCTTGTGTACTAAAGCAGGCTGCAATCACCTACTCATTCAGGAACTGGACCACGGAGGCCAGTGAGTCTTTAAAGGACTGTTTTGAGTTCATAGATTGGAATATACTGTTGGAGGCACAGGAAAATTACACAGCAAAGATACTGACCTAGACAATAAATGCAACCAAACTCCTACTACTGCTACTACTACTAAGTTCTGTATGGATACTCTAATAGCAGTAAGAACTGTACAGTGATTTACAAACAAACCCTGAATCACAAGTAATATCAAAACTCTCCTCAAAGAGAAAAATGAGGCCTACGGGGATGGAGACAGGGAGAGGCTCACGTGTGTGCAACATGAGCTGAAGAGGAGATTAAAGCAGGTGAAGGAGGACTACAAAGAGAAACTCGAGGAAGCTGCAGCACAATAACTACAGAGATGTGGGAGGGGATGAAGACCATCACTGACTATATGGAGAGGAACAGCCAGGCAATACCAGGTGATGGGGACAAGGACAACGAGTTCAACCTGTTCTACAAGGGCTTTGACATAGTCTCACCTGCCACTTCTTCGGCTGCAGCTTCTCATATGGAATCTCCTTCACATCCTGAAACTACAGCTGCAACTTTCTTCATGCTGGGGTCAAGCCTTTACAGCAGGGAAGGTGAGGGTGGAGCTCCTGGAAAAGCAACAGGATTGGTCATCATGTCTTGTTCTGGTACTTAAAGTAGGGTGAGATATTTGACCAAAGACCAATGTACCTCACATCACATATTATGAAGATCCTTGCGCAGCTGCCTCTGGACCTTCTGAGGCCACAGGTTGAACATGCACTAGACCCTCGACAGTTTGCCTACAAGGAACATATTGGAGTGGATGATACTGCGCTTTACATGCTCCACCAGGCATATTCTTACTTGGATGAGCCAGGTGGTTACATAAGGATTGTGTCCTTCGATTTCCTTTGATTTTTAAAGTGCATTTAACGCCATCCAAACCCCCCAATTCTTAAAGACAAGCTTGAAGGGATGGGGGTGGATCCCTCCTTCACAGCCTAGATTGTGGATTACCTGACAATACAGTCAAAGCATTTCAGACTGGGTAAGTGCGCGTAAGGGACAGTGATGAGCAGCACTGGGGCTTCACAGAGGACTGTTCTGGCCCCATTCCTGTTCACCCTGTATACAGCAGACTTGCATACAACTCATGAGTCTTGCCACATCCAGAAATACTTGGATGACACAGCTTTTGTGTCTTGTATCAAGAACGGGCAGGAAGAGGATCACAGGGATCTTACAATGTCCTTCAGTGAATGGTGCAACAAGAACTGCCTCCTCCTGAACACCTCCAAGACCAAGATGGTCACTGACTTTCCAAAGTTTAGTTTCACCCTTCAGCCAATCAACACTCAAGGGAAGATCATTGAGGTGGTGCACACTTATAAATACCTAAGTGTGCAGCTGGACAGTAAACTGGAGTGGTCTATGAACACAGACACTATCTAACAAAGGGAGCAGAGCTCTTTTTTCAGAAAGCTCAGGTCTTTTGACAACTGCAGTGATATGCTGCATGTTTTATCAGATGAGGCCAGTGTCCTTTTTTACGCAGCAGTCTTTTGGGGCAGCAGCATTAGACAAGAACACAAGGAGACTGGACAAGCTGGTCAATAAAGGTGGGTCTGTGTTTGGCAGGAGCCTGGACTCACTCAGGACTGTTGATGAGTTACACATGCACGGTAAGATGCAAGCCATCTTGGACAACACCTACCACCCTCTTCATTCACAACATTCTGGCAGGGCAGAGGAGCAGCTACAGCCAACGTCTCATCTGGCTGTGCTGCAGGACTGAGTAGTTCAGGAGATCCTTTGTCCCCACTGCCATCAGATTCTATAACACCTCAGCCAGAGGACGTGCCTCATGAACTGAACTACTTCATTTATAAATATCATTGCTATTATCATTATTATCATCATCACTACTAATGAGCTGCTAGACACCCGAATTACCCCCGGGGGAATAATCTATCTATCTATTTATAAGGATTCAGTACATCTGTAATCCACTATATACAGACTTGATATCACAGTTACAGAGATATATGGATGCATTAGGTTCAAAGTGAACCATGACACCAGATCACAAATTAGTTTGACTAGCAATTCCGAACTACATACATCACTATCAAAACACCTTTCAAGTTCATTTATACAAGAGACAACAGTCAACTGTAATAAATTTTACCACATTGTTCATAATATGATAGCTCCACATTTGACATTCTTGGGTGTATAAAACCAATGGTGACAATATTACAAACTAATGAGCAGGTCTGATTTTTGATTATGTTGGATGTTTCCACCAAAGTGATGGAGCACTTTGATTGGTCAGGTATTCAAATTGCTGGATTACACAAAGCTAAAATGTTCCTGTCTGTTCTTAAATTTGCACAAACCTCACCTCCTTGCTTTTGTTTTTGTAATGTCCCATAGTTTGAACTACATGACAACACACTTTTTAGGCTTATCAATATTGTAGTGTACATACATAATTATAGATCACACACCCTGTGTCTGTGTGTTGTATAGGGCTCTACTGTAGTATGAATGGACTTCTCTAATTCCTGAATATACATATCTTAATGAACTATGAATGAACATGACTATTTTTACAGTATACTAGATGACATGCATGTGGGCAGAGAACATGTTGCAAATATATCAGGTACATTTCAAAACCAGTCAGCCAATGTGGAGAATTTCAGCTCTGTGGAGAGCAACCAACACACAAACACACAAACAGCACACTCACTGCCACTGAGGATGACAACTTAATGAAACCCACCTGGTGGTGATGAAGCCTGAACCCCTCTTTGATTAATCAAGCTCTTGCAGAGAGGATAAGTTTAGTATTCCTTGTGCCTCCTCTCCCGATTTTACCTAACCGGTCAGCATTTTATATATATGTGTGTGTGTGTGTGTATTTATTATCTGTGTCCTTTCATTTATCATTCATTTGATTTGGGTATTTCCTTTTATTTCATTCCTAAAATATAAATGAAATACTTTGCAAGGGCGTCATGGTTCAGCAGTCCTGTGGATTGCTGCTCCGAGTCCAACGGCACATTCTGTCGGTTATCACAGTAGACATTAATCCCCTGAATTTCAGGGTCTCAAACCTCACCTTGGACAAATGAAAGAATGGATGATAAGGATGTCCTGAGAGAATCCTGCTTACTCTGAATCCTGCTTTGCTTGCTGGCATTTTAACGCCACTGAATCAAATATGGGCCTGAACTGCCTGGAAAAAAGGGGTTGTCTGTGTTTCCTTCCTGTCTGGGTTCCTGCTAAACTTCACTACACCCTTAAGTCAAAGTATGACACAGCAACACAGGAGAAGAAACTTATGCAGTATCTATACATAAAAATGCATAAAATGCTACTAACTGCTACCATTTGTCTAATGCTGAAACAATTGGTCAAGAAACAGAAATTATAGTAATAATCACTTTGTGTTGGTAAATAATAGATTTCATGTTTGTAAATTAAATATCTTTGGCTTTTGGTCTTTTGAATGGATGAAACAAGCATTTTAAAAGACACTACCATGTGGGAAACTGTTAGCAGCATTTATTCTGTTTTCTTTATCCTCACAATGAATAGACTAAATCAGGGCCCCAACCAGGGGTCTCAACATGAGTCACGAAGCATCACAACATGATTATTGATGAAGAAACCAGAAATTGTTCCACAGTTTTTTTGAAAACTTTCATCTCATCTTTGCTAATTTATAGTGATTTATTTAATAATTTGACCTGCTCAGACTCACAGAATTAAAAATAATCACCCGGTAGAACTACCAGCGACGAGTTTGTGTTGGCATTGTTTTGTCACGATTAATACATTATTTTAAAATAATTGATAGATCAAGCAGCTCTAATTTTGTCCACGTAATATGTTTCAATCATGATTTGAATCTGACAGCTGGTAATTCACACCGCTGTCTGCATGTCAAGATTCTTCACAGCTGATAACAGCAAAGGCGAATGTACTGTGGCTACGAGGTTACAACTGTGTGCAGCACTAATGACAGAAAAGTACTCCCTTAAGTGTTTCGTTCAGTTCGCTATCTAGGCAAAGTAAGTTTCAGAGAGAAGCACTCCAGCTTCTGGCAGAAAAACAGGCTCAAGCCGCAAATTCATGTTCAGCAGTTTGGTCGGTCCCTGAAAGAGGATGATAATGGAAATCACTTTTCTTAGAAGAATCTATTCTTCAATGGATTGAGTATTCATGGCAACTGTTTGAGAGACAGGTGTGTGCTTCACTGTTGACAGACTGTTGTGTTCATGAGTGACAGACAAATAAAAACAACATCAACAGGTGTCTAATGCAGCTCACGATGGCCTGTAATTTACAGAGAGACAAGGTTACTTTCCCATTGTAGAGCTGAAGAGCTAACGTACCTATCATGATGATAAACACTATAATAATGCTGCTGCTTTATTGTTTGCTTTTTGGCTTGACAAAAAAAGGGAGCTAGGGTACAAAAGTAACCTATTTCTGTACTACAGACTAGTTAGTGTGTTTTTGAACTGGCATTACTGTGGTTCAGTTGATGTGAAAGCTATTTTGTTGCACCTCTGACAGGTGACCTCCAACCTCCACACTGCATTAAATGTGGTGTGCAGTAAATCTCAGCCAACATTACTTTAGTTATAGTTTCTAGTAGTAAATCATTTTACAACCCATGACTTCCTACACAGTGATAAATAAATATCTGAAACATTTTGGCAGGAAACATGCAGTGCAGCTGTCCACTTAAAATAAAGTCTTTAAGCTCATAAGCTTTTTTTCTGATGAATTGTGATAACTATATTACAGGATCCCTTGGTAATGCATTTCATAGCAAAAGTAAAATTGATTAAAATTAAAATCCTTTACATATACATTGCAGTGTCCTAGTGAAGAGTTGCAGTACACTAATTGCACCTTGTTTACTTCTGCCTCCAACACCGATGATGATGATATTGGGTTGTAAATATTGTAATGATTGTATGCATATATGATCACTTCCCGTGGTTAGAGACATTCGGCCTATTATTTCTGGTTGGTCTGAGCTATGATTGTGTCAACAACCTCTCTCAAAGTATAACATTTCAAATAACAGACACTCACACATTGACTCAGTCTTTGTTTCAATATCAGAGGGAATGATAAGAACATGGCCATCTGCCAGTGATGCTAAGCTCCGCACAAAATCAATATTAAAGGCCTAAAATGCAATTTGACACAACAACATAACACTATAAAATAATCTTAGCCTACAGCAGCAGTGATCCACAGCACCGCCATTACTACCAATAGAACATTAGTTATAACAATATAGTGCTCATAAATGAATAACAGGAACAGAGCAGTCACAGTATGGCTTTCAGTAATAATTTTCTGGAAAAATGTTGATGTTTATTTTTGAAAAGGTGGATTTCACAGTGGTCACTCATGTGTTCAATATAATAGTCCATGGATAAATTCATTTTTAGCAGTGTTGCCTTTTCTGCCCCACAAGGCTTCATGAAATAGGTCTCATTTCTTTTGTCTGTCTTATAGGCTCAGTGGTAGATATCACAGCCACTGAGGGGAAACAATGAGGGTTTTGTTATTACGTTAGATGATTTTTTTTCCCTCACCAGTAGTGGGATCACTGTCTGTATAAGCAGATGTGGGTGCACGGTGTCAAAACCCCTGAAAAAAGACACTTCTGCCCCCAGCAAATGCGCTCCACCACCCCTGCTCTCTCATCAACACCCCTCGCTAGTCCTTTTTTTAAATTTTATTCCCAGCTGTCAACCCCCAGAACCATCACAACCTTTCACCCTACCAGAGGCAACCACACACTGCCGGGCTCCACGGGCTATCAAGCTGACATGGACATGACATGGTGACATTGGTGCACACATGGACAACATGTGTGCACCAATTTCCCCACTATAAGCTTCCACTTAAAACTGAAAGACCAGCCCTACCATTACATTTCACACAGGAGCGGCATGCAACCAGCTCCCATTGCGAACATGTACACCTGTCCAGCTACTCCCTGAAAATGTTAATGCTGTGCAATTGTGTTGATGGACGAGACCAATGACCAAGTTGAATGTTGAATCAAGCTGAGTTTACTAAAATAATTTTGTATTCCACTATTATGCTGAGCGAGGCCTGTAGATTTTTCTGCTGTACCACGCAGGGTCGCCCCACCTGTTTGTAATTGAATATCACAGCTTTACTCAGCACAAGAGAGCAAATCTATGGTATCTCAATTAATGGGTAGGTGATATTTTATTCATGGATAGATTATTTTTAAAGTTCTCCTTTTGCTCCACAGTGAGGTCTGGCTGAAGGGTCAGAGCTTAATTTTCTTGTTCAAGCACACTACATCAAAGGCAGATGCTCACCAGCACCACCAGGATCTCACACTCAAGGACAGTCTTCTCATTGTATGACCCTGCTGCCCATGAGGCGCATGTGTCACACAGTGGCTGTACTGGCTATAATTAGTATATATGCACATGATTTCAAATGCAAGACTTTCCCTGATACACAATGAGCTGTCATGACCAATTACCATGGTGTCGTATATCAGTTAAAAGTTGGCTGACTACCCCTCACATTCCTTGGCAAGGCCCTAATGCCAATTTGTGAAAAATCTCTGGCAGGTCTGGAGGAGCTCCTTGACTCACAACAATCCTAATCTAGGGCCTTGAGGGAGGCAGGGTAGGGATGAAGAGGGGAAAGGGACATGCTGAATGGATGCTAGAGTGGACTCGAGTGTGAGGTCACAAAAACTGTTAACAGTCCAGGCACTTGGCTCGCTGCTGTATGTCATAGCTCTGTACCCACCACTGCAATTTTATTTCCCAGTGGCCTCAATTTGTCAAAAGGGATTCTGTGCGTGTCAGGACTTCCCCTCATAACTAAGGGCAGTCTAGTTGTGATATAGAGAGAGGCCTAAACAGCTGCAGTGAAACTACTCTAATGCTAACACCCCTCTACTTAAGACAGAATAATCACTGTCAGACAACTGCGTTTCCTCTGCCCCCTCCCTCTCCCACTCTCTAAGTTGCTTCAGGGGGTTGGTGTGTCATGCCCAGCATAAATAGAAAACAGCATTTCCATCTGTCTGGTAAACAAGCTGGCTAAGCTGTCACCTCAGTTCACCCATTTTGGATATTTCCCATAGATGAGGATATTCAGATGCTTTACGCTCCACACGAGCAGTTACCAAATCAAGCCGTAATGTTAATTCCGTCAAAAGCAAGCGCTATGTTTACATTTTAAATGGAACAGAGCACAATGGAGTGCCAAGACTTATAAAGGGGCAGAAACTATTCATCTCACTTGAATTGAAATAGAAATTGTTAATCTTTGATAGAAAAATAAAAATTTAAACATGCTTCAAACACAAACTCACTTTTATGTGTCACTTGTTTACTGCATCTCGAAAGCCTTTGAATGACTTTCCTTTGATACACCACACCATGCTTTTCTGTGGGTGATGAGGTAAAAGAGATCAACATGATCACGATGAATCAGTGCAGACGCAGACATTTTGGGATTGAAATTAGAATACTCGATTGTTTGCACTCTTTGGGAAATGATAGCATATTGTCAGTTTGCAGTTTTAAACTTAACAGCTCATGACTTAATATAATGGGTTACTTTTATACCAAAAATGACTAAAATAGCCGAAAATGTCTGTCCATATAGAAAGCACCAGTACTAATATGAAAAAAAAAAAAATAGATGCTATACTACTACAGGAAAACATTTTTGAAAAGCTGCACAGTGAAATGAAAAATAAGAAATTATAGAAATATTGTAGCAAAGCAAAATAGCTTTCTCTTTCACTCTCTCTCTCAAACACACACACACACACACACAGATACACAAAATAATAAATATTGCAAGTGAAGGGTTCATTACAACTAGATTTTGTGTAATTTATGCAGCCATATTATAATGGATGATTATGAAATTGAAAGTTATTCAACACCTGAAAAGGTTCCAGCTGAGATTGGAGTCAACTGTGATTGGATTATTAATGCAACTTCAACCAGTACTTTGTGTTTACAATTGCATGAATGGGAAAAAACAAACAAACAAACAAAAAAACACTTACTGAATTGTAAATACTTGTTAAAATTTTTGAGAAATGCTATCATGTTAATGCCAGGCACACAACTTAAATGTCTACAAACAACAAGCAACAAAAGTCCTGGCCATCATTGCATTAGACTTATAGTCCATGTTATTCTTCAAAGGAGCAGTGTGGCAATATACTGGCATTTAAAAAATAAAACATGATAATATCATGATGACAGATGTTAGGCGTTGTAATTCTACACTTACATTAGCATCTAAAACACATAATAAACTAAAGTAAAGATGAATTTTGACAGCATTATTATTTTCATATTTTCTACAGATAGAAAATTGTTTTCACCATGATAATCTTGTAGTGAAAATCTGATATTGAGCCAAAACTCTCATTGAAGAAATTGTCAATAAAATCAGTTAGTCACCTACTCTATGCTTTCTATGGGCTTCTAGTTTGCTAATATAACAGTCAGCAGACACTCGAGAACTGGACAAAATTGGACCAACTGACTGGTGTCAAATCTGTGATCAACAATGAGTATTTAATTCTGTGAGCCCATGAGCCATCACTTAAGACTCATACATAATTCTGCATACTGTTTACACACAGATACATCCATGGATGTGCACACACGCACACAGACACACACACAAAAAGGCAGATACACACCTCTTGCCTCCTGTCAAATTAGTTTACGGCTTCATAAAAGAGGCGCAAATAAACAGTGATAGCTGCAACAAGAGCTGTAAAAACCGACAGCTGTGTTGATATCTCTGTCAGGAGACAACTCCACTGCAGACATGACGCTGTTCTCTTTGCACAACTTATTAGCCAAAGTAATCATTTAACAATGCTGCAGGTAATCAGTGCAGACAGGATCATATGGTCAACTATTTCAGATGCTGTCTACTGGAACATGACCTGAATTTTCAACATCAATGTATTGCTTTTCCAAAACCAAAAAAAAAAAAAAAAACACAAAAAAACAAAACTGTTTGCTTTCAGGATACCAATTGTGTAATGCAAAGAGGAACAGATTTAATTTTGTTTGTTGGGGGGAAAAAAATCAGTATGTTGCGCATACATTTCCTCTCGACACCAGAGTAATTTTTGCCATGTGAAATCAAATCTATTTCTCATTACAGAGGCAGCGTTTGAAAGGCGCAGTGTTGCATATCCATGAGACAATGTCAGACTGTTTTGAATCAAAGTCATTGTCTGATATTTGCTCTCAGAGATAAAAAAAAAAAACAAAACAAAACTAACTTCACTAAAGGCTAACTTTTCAGATGCAAAGCTGCACAGCCTCAGTGTGATAAAGTCATTTTTCTTGGGTTAAATGCTGTGACCAAACAAACGTGAGATAAAGGACTGAAATTCTTTTGTTTTAACAGCAGCAAAACAAAGCTCAATCCTCAAATGCCAAAACAAACTTAAGTTTACTATTTATCTCAGATATTCTCCCCAGTGGACTGGATTCATGGTGAGATTAATGCAGGACTTAAGTGGGTCAGAGGAATATTGGTATCCTGCATTTTATTTTCATTTGTTTGATCAAAGATGTTACATCCAGTCTAGACAGGAAATACACTCTCATGCCTCACACTGAACGGTAAGGAAGGAAACTGAGGAAAAAGAGCTCTCCCTTATTCCAAAAATAGACGATTAGCTGTTGCTGCAGATAAGGTGTCACCCTGTGAATACAGCACTCAATTTTGTTTCAGTGGTGGTCCTGTATCTTCTGAAAGACACGATGTAGAGCCACTTCTCTTAACATGACATTTATTTATCTGCTGACCTTTCTTATACCCAGGATAACTTCTCGAGAGTAACTTTTGTTGTTCCACCCTTAAATGTTTCCAGATGCTACACTGAATCATCCATTAACAACATCTTGTAGTAAGTGCTGAGCACAGGCATCCCATCAACCCAAACCAAGTAGGAAACCTATGGCCTTGTCAGTGTCACATACTGACTCTGGTATCAAATTGAAGATGCAAACACGTCTATATTTGTATTTTTTAACAGTTACGAACAGCAAATAGCTTTTAGGTCATTTCACTCTGAAAGCAGAATGAAAAGACAGAATTTATGAAGCAATGCGCTTTGATCTTGGTGTGTTGTCCTCATTTTACAGGAAACACCTGCCTCAAACACATTTAGGGAGATTAGGAGTGAGCTTGTTATCTTTCCACTCCATGCTTGTGTCTTTTACAGGACTGGAATTTCAATGCAGGACCAGACACTGTGAAACTGTTCCCACAACCAGCAGAACACAGACGTCGTTCACTTGTTGCTGAAATGTTGTTCAGCTACATCAAGGACCTGCTCACACTGATAAATCTGAGCTGAAGTGTTGTGGTTACAACCACAGGTTAGCAGTAAAGTGCAATTAAAAAGCTGAATCTGAATCTCTTAATTAATAAAAAGTTAAAATTGAACCGTCATTTATCTTATTCAGCGTTTTCTAGGTACATTTACATACTTCTGAACAATTTAATCTAGTGTATGCTCAAAATTGAGTTTAACTTGGCGATTCTAATATTCATGCCGAACCGAAAACAACAATGAACACGCATCAACGGTTTCATCTATAAAAGATTCCTTGAATGTTTGGGATATATGCGGAGCCATTTTTCTGCAGGAAGGAGCATTACTCCTCACAATCATAAAGTTTGCACTGAATAAATACTTGGAGCTTGCAACATTGTCTTATTGATGTGCAGAATATACACGGGTAGGCGGAAAATCCCAAACCAAATTTCAGTGAGACGGATTGTGATCTCATCATCAAGGAAAAGCGATGGCTGAGATTGATTGTGCTGCGTCTTTTACAAGTAAAAAAATGCATTCTCTTGGCAGCCCACATTGTGGATTTCTCATAGGAAAATCATTCTTTGCTCTGAAAATAATACATTTATGGCTGTGTACATTTGCTCCAGGCTAGTGTGTGTCAGCCAGCAATCTTTAAAGTGTATGGTGGTGTTTTATGGTGTTAGTTTGACAGAGGTGTAGTTAAACCTGCTGCCAAATTTGCTGACCTATAAACCATGTTGTCTGTTTGTTAAAGTTATTTGTTATCTGCCATTATCTTCCTGTAAAATGCACACACACCACACACACACTCCCACTGTCACTATGCAGAGTGTGTAAAAAAAAAAAGGGGCAAAGTATCAGAAGAGCATAAACAATCAGCTATCTCATTCCTGCAGCCTATCTGTCAGTCTTATCTGTGTCTTCCAACTACAACGATGTAAATGATATCACACTGGACCCTGCCAATAGTTAGAGCACATCAGCTGAACATGGCCCATGCTTTGTAGATCTCATTTGATTTTCACTGCTGATAGTGGATGCGGCAATTTATGCCAGTGCTCATTCAAGTAGATGGAGATCAAAGAACCTCTTCCTACCCCTCCCTTCACTCCCATCTCTGGTTTCATCAGATCTGCGACAGGACTCCTTACAGAGGCTTCCTGATTCACCCACTGAATCATCAGGGTCAAAATCCATTTCTGTGGAGTAAATGGGCACTGAAAAGTTGAAGTTTAAAAGAAATTTGCATGTATTTGCATGTTTATCAAGCATGGCAAAATTAGTTCTTCCAATCTTTTCTGATAATACCCGATTGCATGAAAAAAAAAAGAAAAAAAAAAGCAACGCGACATATTATTTTCCTCCCCAGAACGTGCAAAGACAGACTGAGTGATCATTATCATTTTCAGGTGTTGGTGAGGTATATGTTGCATCAGTTTAAACAGATAAACATGCATTCACAGTGCAGCTATGGAGCTATGGGCAAGGTTATTTCGTCTTAAATATCAGTTTAGGTCAACAACTAATGCATTAGAAGTCACCAAAGGGGAACGGCAGACACTCTCAAATCAATTTTTGCTGTCATGTAACATCTATCCATAATGGATTGAGCACAAATTGGTATACTTTATTTATTACTCAATTTGTTTTTGCATTATCCCTGACAGACAATTCATTATTGCTCTTTTGTTTTATCAATTCTGCTGCACTGTAAGAAAATTTGAATATTACTACAAACACCTTTCGCTAAGAGCAAGTCCACAAGAAACAACTGACATTGGATATACTTAACCATCAGTACTACTCTAATTTTCTTTTTACAAGAAAACAATATTTCTTTTTGAAAAAAAGTAATGCCAGCAGTGTTTATGGCAGGTACCAATCTCAGACTCAGACCAGATTTGACAACATTTGAAATAGGAGTTGGGAATGAAAATGCCATGTCGGACACAGTATGAGGTACTGTACGTAGCAGATTATACACTATACAATGTTCTGCATCAGTGGTTCAAAGCCAAACCCCTTAAAATGACACAAACTTGTGGCCAACCACCAAGCTAAGAGCCATCGTTCTACATCTTACATGTTTGCTTGGTTTATATCATCTACATTCCACCCCATGTCAATCTGTGAGAGACGTGAATTGCTACTGTGAGTCCAACAACCTTGCTGTGTTATTGTTATTTACAAGCTCATTACAGCTTCACCATGACAATCCTAATTTCTTGAAGAAAGCAAATAAAGTGCAACAAAAAGCAGCAACAATCGGTTTCAATGAGAACACGTAACACAATCATGGTAATTCTCCAAGGTGGTGTGTTGCAGACAGATTTTTATCAACCCTTTCAAAGTGATCTTGTAATCAATGAATATACATGAGCTGCAATTTGTTTCTACTACTGCAAAGGAAACACAGAAAGATGTCCAGTAATATTGTACTGTTGATATGATTATCTTATGCAGCCAAGGAACAAAACAAATGGCCATCTATGACAGCATTCATGGAGGTATTATTAATTCCCCATGTACATGAACAAAGCCAAGGCCAAATATGCAGAAAAATGATGTTCAGCATTAGCCTAATTACTGAAATGGTGAATGTTGCTGTAATTTATTAATAACTGTAAAAATATGCAGATGAATATTCATTAATGCCTTTGTGATGAAACATCTGTGAAGTCTTTTACAGTCAGCCTCTGTTCTTCCTTGGAGCAGATGCTCAAGTACTTTAGTCAACAAAGAACACCTCAGGAAGGGAAAAAACAAACAAATGTGCCAAATGTTTTATCAGATCTTCAATAGGAGAGCTTATAGAAAGCAGAGACGGTGCATCAGACAATGTGTAGCCAAATAGTCTCACTGGACAACAGAGAAGCTGCTCCAGAATATCATGCAGTGAGGTAATTCACAGAGCACTGATGAAGACAAGGCACCATGATTTAGCTTCCCATTAGTACACATATACACACACCTTCATCTCTGCACACAAACACTCAGTTATTTTCCAGCATTATTCTGTTGGAGAAATTGCACCCTACGAAACAAGCACTTTTTGATCGCCCTAAATGTGGCAGTTGGAGGCAGGTAATAGCTGTGTTATTCAGCTCTTTAGCGCCAACTCAAAATGGAGCAACTTCTTTTTTTATTCTGTAAAAATATAATGATGTGCCTATATAAAAAGAAAATAGATTTTATACCACCAATATGAACAGTAAACTATTAACCTTACCTTTGTATTTCTGGCTTTTATAGTTGCAATATGGGGCACAACTACTCAGCTGTTTTCCAATTTCCACTGATGCCTCAGACCTATTTTCTTTTTTCTACAAACTTTTTCATCTCACACCTACTTCAAGCAATACTTGATTAAAGATAGAATATAAAAATGGAAACAAAACAAAAATGGAAGAATGATTTATTTGTTTTTCTTTTTCTAAGTATGAAGAAAAGCCTGTATTTTGCTTTCAGGTCCTTCTCTAAACTTGTTCTGTGGTGTCTGTCGTATACAGCTCAACCTTAAACAGTGCCGGTTTACTATTTCTATATTTAACCAAACCACAACCTTCACCTATGAACTTAACCAAGCCATGATTTTTTCCTGACCTGCCCTTTTCTCATTATTATTAAAGCGTCTTTGTGTCCTAAGGCTAACCATACAAGGGAAACAGGTTGAAAACACTAATTTCAAGAAAATAACACTTTCTGGGTGAGAAAATAACATGCCACTAAGCAGATTAAACAACAGTTTTGCAGTATTAACATGTAAATCAAAGGAGAGGAGGTTGTAATTGAAGGGGAATACATGAAACAATAAGGGAAAAAAATGCAAACTAAAAAAAAAAAACGAATTTAAATTGTGAGGTTAAGTTTAGTTTTTAATGCCATTTATTGACAATTGTGTTATAAGAAAGTACCAGCAATGACAAAGCCATTGCTCTATTTTAGCATCTTTAAAAGCTTTGACCCTACACAGTTCTCCTGCTTCTGACTTAGCCATAAACAGAAGACCATTATTCATATTTGAGCCCAAGGCTAACCCCTTTCATAAACCTGTGTCATGTTGTCAACAAACTAACATTTAAGGTCCCTGAAAATCCTGTATTACAATGTCCTATCAGTACACCTGCTAGAGGGCATGTTGCAGCTGCAGACCCTAGAGACTCTGACTGCGTGCCACATTTTAAAGGATACAAAGCAGCTGAATAAAAGAGGAGATCTGTGGTCTCACTGTCAAGGTGTGGTGACCCGTAGAACATGTATCATAACTGATTTTCTTTCTTTATCCTCTTGGTTATCCTTTCCTGAAAGCTGTAAATGATGTGTGGGCCAGGGCTTATCCAGACCCACATCTAGAAACCAGCCACTGCAACGGGGCTTATGGAGATAATCAAGAGTCTTGATTCACTAACACCACCTAGACTAGGCTTATCAGGCTCTGCAGATGCTGTTACCAAAAGCTATCATTCTTCCTCTGGTTGTGTATCTTTAGCAGGTTTTAGAGGGTGATGTAGTAATGAGAAGCTTGACTGTAAATGGTTATTTTACTGTCCAGCTTACACTGGTTTTTACCAGAACCTCAAGTAACCTCAGTGATTTACACATGTTAGGCACTGGACTGGATTTTAAATGATATAATTAGGTGGTTAATAATAGACAATATACAAACAAACAATTCATTATCACACTTTGAAATATAGCAACTCATAATATTTCATAGCCTCTCTATTAACATTCAGCGTATGATAGAGATAATTCTTGAATAAGTACATCTGCCATGGTTGCATCCTTTCGACTGAAATTCACACTTAAAAGCAGAACTCCTAATGCATATATATATTTATCTAAATCACCCAGTCAGCCAAATTTCCACAAAGGATTTAGACTGTGTGGATGAACCTGGTCCTTGATTTTTGTTAACGCAAGAGTGAAAGGCCTCTTTACTATAAATTCACTCACTTGCCATTTGAGTCCAATACAACTCTGCTTTGCTGATCTTTGTCCATCATGTTGTCTCCTTAGTAAATACTGTAACTGTCTTTAGTCTACACAGAGGGAACATTTACTTAGGGCACTAAAATGTTACCTGTAGGTCAGATTATGGCGACTTCCTATTTTGAAGTGATTGCCATCAAAAAGCATGTGGACAGATGCTTGTACAAGATACTGTACCTGACGTTGGTAATTTCTGGCATTTTAACTATAGAAAGCCTTGAGCATTTTGATTTGATCCAGCTTTGTTTTTACTCATGAATGAAGATAAATAATCTTGTTGCTTTGATGGCAGTCCATGATCAACAAATCTCTTTTGCTTAAAGGACTCCAATTACTAAATGTTCAACATTTCTAAATGAAGATAAAATTTAGTTCAGGGAAGGAACACACAGACACAGTAAGTCACGGAAATAAATTCCTCTGCCAAGTAAAATCACACACTCACAGCATCACACAAGGAAGGGAGGAGACAGAGGCCAAAACTACAGTGATTATGGCCTCCAAAAGCTGAGGAGAGTGGTGATTATAAAGATCATATTACAGGGCTTCACAGTGTCTCAGAACTTCCTTGCTGACTCGACTGGTCCCAAAATGAGACCGCAGCATTTGATCTTCCAGCCTAGAATATGCCGTGGGCATTAGGGGTAGGTTGTGATGTGAAAGTGAAGTAAAGTGAAGACAGAACAGATAAAGATGTAGTGTATCTGCACCACAGAGCCCTGACTGCAATATTGTTTTACTATTTAAGCATCACTGAAGCATGATAAAATGGTTTGTTCTGTTTCAGGATGGTGGTGTCCTCATGAAAAGAAGTATCTCCCAAGTTGGGGGTTTATCTTTATCACACCAAAGGTTAACATCACCCCTTTAATTTCCTTGGGGCAGAGAGTTAAATTTGCTACAACAATGACAAGAGATTTATAAAGGGTTCTGTGTGTAATCACTTTAATGAAAATATTAAATGGGAATGACATGAGGTCTAAGACTGGAGGCTCTGATGTCTCTGACTCACCGATGTAGACCAGGGCTCTGACTCCCTGCAGCTGTTTTGGTTCTCTGAAAGTACAAAGTTTGGAAATCAAACACTGTTTTTCTCTTTAGGTTTTCACTTACATCTTGAATTCATTAATACAGTAGCTTGGATTATTTACAAAATATTCCATTTCAATGCAACTCAGAAAATAAAAGGGAACATTGCAAGTTAAATTTTTTAGAAAGTTTTAATTTAGAGTATAAATTTAATAATATTTGCCACATTTGGTTTCTTTCCAAGCCAGAATTTTACTTGACAACTGAGTCATGAATTACAGCTCACTTGTCAGGTGACTTGTCAAAAACATGGAACAAAATGGCTGGCAACAAGTGATATACAAATATAGAATCTGAAAACTCAATATTTGTAATCAGCAAGATGTTACAAATGAGCAACAAGTGGGCAGATGTGAGGAAAATTTCCACAAAATTTGACTGCCATCAAAGCAAGAAGATTTATTTTCCATCAGTAAAACTGATCATTCATGAGTAAAAATGAAGCTGAACCAAAGGAGCAAGAATACCACTAAAAGTGCAGGTAAGTATATCCCTTTCTCTTTTAAATGCTCAAGGCTTTCTATTGTTAAAAAGGCCAGAAATCACCAATATGAGGTACAGTATCTCGCAACACAAGCGTCCATCCAAATACTGAGCTTCTTCACTTTGATGGCAATCACTTCAAAACAGGAGGTAGCCATAATCTGACCAACAGGTAGCACTTTGGAGCTGTAAATATAATGTTTCTTCTGTGTAGAGTCACAGATCACAGACAGAAGTATTTGCAACTGTCTTTCAAATTTACCATTTAATTGTAAGAGTTTCCACATAAACATAGTTACAGTATTTACTGCTTAGACAACATGATGGACAAAGAACATCAAAATAAAGTTGAAAAGGATCAGAAGTGTTTGTGTTGTGCATTTTTCAAGTAATATTTTAGTCTCATAGTATTATCTCATTAAGGAGTAAAAAAAAAAAAAAAGAATATATAAATTTGTAATCTGGTTCAGTTCAATCTGCTTAATCTAGTTCTACAACACTGACAGGTTCTTTATTTTAGCACAATGCAGCTATGAATTTGAATACCATGAATATTCACTTGTAGAGAGCAGTAATCACCGCAAACACTCATTCTGAGGGATTAGTAGCTCCCCATCGTGAGTTATTTCCCACTGACACCAAACTGATCAAAGTACAGAAGCATGAATATTAAGTCAAAATGAACACACAATGGTTCTGGTGGTTCTGCACTGACAGTAGATTTTTGAGCATTACAGAGAATTAATTATCACTTCAAGAAATCTGAGCAATCTGACCTACATTCACTAATGCAATGACTTCTGGGATGACAACACCTCTTTCCACAGTTCTCACCCAGTAGATAGCAAGATAGCAACGTTCATCTTGTGATATGCAAAGCTCTGTGCATAACTATAATCCTGACGGAGGACTTAAAGGAAAGTCAGAAATGCCTTCTAGATATTTTTCTCTACACAATGACTTCACAGGATCAATATGCTAATTGAGATAAGCATTGACCTTACACTGCAGGAAATGACAGGACTGAATCCAGCCTAGAACAGGCCACATTACAGTGGAAAACTGATATGCAAGTCTTCTCAATATTCTGCTGTTCTATACATGTTGCACTATATGTTTTAAATAGGGAGCATGAAACCTAGTTTTAGAGTTTAGGTACTGTGTGAGAGGCCCTTGGATTGCTGTAATATCGTCTCCTCTCTGCACAAAACAGTAGCCACAATGGAAATGCTGAGACAAGTATGAGTGACCTAATCACATTTTATTTTAAAAGGTTATCTTTTCTCCATCTCCTGGGCCCCTTGCCAGCTCGAGACCACCAGGTGCCCCATCTCCCCTCTTTAAGACAGCCAATGTGGCTTATTTTACAAGACATTTAGAAATGTCACAGTCATTAACAGTCGAAAATGTAACCCAACGTGTCTTCTTCAGGGAAAAAAAAAAAAAAAAAGACAGGCTGGCCCACATGATGTGATATTGTAGATTTTACAGTACATTACTCAATGAATTTCCTAATTCATCTGTAACAGCCATTATTAGCCATCTTTATACAGCAAAAGCCATATCAAATCCAAGCTTGGATAACATTATAATTTGGCACACACAATATCAGTGTTGTGGCAGGAGGCCTGCTTCAACCTATTTTTTCCTGAAGAATTCAATTTGTTATTATGCCACATGTGAATACTGCCCGTGAATTATAGCGTCCTTCCCTTGAGCACATGTATAAACACGATCATTTATACCTGTAAATGGCTTGCTGGTGACACATTTCTGACCATGATTTGTGCTGTGATGCTGCTGTCTAATTCTGTGCTTATGTAAGACAAGCCAAAAAAAAAATATATTCATTCCCTCCAGATAGTAAAATCACAATTTAGGTAACTCCCCCGTCACCGCTGCAACTATCCCACACTAAAACTATCAAATATAAATTGTTCCTACTGCTTTACTTAAAGGGTTGGGAATATAATTTCATGATACATGATTCAGGACTATAGTGTGGTGCAACAAGCAACAACAAACATAGATAGAAGTGACATATCCATTACGTCTGCCTGATGCAGGGAAGTGACCTTTGAAACTCATTCTATTCCAGCACACGGATGAGAAAGGAGAGCACGAATTCCTCCTTTTATCAATCAAATGTTCTGCATGTTTGTGAGGTCTCACCCTGAAGAACCATCCAACAGAATTACTATTATGATTTTTTTTTTTTTTTTTTTTTTTTTAAACTCTGCAACCCATTTTCATTCACCAAAAGCAATTCATTTTGCCAGCTATTGTTTGCTAATTCAGATACATGCAGTGGTCTATATCATATTCTATCTAGAGAAATGTGGGGGACAGATGCAGACCTAATGTGCAAGCCAGAAAGGATAAACCCGATCAAAGTGAAACAGTCAAATCTCTGCATGAGGCTGCAGTGTGTATATGTTGACTCAAATGAATGTAAGTGAGATGTTGTACTGCCCTAAAAACAGTTTATCTTTCGTATTTGCAACTGTCTTTCAAATTTACCATTTAATTGTGAGTTTCCACATAAATTGAATCCCTAGTGAGGTTGAATACAGTGCATATTAAATGGAAATCCCAAGAATGATATTTTGAGTGTGAACTTGGCTTGAGGTTTCACCACCAATTAAGAGAAAATCAGCCAACGCAGGGATTTGCTGCATTTAATCAGCTGACTTGAAGGGCTGGTTGTTTTGAATCGCAGAAGCAAGGCCAAGAGGTAATTTGACTAGACACACATAGGGCATGCTAATGACTGTGTGCGCTTCATTACCCCAGCTTGGGAGTGCACTGCTGAAAAGACTATTACTGAACAGATCTTTCTATCATTGAACCTTTTGTATGACTTAAACCCCCTCCTACGTCAACTTTCTCTTGAGTTTGGTGCATAATATTGTTTGCATATCTGAGGCCATGCAAATTTGATTCCCCAATTGAATTCAGAGAATGCCATCGCAATGTCATTACTACTGCCATCCCACTTCATTTACCAAGCCCTGACGCGACAGTGATTCGTTGGAATGAGAGTCCCTGCTGAAGAGATGGAGATAACAGGATGATTCATAGTCTTTCAAAAGAGGTCACAGCTTCCTGTGCTTTTACGAGAGGAATTTGGGATTCCCTCAGTGCACGCAGTGAAGGGCAGCAAGCCAAGCATCCCAGTGGGCATACAAAATTAGTTGTAGTGTGGATAAGGAGCAATCACCTCAAAACTAATTATCCTGAACTTCAATTGTCCGAGCTTTTTGATGAACATAAGTTGGAGAAAAAAAAGGTATTTTAGAAAATGCACAAATCCAAACCTCAGTAATATTAGAGAGGTAATTATTATCAGAATACCAAAATAACAAATGAACAAATACATTTTAATGTTTATAAGGATGACTGTGACTACATAAGGGAAATTGAAAAGCAAGACATGAGTTGTCCAGAGAGGATGTGGAAATTCACTTCTAATAAAACAAGGGGATGTGAAGGTTAAATGCGAGCTCTTCCCTCCATCCTCGCTGTCTCTAATTACTGGGCAAGAGCGTGAGAGAGCTGCGCTCCTGACTGCAGCTGCCTGGTGACTGCAGCAGAAACCAAATCTTCTCTGCTGTCTATTATAATGAAAGTGACCAGACCCTCAAGCACTCTGTCTGTATTTCTGTGGGGAGAATTTGGCTCTGCGACAGCTTCTAAGTTTAACCCATCCTTCCTGATGAATCAAACACTGTCTTGATTTCTAGATCACAAGCAAAGATAGCCATCAGGGTGTATTGTCATGTTGACAATGTGCAAGTGTGCAGGGGTTGCACTCATGCATATCATGACACTTGCAATAAACAGACAAGATCATTAATTAAAGCTCAATTTTAATGAGACTGTCATTGCCTTCTGGCTAACAACCTACGTAATGATGTACTGCATAATGGTAACGTACCTTGGAAAACCACTGGAAACCAATGAAACATGATGTTTCTGGTTTGATTGTGGTGTTAGATTTGTTCTGCTCAGCCCAGACTCACTCTCCTTTCACCGTAGGTACTAAAAATCAATTCATTTTGCCACATGCATAGTGTTTACAGAATAACAGTTGCTTCACACCATTGCCTATGGAGAGACAATGGTGTGAAGCAGTGTGTAAACTTTTTGGCTTCATAATTGACAGTGAGAAATTTTAAATGTACTAATGTGTTTCACTTATCACACAGTTATAATGCAGTACATTTTCATAGCATCACACCAAAACATCTTAAATCACTTATATAAACATCTCTGTGTGTGTAAGTGGATACATATATATATATATATATTAAAGGTTGGATTTCATTAGCAGATACAAATTAAAAGCTTGCAGGAACACTACAAAAATTAAACTAAAGTTTAATCTCATCAGATAAACTGAGTTTTGATTTATGCATCACAAAGTTTTTCAATAGATGTAATCAGTTTGTAATTCTGGCACACTCTAAAAATGAGAATTAAATTAAGTTTAGTCGTATCCTGTGCTATTAAAGGGTTTTTTAAAATTCCCTGGCAATTAACTCAAAATGTAGAAATGGTTTAAAAGTTGGAAATTTTGATAATATGGTAAATATTTCACAACAATGCAGGAAATTTATTTAAGACGGTGTAACACAGAAAATGAATGCAGGAAATGAGCAAAAATCCAAGTTTGAAGTTTCTTTTTTCTTAATTCAATACATTTTCCCATCTGGGTTAATTATAATTCTGTAGAGTAGACACCTCGCAAGACACAAATTCTGTTGTGTGGCTGAAACACAAACAGATAATCATTCAAATATTTATATAAAGCACCTCTAATCCAACCCACTAGATAACAGCGTTCTCGGGACACTACAACATGCAAATTCCACACAAAAGAGGTCAGAGATAAGAACCAAACCTGCCCTGAGGCAGCTAAATATTGAGTCACTCTGCCACTATGCCATTAAATGTTACCTTTTATCTGAAAACACACTGCCCCTGTAATCATCTGTAGTCTGGAGCTAAAAAAAAAAAAATACAGCATTGCATCTGGTGTTGGCAAATAAAACTATCTTGGACAGTCACAGAGTCAGCTGATGAATTCCCCTATTTAAGGGGAAAGATGCAACTTCAAGTGAAGAGAAAAGGTTGTACAACTGTGTTCAACCACAAAGTACACTTTTAAACAGGGGTGTAAACATTCATCAACTACATCAATGTACTGATTTTTATTCCTATGATACAAATACATCGATAGGCGTTCGGCAAGTTGTCCTTTACAGGGGATGTGTATCAAATCAAATCGATTTTCAAGGTAAATAATAATAATCGATTATATCAATACTAAGAATCTGCACATTGTATTTAAGCACGACAAACTTTATATGGATGAATCTTTAGCACTTTTATAGTAGTAGTAAAGAAATATTAAACATTTTGATTCACTCTCCCTGTGTGTGTGTCATTGCCATACACCAGCAGCGCCAAAGAGACAACAAAATGGAGTTGAGCGAGAGATTTTCAAGCCGTATTTGAGGTCCAGCGTCAGACCAGATGTTGCAGGTGAACCTACTGTTCATTCAAGCTGAAGAAATGTTGCACTTTATTTTTGTTTATCATTATTGTACAACTTTTATACTGAAATTCAAATCCAATTGAGGTTGGCATGTGGAAACACTTTAGCTGTTGCATAAAAGGAGAGGTAAGGGAATCATGGATACATAATTAACTAATTTATTATTATTTATATTATTAATTTAATATTATTTTTCAAATTATTTATTCATAATTCCCTGATTCCTTTCATTTTCAGCAAAAAAAAAAAAAGTTGCTGTATCAATTTAAAGTCATCAAATCATATCGTACTTGTATCAAAACCATGGAAAATGATACGTATCGTAAAGTTGTCAAAACATACTGTTATACTCATACTTTCATAATTGACTTAGTATTAATACTAAGTCTAGTTACATTATCATATTCTAGATGCAGAAAAACAAAACAAATATTAAAAATCCAGTTCCAAAGAGGATACCACAAAGATGAATGCCCTCACACCAAGTCCTCGCTCCCTGTCGAAGTCATGCAGAGGGTCTGCTGTTCTTTTTGCAATAGACAACCACATTATCTGTCACTCTTATCTCCCAAGTCAAGATCAAAGAATAAACTCAGACTCCAATATCCAACATAATTCCATATGACTTTGTTAACCCAGCCAACAACTGGTTTTCAGCTTTGATATACCAAAGGGAACAAAAACCTCACTCTCTTTCCCTCTGTCTCTCTTAAGTGGAGAAGAATAAACTGACAGACTGAAAAAGGTGTCCATCATGTGAACTGTTTATTTCTGTTGGTGCTGACAGAGAGCATGATTGGGACTGCATAATGTGGCTGAAATCAATATCACAATAATAAAGAATATTTTGATGTCATGTCACAATGTGATAAATGTATGAAAACATCATATAAAATAAACAATCTTCAAACAAATGTCTGATTGATGATCAATGCAATGGCCCGTGCTACACTGTTGTGCATCTACACTCATTAGGTTGGTTTCCATCCAGCTGTTTAATGCAGATTTCCAAGTTTTCAAAAATAGCTCAAAAAAAGCCACAGCTCAGTTCACACCTCTGTCGTCTTTTTTGCTTTAATGCTGAATGTGCCCTGAGGGAGGTGGGGGTTTGTAACTCTTATTGTTCAGCTAATTAAACTAGCCTAACTTATAGTGTAGTTGCAATCACTTAATCATGATTGGACCAAAACATTCAGGTGATACGTGCTGTTGGAAGCCAGTAAAACTAGACTCAACAACAGACATATAGGTCTTTTGACTTCCTTGTCAAACAGACAAACAGGCTCCTCACCTCATTTCTTGGCAGTTGTACATAGATAATGGTAAGGTACACAATGTGCTGACTTCGCTTTAATACCTGGCTCCGGGGCAAGATACACAACACATTGTGCAGCAGTGTGAGATTCGGTCTTTGAGCATGGGGTCTTGCTATGGTTGTGTAGAACATGCAAATTAATTTCCATTCCTCTCAGCAGGTAAAGGATTTCTCAGACCAGCTGGTGTTTGAAATTACATCTTTCAATTATGAATTCTGAAGTTGACTATGAGCACATTTTTTTCCAGCATACCACTGAGCAGGCAACACCCTCATTCTTTCTTCCATTCTTTAATTTGATTTTCATCAGAACTGTGTTTTCATGGACTCAATTTTATTACTTAAGCTTATAAATATTCATTATATTTTCAATTCTTTGACCCTAAAAAGAAAAAAATACTACAGAACATTCACTCATTTCATACATTTGGGTGCAGCTGATTGAAATATCCTTGAAGCTAGTTCTGTTTTACCTTTTTTAAGAAAGGTAATACAACATCCAAAAATAATGTTAAAGATCAAGTCTTGCAATTCATACAGTTCATCTTACACTGAACAAAGCAACCAGCAATCATAAAACGAACCTAACCATCTATTTTACTTGTACATTTCACAAGACATTGGATTACTGGATCCATCTATTGTACACGTTGTACAAGTCAGACAAAGGTTTCCCTTTATGTACACAGTGTCAGGTCAGAGTGAGCTTTGACTGCGACTGAACAAGATGTCTGTCTACTAACTGACAAAATGGCAGGCAGTTGAAAGTAATGAAATACATATATTTACTGGAAATGAGAAGTAAACGCATCAGACTTGGATTTGTTACTGTGAGAGGTATCTAGGGACAATTTTACCAATCTTAAATGGCTACCACTTCTGGAACCTCAGTTCCCTTTGAACAGTGAAAACTCTGAAATACCAGGGGATGAGCATTAATACAAACATTTTATAGATGTATTCCCTTTAGCCAGCATCTTACAGGGTTTTTTAGTTAAATTAGGGTTCGCCAAGTTAAATTAAAAAATAAATTTGCTACATAGAATGCAATTTTACACTTGTTTCATGATCAAACAAGCCAACGCATGATAGAAAACCAATAGGGGTGATTTGGCCCAAAATTATTACTGAGGATTCATTTTTATTTTTATTTTTACAAATCGTTATTGGGAGATACAAAGACTGGAAGGATGTTAGATCAATTTGCACTGTGTCAATATGTCATTGGGCAAGATACTGAACCCTTAATTTCCCCTCATGTATAGATGGTCAATTCGACTCGAAAAGCTCTACATAAATTAGTACATCCCTGCAGTAGGCCTATATAACAACAATTCTTATTGTTATTAATAATTAAATTAACATGGCCTGGATTCAGATAAGCAACAGAAAATACTCAGATTGACTACCTAATTAAAAATTATTAACTCATTTGATTTATTGCCTATTTAAGTCATTGCTAAAATCAATTATAGCCCATTATGAGACAATGAGTTTCACAGCTACTGCAGTTAGCAGTAGTGTGTCAGTAGTGACGGTGTTTGCAATAGGTTGGATGGTTTTGTCTGAAACTTTCAAAGACTGAAAAGCCTCATCCACTGACAAATTTCACTGCTAAAACAAGCCCACTTTTAGTTTATAAGTGTACAATGTCTCCTGGCACCCTGTCATCAGATACAAACCCATATTATAACATTACTGCTTACAGGAGAAAAGAGAAATTATTTAAGATGTTTGTAAATTCAATTTAAGACTTTGTTATACCCTGTAAGGCCTTTTGGGGGTTACTGAATTCAGTTTAAGATCTTTATAAACCTGCAGGTACCCTGTTCTTAGTTCGACACACAATGTTTAACACCACATCTTTGAGACAGAAATCATTGATTAAGGTGATATACTCAAACAAGTGATAAACTTCAAGACATTTTTATAATTTTAAGTAGCCCTACATGTATCCCAATTTTAATCCATATTAAGATGGTCCAGGTTAGGAGCTAATGACTCCAACCTGATTAGGGAGTGCTGCTGGAAATCTTATTTAAACCTCTGCTGTTCTCTTTGCTATTGAAATGTGTGTGCGATGTCATTGTGCCCAGATCGAAAGAGGATGCCTGTGAGTCTTGCAAGGGATTTTAAACTATTTGAAATAAATCATTCCACTGTGAGGGAAATCATCTCCAAGTGGCCTAGAGTTCAAACGACTGCCAATTTGTCCAGGACTGACCGCCCCAGCCTTTGCTGTCCAAAAAGAGCATTAGAGCAAAACAATTTGCCAGTGAATATACAGGCAAAGACCAGGTCTTTTGGAATAATGTGCTCTGAACAGAGTTGTTTGGCCACAGTAACAGTTGACATGTTTGGCCAAGACCAAAGACAGCTTTTCATGAGAAGAACTCAAATCAACTGTGAAGCATGGTGATAGAAATGTTGCTTTGTTGCCTCAGGGACTGGGCATCGTGCAGTCATTGACTCAACCAAGAATTCTGCATCATAGCAAAGAGTGCTGGAAGATAGTGGGACACAATCTGTCCAAAAGTTTATGTTGAACCTGAAGGGGCCTTTCAACAGGATAATGATCCTGTGCACACCGGAGAATGGCTCAAAAAAAAGAAACGGAGGGATGTGGAATGGCCCAGTCAAAGCCCAGATTTGAATCAGATTGAAATGTTGTGAGGTGATTTGAAAGTGGCAGTACTTGCAAGAAAACCCAAATATCTTGAAACCAAAAGAATTTTGCATGAAAGAGTAGTAAAAAATTTCAGCAAGCTGATGTCAGAGTGTACTGGACAACTATTCAAAACTGCTAAAGGGGTCGATACTAGTTTCCAAGGCCAAGGCAACAACATATTGATATTTTGAATGAAATAAATGATTGAAAAGGTCAGTTTTACTTGTGGTTTTGTAAATCAGCTTGACGTGCAGGCACTTGCTCAAATATGTTGTTACGTTAAAAGTCTACATGGGGTGAAAATAATTTGGTGCACTGCTGCACTAAACTTCATCATTGTTCAATAAATGATCAGATCATTTCCAATATAATATCCTCTACAAATAACTGATATCAACCACATGCCGCAAATTTCTTATATGGGGTAAAACATGGAACTCAACTTATCTTTAAAATCATGTTAACCCTAACCTGAACCAGAATTTTAAAGCAGTTTTCTTTTCTTTGACCTTGCAGGATCTAGAACATTTCTATGGCGTAGCTTATTACTTGTGCAAGTCAAACTAATGTGAAAGCCAGTGTCATGAGATGGATTTGATATTTTCTACATATTTGAAAAATAACTACTTTTATAATATTACATCTTAAGCACACAGATAAAGCATATTGTTTTGTGTCCTTGTGATAAAGGTACTCATCTACAAAAAATACTGTTGTTGGCAAAATTAACTTAGCAACAACTCTGCTGCTCCAGGATCTCTTTTCTCAACAGGTGAAGATTAAAAAAAAACAGAGCTGTGACAGCCATGCTACACCACTCTCAATAAAATCCATAATAGCATACCTCATGGCACACTTCTCCTCTTTGTTGGCCTAATAGGTAAATCACCAAACATGCTTTGAGCTAAGAAAATTTATAGCCACTGGTCATTGCTGACCATAGGGGCAAGAAGTTGGCAGCTGGACTGGACTCACAGTGTACCAGGGACATGTAATCATGCCAAGTCATAATGTTTCTTTGCTTTGTCACACCTACTCTGCATAGCCACTGTAACTTTCTCTGTCCCCACCCTAAATGGCATTGCCTAGCAAAGTTTTTTTCAAATTCTTTTAGGCCACAAAAACCACAAAATGCTGCATTGCAGGCTTAAGAACAGCAACCCTCCCCAAAAACAAATCACTAATTATTTTATGGTTCTGTGCAAAGTACAGTGCAATCTAATACAGAAAACTAGTCTTAAGTTACCAAAATATAGCCCCATTTATTCAATTGCTTTTGAGGTTATCTTATTCTTGACAAGAATTCAGTTTCCACAACAAAAACCAGCACTAATCCAGTGGATGTCCAGATTACCAGATTTTGGTAATAACCATGACATTTGATATTGTCCCTCTCCATATCTTCCATGTTATTGTAGTTTCTCTATTCTCTAAAAAAGGCATGTTTTACCTTATTACAAAAAATAAAAGAGAACTTCCTTCCCAATGTTCCCTCTCAATGTGAAACAGAATTTAAACAAGACATTATGCAGCAGTGGACAAGTCTGCAATGAACCCTGTAACTTTGAATTTGGGATAAAGGATAACAACAAAACCAACACAGAGGAGGAAATAAAACATCTTTCTAAAACATTTGTTCTGTCAACAAGCAAACAGCCCCTTTAGTTTTTTCTACAATGTAGCCCAAGCCCTGCTCTAAACATTAGACAATACCTGTCAATATTTAGTAAGGCCTTCAAACAAAAATATTTAAAAATTATAAATTATTAATTAAATTATGTGCTTGAAGACAACTATTTATCAGCTACTTACTAGTTAGTTTGTGCAAGTTAAAATAACATTGTTTTTTATTATTATATTTTTACTGAGTAAACACTGTGTGTGTTATTCTGTCCAGATGTTTGCTACATGTTAAATAAAAAATAAAAAAAACATCCATCCATATTCACTGGTGCCAGTGAATCAGCAAAAGTGAAAACATGACTGACAGACAGATGATGACAGATGATGTTATTAATCAAATTAACTGAATCCCGTGGATTCTGCACCAACTTTCATTTCCATTGCACAAAATGTAAATACTCCTCCAATAGAAACCAAAATGAATTAACAGCAAATGGTCTGGTCAGGTCTAAAAAGGTTTAATGGCCTTTAAACATTTTTCTTCTATTCTTCAGATTCTGTGTTATTCTGAATATTATGCTGCAGTCTTCATGTTACCAGTTTCCCCACACACACTTACACACAATGATGTGCAGGTTAAGTTCTTTCTTAGCTACTTATTTAATTATACTGTATCCAAGATGCCCCACTGCAAATATTTTAATTGCAGAGTACATTGTGACACGTAATAAATTGAAAAATATACAGTATACAGGTCTATTCCACTTGGGTTGGAGCGGTGGGGGTTGAAACAATGTTGAGTGGCCATCCAGTTCTCAATGTGTTTGTGAAAGGGAGAGGAAGAGAGCGGGCCATAGAGGGCCTCCATCACTTCTTGCTTAATGCAATGGTCATGTCAAAGTGTGTAAAGCTAGCGAGTAGCTTTCTCAGTAGCAAGCATTGGGTAAATTAGCAACCTGCTCTTTTTACGACAATTATGCTGAGCATCACTTTTTTTTTTTTTTTTTTTTTGCTTTGACAATCGAAATACGATAAAGATCTTCTCCTCCTCAAACATTCACACAGCAGGTAAACACTAAACTACTGGATAACTGGCAAAGCACCAGCTCTCCAGACAAATTTCACCCACATCTGCATAAAGTTTTGGTTTTTTTTTTATTTTCTGTTGTTACTTTTGACCCTTCATCTCTGTGGCATCCCACAAGGGTTTATACAGGTTTTCATGAAAGACCATAATTATTTTTAACAAACTGGCAGCGCCTAGTTTTTCTGTGCTCCAGTAAAACTTGAGCCCCTCACAACATTATCACAGATATAAATGATTATTCTGAAAGGATTCTCCCTGTTTCTGCCCCTGCACACCCACAGTCCACCCACTCAGGTTTTTTCACTTATGTTGAACAATTAGACTTCTTCCTATGACTGTGTGGGCATGTACAGACTGTGCTTGATTGACATTTCCCTCAGTCCTCTGTTCAGTCTGTTTTTCACTATAGGGAAGGGACAAATTACACGTCGTTTTTTAAGCATCACACAAATCCCAGAATAGCGTCACCCAGCTTTCACCTGAGTAAGAGGTCTAATCAGTCACAGTTATTACAAACATCTGAGTGGGCCTTTGAATGGCAAGGTGCTCTAACCTTACTTGACAGTAATGGTTAGACCTTTTACTTTACAATGGGCCTTTTTCACAGTAGACATTTTGACTTGTCATAGAAGAAAAATCACAAATGTTGTGTATTAAAAACATTAACTGTAGCTGTTCTCATCTACATCCACTTAAAACCTTGGTATCAGTTTTTCAATGGAAATCTATGAAAATAGATTGTGTGATGATTCATTGAATACATCGATGTATCAATTTATATTCCTACAATCCAACGATAGGCAAATATAGATCGAGAGGGACATATGTTGATAGCACATTGAATTTAAGCACAACAAACTTTATATGGATGATTTTTTAGTACTTTTAATAGTAAAGAAATGTTAAACGTTACTCTGATTCACTCTCCCTGTGTGTGTGTCATTGCCATGCACCAGCAGAGATTTTCAAGCCGCATTTGAGGTCCGGTGTGTAAGAGCAGAAGTAGCAGGTGAATCTACTGTTCATTCAACCTGAAGAAATGTTGGTTGCACTTTATTGCTGTTTATTGTTATTGCACTCCTTTTACACTAAAAATGAGAACAATAGCAGCAGGTTCAACCACTGTTTATCAACATGAGGAAATGGAGGTTGCACTTTTAAAATGTATATCAATGAATTTGTTTACCATTAATCATTGTGTTTACTTTTTATTATCTAAAATTACTTTATCCCCCATTCCCGTAAAAGAAAAAGTTACTGTATCAACTTCACGTTACTGAATTTTACCGTATCATATCATTCTAGATGAGTCAAATATCGTACTTGAATCGTATCAGAGCCATGGAGAATGATTCATACCGTATACCGTATCATTTTATGTGACTATTCAAATTTTCTTTGTAAGTACATGGCCCCATCAGAAATTCCAGCAACAGAAAAAAAGTGCATTTTGCTAAAACCCAAAAGCAAGGCTAAAGTCTCACATATGATGGATGTGAAAATCAGTCAGGCAACACTACACCTGTCAGTGATGACTCAAAATAATGATTCATTAGTGTCTGAAATCTGTAATTACTGCTCACTAAAAACTATTGAGTGTTTGGTACGAAGGGAACGGTGAATGAGTGATTTGAGACAAAATGCCAGATTCCTGCTGGTTTTCACTGTAGACATAATTAGAGACTATTTCACACCTGCTATGCCCAGTGTATGGAATTAATTAGAAGTTCTCTGATCTACATATTCATGTCATCAACATTTACAAAAGAAATCTGTTTGGGGTGACTAACCCTGTGTTGCTGTAGTTTGTAAACATAGTCGAGACATTTCAGTGTAAAAAAGGAGGTAAAAACAAAACTATAATAAAAATCTCATGTCATGATTATGATCTTGGACCAGGACTGCTGTCCATCTACAAAGTTTACTGAGCCATACTGGGCTTGTGCATGAGTCATCTTTTTCACTGTGGGGAAACTCAAAGTAGAGTATGGAAGCCAAGAACAGCCATATTTTCTTTTTTTCTTTTTTTTTTTTTTTAAAGGCGTTATCAAGATCACAGGTTAATTATTTCATTTTGTTATAAATAGAAAAGCTTGTACTCTCGTGGTAAATGACGGGTTAGTTTATCTCATTACCTCGAGAAAACAAAAAAAAGTCAATTTCTTGAGATAATTTATCTTGATTTCTTGAGAGGATAGCTAATTACGGGGTACTTGAAAATGAGTCTCGATCATTTGATCACCTGATTATAGCCGTAAAGATCACTGTCATGACTGTCAAGGAGGATACAAAACTCAACAGCAAGTCAAGGCATAAATGTGTAGTTTTGTTTGCTGCAGTAATGAGTGATCTGACATTTTCATCTTAAATCAGCCACACTTGTCAAGACACCATGTATGCATGGTGGCATGGCAGTCCTTATCTCTGATAAATATTGTCATTAATAAGAAGAAATTTTTGTTTTCCTCTGATAGCAGGTTGATTATCTCGTTGTCCCAAGATTAGAAAGCTCATTTTTTCAAGATAATGAGATAAATTAACACAAGAAAACTATCTGTGTTATCTCAAGATAAGGTAATAATTAACTCACGATCTGGAGATAACACACAGACACACAACACTAAAAAAATAATAAAAAAGTTCAAGTAAAAATAAAAAAGTATGGCTCTTCTCAGCTTCCACAGCTGAGGCTGCAACTTTGTCTTTTACATGGCTTTGATTGGTATTCTAGGATGTCACACAGTTTTCGCTAGCACTGATTTAGTGAGCCTCAGAAATATATTAACTGGACCACAGAGGTGTGAAACACTCTGTGGTACTGAGTGACATGTGTGATACGCAAATATATTAATCATTGAAAAAAAAAAAAAAAAAAAAAAACTTGACATGCAAGACATGTCTGTCATTAGGTTGTAGTGTGCTTGAGGCCAATATGGACAACCTAACGCTTTGAAGGGAGGAAGTGTATATTTAGATCCTCCCTACCTTCCCTCTTTCAAGCTCATTCCACAACATGCGTCGCCCATGTTGATGAGGTGCTTCACAGAATGAAATCTATTTTGCCTAAAGCTTTGCAGTACTATGCCCAAAGCTACCACAGCCACTGAAGGAGCAGATACTTAATACAGGCAAAAGCACTGCTGACATTTACCATTGTTTTTAAGCCAGCCATGTCTGCCGCATATCACCACAGCTCCCATTGACAGGAAGAAGACCATTTTTGTAAAATTATCTAATGTGGAAAGTGCAATTTATCAATATTTAGATGGCATTGAAGCTTTGAATGTAATAGGAGAGTTTAATTTTACACATTGTGGGGTCTTATCATACCAGCCAACTTAACAAAAGCTAATTATACAAATACTGCAAGTCAGAACAATTTGCTGGCAAGCACACATGGCTCAAGAATAATGCAGATGTACTATCAACAACCAATTCCAAACAGCAATCAATTGCCCACACAAACTGAGCACAATCCAAAATGTGGCTGAAATTCAACAATCAATAATCCGAGCCATAATAATGCTGATCAACAAATCAAACCATGCAGTCAAACCAATACCACGCTCCATACATTTTAGAAAGAACAAGAGAATAAAGACAGCCTGCTGCCAAGCTTATGATATGCGCAGCACAACATCCATCCATCCATTATCTATACCGCTTATCCATCAGGGCCTGGAGCCAATCCCAGCTGACACTGGGTGAGGGCGCGGTACATCCTGGAGAGCTCGCCAGTCAATTGCAGGGCCAAGATATAGAGACAAACAACCATTCATGCTCACACTCACACCTAAGGGAAATTTAGCACCACCAATTGACCTATTGTGCATGTCTTTGGCCTGTGGGAGGAAGCCGGAGTCCCACACAGGGAGAACATGCAAACTCCACACAGAAAAGACCTTAGGTGTGGGGTTGAAAGCCAGAACCTTGTTGCTGTGAGGCTACAGTGCCAACCACTGCACCACCGCAGCACAACTGAATATATTATAAAAAAAAAAAAATTAAAAAAAAGACTTTGTCCTGAGAAGCCTTCACAGATTTTGCCAAAGGGAGTCAGGAGCATCTGAGCGGGCCTTTGTTCAGCTCATCACATTGCACACCTTCTGTGTCATTATTGCTAGGATCTATTATGAGTTGTGCAGCTTCGTGAGCACAGATGTGTTTGTGCTAATGTTTTTTTGTTTGTTTGTTTTGTTTTTTCTGAGACAGTAGACTTGTTCCTCTCGTCTCTACAGCGCGTGGCTATAAAAGTGTGTTGTTTACCTCACAATGGAGTCAATTATGTCTCAGCTTCGTGGCTCGGACTGCTGTTCCTCCAAAGTTACCATTGGGTTGTCCAGATGTCCACGCTAACGTCCTGGGGAGGCTTTCGGCCAGGAAATGGTTTACTTAAAAAAAAAAATATATATATATATATATATAATATATATTTAATATATTTCGTCGCTGGGTCGTTTCTGCCCCCTGCAGTTTGTGCGTCCGTCAGCTGCTCGTCCTCTGCAGTTGGCGGAAGACGAGCAGCTAGCATCTGTTTTCCACTAAGAAGATAATTACAGCCCAAAATCTCAAAACCGCAGCAGGACATTTCACAACACCTACGGCTTTTTGAAGACAGTCTCCAGACACCACAAACAGTCCCCCGTGGAGCTGGAGCAGAAACACTTCCCCTGGGGAGCGCAATAAACATTTAACCTGTGTCACAAAACAAAAACAAAAAAAAAAACAAAAACGGAAGTAACATATCTCAAAATTTTTGAAAATTTTTCCTCCTGCGCCATTTTTATTTGTCGGTTAATTGTGGATATAATTTTTTATTACATA
Organism: Rachycentron canadum; assembly: GCA_038496675.1. Classification (NCBI taxonomy): domain Eukaryota; kingdom Metazoa; phylum Chordata; class Actinopteri; order Carangiformes; family Rachycentridae; genus Rachycentron; species Rachycentron canadum. The sequence goes on along the minus strand of CM076657.1, from coordinate 8,925,364 downwards.
TTATGTTATTTATTCTGTTGTATTCAAATATTTTAGACCATGATTTTTTTTTTTTTTTTTTTTTTTTTAAAGAGCATACAAAGTTAATAAAGTCACAATTCTTTAGGAAAATCTGTGAGGAGGCTGGAAACATCTTCCTAAAAATGTTATGATTAAGATTAATGTAATATTTTCATATTTGTGATGAGTATATTTTCGTTAGTCGTGTATTAATTATTACAGCCTTCTGCTCATACATTGTCATGATTGACATTTTGTTATGAAAACAGTAAGAAATGCTAAATGAGGCTAAAATCATTGTAGATAAAGTGTGTCGCGTCCTGTTTGCAAAATGAACAGAGGAATACTGAAACAAAGAAGAATTTATACTCGATGCATAAATGCAGCAGGAATTGACAGATTAACCAAGATAATATAGTCATTACTTTAGTCTTTACTTGACAAAACAATACAGGCTTGTCATGAGCTATATGATTTACCTGTGTGATAGAAAAAATATTATAATACGTTTTGTTCACCAAAGACACTTTGACATGTCACAAGAGGAAAATCACAGGTTTAATTAATAAAACTAATGGTTGAGATCCATTTAGCTGCTCTGCTCCTTTTATTGTGCACACTGTCATGACTTACACTTAACTGAGACATTGTTAATATTAGTAACACCTGCGCATTTCCTGCTCACTGAAGTAGAGATGTCTGCTATGTAAAAAAGTTAGCTCCACTAGTTTGCGTTTGGACAGACATTTCCTGAAAACACAATGTGTTTTGATAGATGAGTGTAAATGTAAGCGCTTCTATTCCATCAACTGTATCACAGCTATATTGTGATATATAATCACACGGTTTATGGTTAATCAACAAAATGTAGCTATTGAATAAATGGAAAATGAAAGATAGTGTTATAGCTTCAATGGGACTCAACAAAATGCATTCACTTTAATGAAGTAAAAAAGATGTGTTATCAAGCCTTTGTATATGCCATGGCAGTTAACTGTTATTCATTTACCTGGCAATTGTGTGCATGATGATGAAAGAGTGAATATGTTATGGTTTGTATCACTTGCTTAGAGTCCAGATAATTTAGCTGCCTGTGCTCCACAAACATATTTCCCTGCAAATTAAACTTGTCCACTCTGTGAAAAAATGTTGAAAGGATGGAAAATGTATACCTGGAAATATCACTGGGTCCAAAAGTTTCCTATTGTGAGGAATGACTCTTACAGTAACTGGCTGGCAAGGTCTGCACATTTCTTTTTACATTTGTAATTTTTCACTGTAACACACTGGTCAATGCAACTGTTGCAACAACGACATAATTACTCAGGGAGAGTAAGAGTTGTGTAGTTTAATTTATCATTTATGCAATTATACATTTTTCCCTTCCCTGTATCAATGATGCATGGGTGTTCTTAGCAGCCACTGTGAAGGCTTATTATAATTAACCATTCTTCTCAAAGCAAACAATGCTTATCTATAATTATATCTGGGTTATCTGTAGCTCCATTACAGTCTGTATGTACAAACAAATCATGATAGATATTAAAACTACATGTGTCAAATTACAGGATATGTTAATTTGCAAATCATATATAATCAAGCATTATTATCTGTCCATTGTACATTCCTTTATTTTTTCCAGGCTCTTAGTTAATGACTCCATGGGTGGAAGCATGGGATATGTGCTGCTGTGTGTCATTTACACTGCAATCCCATCAATCTATGTTGTGTCACTGGTTTAGCTGTAGCAAGCCCAACACCTCCATTATTCCATCAACAACCTGTCAGTACAGACGAGAGTGAAAAACAGAAGCAGCAAGAGGTTGCACAGGGAGAACACAAGCAGATCCAAATTACTATACTGATGTTTTTTCTGTAGAAAAGGGCTTCATATGAGGCACTACATGCCTGAGAGAAGTGGAGTGTGTTTAGATTTTAAATAGGAGGGAAAGGAAATATTGTGTTGTGAAAGGCTTGCTTTAAGGGAAAGAAACATCAAACACGAGCATGACACTAGATGACAATGTACCTCCTAGGGGGGGAATTGCAAGACTTTTAAGAAATGAAACTTTAATAACTCAGGAATGGCTTATTTAGTTTTGACAAGAAGTGCTCTGTTTGAAAAGGTGCAAGTTGATATAGACAAGAATGTTCCTGTTAATGTTCAAGTTTGAAATTCAGCTGGATTCATTTAGTGACCAAAAATAACTTCCTCCCAGCTGCAGTGTTTCTTCTGTCACAGAAATGTATTCTTCCTCTCCGGGTGGAGAAGACTCATGTCTGGCTGCATGCATCTTGCAAGAACCTTAAATCAGTTTGATAAGCCCTTCCTGGAATTAATGGCCTAGATTCACACTACATCTCATGGTAGTTAACAATCCATAGGTCTACATACAGAAGCCAAAAGCATAGACGTATGAAAAGACTCACTGTAAACATTTTCAGTCTCAAATAAGCCAAGTCTGAGCCCTTTTAGGGTATTTGTTAAGATTATGACCGGCAGATTATTTGAGAAAGTAATTGTCCCCAGGTGTTATGAACATCCCAAGCTTATTCTCCACCCCCATGATGCGCAAGTGTAGAGATTAGGCTCAGAGGAAAATCTCTTCCCTCAATGGTAGAGAGAGGTAAAAAGAGGTCCAAAGAGGTACAAACACACTAAGCATGTGTAGCCAATCAGCTTTCTGCTTTGCTTGAGCATGCTGTCCCTCTGGGCTCATTGATCCAGGCAAAGAAAAGTCCTCTTTTTTTCCCCCAGGACCTGTAATACCTGCATGAGTGCCACGGCACTGCCAGCTGCAGCAGCCACACTCAATCCCACCATTACAAGGCACCACACACAGAGCACAAACAGGCCTGAGAGCAGCCAGTGTAAAGCACACTGAAGCTCTTTACAGCCACCTGCTGTGCTTCATGTAATACAGCATTTTACACTGACACTATATTAAATGAAAAGCTATTAATCTCTACATGCTGTTTTGTTAAATAAATAGCTAATGCATGAATAATTAATCATCTATTTAATTGCAAATTTCCCCACTGTGGGACTAATAATAGACTATCTTTTCTTAATTCCATATTGCATTGGTAACACTTTATTTTACAAGTCATTTCCTCATAATGTTGTATGTCATTGTCCAAAATAGGTAGTAGTGTTGAGTTTACATGATTTTCAGAGGACATAGAGAAACCAGACAATTCATTTATTATTAATCACTTTGTTCTCCATATATGTGATTGTATGCTTAGTTGTAGACAGATTTTACATTTTATTTTAAACTGTCCTGCTGAGCATTAAGACTGTGTTACACTGATACTTAATTTTAAACCATTGATTAGACATGTGTCAATTAGGAAAGGTGGACATGAAATGAAGAGAATGTGGCTCAGACACAAAAAGACATTTTTCTTTAATTCTTACTTTCCAGGAATACTAGATTGCAGGGCATTGTGCCATGCTGGGTTATACAAGACAAAGGGCCTTGAGCTGTCAAGGGACTGAAATTGCGTGTGCAGAGTTCATAGTGTAGGCCACACTTGTGTATGCATGACAGGTCAAATGTCTTCCAATGCAGTAAATCTTATTTTATAGTTCATTTTTTATAGTGAGTTAATTAGGTATACAAATGTCAAAGGTCTGGACTTTGCATTTTGAATGCAGACTTCAATGTTGCCTTGGATCTGCTGTTTAAATTATAGCGGCTTCATTAGTGGGTGAGAGCCTGTCATAAATGATTTGCATCCAGCATGTCAAATCACCCATCTCAAGGAGAAAGCAGCATCACAGTGGTTCAGAAGATGAACTGGGATCCATTCTCCATGCTTTCCCATTAACACCGGGACGGTTGTCTTTCGTGATTATTACTTATTGCATACAACAATTAGCTGTGTGGTCTCTCGTGTGGTTTCATTAATACAAAATGCTGCTCACACACAGCAGTGAAATGACTCTACAGCATAGGTAAATTTTGCAATTAATCTTTGAATAAGCCCGAGATAATAACGTAAATGAAAGTCTCTCTAGCATGAATTTTTTTTCTCTTTTGTAGCAGTCATTCAATTTATTTGTAAATTCAAACATGCAGATATTTCCTATTTGCCATTTACACTACTTATGCAGAATAGCCCCATTATTGTATAAAAGTGTACATTTTGGTCTTTTAATATTTATAAAATACATACTTTATCCTTGTATTTGTTCAAAAATATCAAATATTGCTGAAATTTGAGTCTTCATATATATAATATATATTACCATTAATGTATTTTCTATATAGTTAACGTACCTGCTTTTTAAAATAGGCAAAGGTGTATATCATATGCACTATACCCTGTCCTCCCAATCACTGACAGAAAAACCACAAACATCATTTTTCCTGTTAAGAGCCATCAGTACTAATTCACAACTGTAATTTTGTCCTTAACTGCTGAAATCAAAAGCATTTCGATCAGTGTTTAGACACCTAACCTCTTTAAAATATGCACAGCAGGAAGTAGAGAATGGAGATGATTCAGGATGTGTCTTCTTGCCACAATTATACACTTAACAAAAAACACAGCCAGACCAAACCTTTGGACGAAGGAAGAATTATATTAGAAGTGCACATCACAGCAGTCAGTTTTTGAGCAAAATGTGGTCCATTAATGTCTGGTCTTCATCATTTCAATTCAGGCAAAACACCATCCTCACCTGCTTCAAATGTAACCTTCACCAGTTTTTGAAGGTCGCATTTGATCCTTTACTTCAAAACTAATGAAGACTTCTGGCAAGAGCTGCATGCAGTTTAACCTCACAGGAGAAACCACAGATGATGATGATGATGATGTGGGGTGAAAATAAAGCATCTGAATGATGTATGATCTGACCATATGGCATTCATTTACTTCTAGCTGTGTAATATCACTCTTTGCATGTTTCCCTGCAATGAAACCATCACTCTGAAAAATTATGTGAGCATGTAATCATGACCTCAGTGTGTGACAAATATCTATTCTAGAGCAAGACTTGTCCTTTTAATAAGAACAGGTAGCACACACACTTATCACCCCTTATAATCACCTCTTGGATCAATGTGGGTACCTATGATTAATACTGCAGATGTGCTGCACTTCCACATCACAAGTAACAAGATGGAAACTTTGTCAGTATGTGTTCCACCCTCTCAGCACGTGACTGATGAACAACTCCATTATTATAATTATCTCGATTCACACTAAGACACTTCCCCCCTCATCCTCAGATAATTAAGCTTAGTCACAGTTGAAAACACAGATGATATGTGAGGGAAGCTCTCTGCACACCACATATCGAAATAAGTTTGTTTAATTTGCGCATAAAGAACTTGGGAGTGTGCAAGATCAGTCAGATTACATATTGTCTCATCAGTGTAGTTCAGTACAACAGTTAAGACATGTACAGCAGGAATAAAATAAATAAGTACAGTGCAGTGTAAGTTAATACAGCCAGATAGAGTGAAAGGCAAGTCTCATTATTCAGTTCAGTTACGAGACTTGTGTTAAAAATATATTTAGTAGTTTTCTTTTAGTCAGTTTTTGTTCTTCATTCCCACCAGGTGTCCATTCGGCGTACACGTACTCTCTGCTTATAGTGGTATTCTTTCAGGTGCTTTTTCAAAGCGTTTGGAATGGGAAGCATGTTAATGCCATCATAGGTGGTGCAGCTGCTTATGACTGCTCGGCAGATGTGTTGCAGGCTGAAGGGCTGTGTGCGGTGGATTGGATTGGACAGCAGGGGCTCAAAGAACATGCAAGAATTTGGGTCTTTGTAGTGCTCCAGCAATCCTGTAACTGTGGAAGCGTGGAAGACACTGGGGTCATGCACGTCAAAGCTAAAATTGTGGTTCCACTGTTCGATGCGTGCATGTAGTGAGCGGCCGTAGCGGCGGAAGCTAACAGAGAAGAGGTAGTCCTCCTGGGCAGAGTCACGCAGGAGAAAGGTGCCTTCGGGCTTTCCTTCCAGCAGAGTCTCAGCCTCGTAGCGGTCCATGACCCCCCAGTAACACGGGAGGTTGGTAATCTGCAGTAGGTCTGGAACTAAACAGTGAATGTAGTCAATCTGAGTGTGAATGCGGTAGCCATCGTGAGATTTGTGATGTTCAGTCTGAGGAAGTATCGCTCTCGATGGCATATTGGTCGCTGTAACCTCTGGGTCAACCAGAGAGTCAGAGATAGTATCACAGGTGTGGACAGAGGCTGATGCTGTAGCTGTGGCTGATGCTGATGCTGATGCTGAGGCTGATGCTGAGGCTGAGGCTACCACCTCATCCAGAGTGTCCAAACAGCTCTGTAGTAGCAGTTGGTGCTGCTGCTGTCTTTGGAGAAGAAGCTGCTGTTGCTGATGAGCAGAGGCTCTGTCCGCCCCAGCTAACTCATTCATACCATGAGCCAGCTTCGGACCATGCTTGTAGAGAGGGTTAATTTGGGCTGTCACCTCAAATGTGTGGATTTCTGCATTGGGTGGTGGCTCAACACCTTGTTCAATGCTAATGCGTCTGCGCTCTCGCAACCTGTCATCTACATCTTCCACCACAGTAGCCATGGCTGAAGTTGGGGCACTGCAAACCACTGCAGAATCCAGTGTAGGAGGATGGGTAATAGGGGCTGTATGTTGCTTTATGAGATACCACTTCTGAGCCAGCTCTGATCCTACAGGGAAAGGGCAGTTATCCAACATCAGCTCACTGAGATGGATCTTGCGCCTTGAGGAGGCACAGGCGGTTGATGCGGAAAGAGCCTGTGGAGGTGGTGTTGGTGCTGCTGCACTGTGTGTCTTTATTGGGAAACACTGCCCCATTGCATCTTGGATTTTTTGCCGGAGAGTACGACTGCTGCTTGACCCTCTGCTGTCACCTTCACTTGGTGCAGGTAACTCACTGACAGAGTTGACTGCCAGTCCTGGCCTGGGTGTTACCCGTTCTTGTCCTAGTAAAGAGGCGGCAGCTTCCAAACCCTGCCATCTCCAACTCTCCTTCAGAGGAGAAGAGGAAGATTGGTCTCTTGTCTCTAGGTCACTTAACAGCTCGCCATACTCAAAGCCATCACTGACAGGTCGCTCAGCTGCTGGTTCATGGCAGGCAAGGCCTTTTTTTTTTCCCTTTCCAGCTTTCCGTCCAACGCCTGCATCTCGTCTTTCCTCTGACCGGCTCTGTCTTACCTTTGGACGGGCCCCCCTCTCTCGATCTTTCCCTCTGTTCCCTGATTCCTTCTGTAGTGACATGATGGATTATGTGGTGAAATGGCAACAGTTGCACCACTCCAGGGAGTTGCCAAGGAATAACTTGTAATTGCAGTTAGTTATTAGCAGGAAGTCCCGCATCCACATCCCTCGTCTGTGATGTAATTGTCATTGTCCAAGCATTGTGGCCATATAAAGAACCTGCAAAACAAAATGAGAGTTCTGCTTAAATCCTGCAGTAAACTTTTTGAAAACATTCTGGATCTGGAACACGTTGTCATACTGTGATGCACTCACAGTTTATTGCAAACCCTTTCTCTAAAATTGACGCAATCTGAGACAACAACCACTTAAACATTAAACACCCACCTCCATAAAGGCTATAATGTTCACTTTAGTTGAAGCTGTTTTAGAAAGAAGTTGATTTAGTATATTTTTAAATCGAGGTATATTGAGGAAGAAAAGAAAACAAACAACAAAGCCAGCACAGGATTTATCAATCAGTACTGGTTACGTCCTAAGAGAAAACTGCCCCGTGCTGTCCTGGTCCGGCCTGCATTAGTTGATCTTAGCTCTCAGCAGAACTGTTACTGGTGTCTATTCTTCCTCCTTTAACACAGTACATCCGACTAATTATCAAAACACAACATTAACACACGGCCAGAAAGAGGTAAACTGAAGTTAACATCCACAACGATGCACTTTGCTCTGATTTCAGACGACTTGAATCGTCCTCTTCCGCAAAGTTACATTAGAGCCAACATTTTACAGCGGTGAACTAACACCAGGAAGCAGCGGGTTAGCTTTTTTTTAATATAAAAAAACACGGTCTACAAGTTAGTAAGGGGTTTGGACTGGGTTTTTTTTTTAAAAAAATACTGAGTTGACAGAGAACTACAAATATTTTTAACCCAGTTGCTGAGCTAACATAACATCCTCCTTTCGACTTGTCTCAATAACAGACGTCCTCTCAGAAACCACTATATCAGGAGAAAGTGGATGACCAATTAAAAATACAAATATCTGAACTTTTTTCACTACAAATGACTCTAAATAGCGTTTAACACTCGCAATATGTCAAATTCTTCAGGTTAAAGAGCGACTTTTACAGTAAAACATACCGATAACATTCACGTTAGCTTCCGAGCTCGCGTCGCTAGCAAGCAGCTGTTTACGGCCGGCAGGCTACGTTAGCAAGGCAGCTAGCAATTTGCTAACTTGGGTACTTTTCTACGTAGGAAGACGGGTTAAGTTGTACTTATTGCTACTTGTTTCTAGCTTTCTCAACACAAAAACAAACTGCGAACATACCTGAGCAGTTGTTATCAAGTTTCCCGACGAAAGCCCTTGTGTTTCCTCTTAGATGGAACTAATGACAGTAACAAGGCGGCTAGCTCACATTAGCTTGATAAATGAACAGCTGAGCCCGTGCAACCCGGATGTAAAAATTAATTGGGGTAATTTCTTCGATAACCTCGAGACATAACGGCGCCAGAAACATCACAAATGAGAGCAACTTAAAAAAAAAAAGCGTGACGAAGCGTAACGAAGTAAGTAAACACAAACCACAAGTAAAGTTGCAAAAGAACTGAACCTCTTTATTTGGACTGTCAGTGATCCGACGGAGGCTGCACTTCAGACCATTCACACATGAGTGACAGTAAAAAAAGTAGAGTGTAAGCATGGGATGCAAAAGGTTCATAAAATATTAGAAAATGTCTGGGGAGTCGTCAGAATTAAATAGAAATTGTACAAGACAAATATATGCAATGTAGCCTACAGCTGGCTGCATGAATTCAATAATTAAGCCTGGCAGGGACATTAACATGATCTCAGGACCACTTGGTAAAAGTCTCCATGTCACAGGCTCTGTACCTCCTAGTGGATGCTCGGTATGTAAAGATACACCAGGCTGAACTTATGAAGTGCATTTCCCCAACTCATTTCATGCATCACTGGAATGTAAACATGGAGTAAACATATTCCTTGGCCTGTTATTAGTGTTCAGTTTACTCATAATCACATTTGTGGCTCAGATAAGCATTGTCATCCCCTGCTGCATCTTCATCACGCACAGACACTTGCAGAAATCTGCTGCATTGTACCTCTGTGTCTATTTGCAGTAATGTGTAGGCTGTCCAAAGCTACAGAGGATAAGAAAAGGATAATCTGAGCCATTTGTAACAAAACACAATTGATATACACTATAGTGAATAGCTAAAAGTAAGATCTTAAAGTTGTCAGCATTGCTAACTCACTGAAGTCCTTTGTGGCATGAGTGTGATGCTTTTAGTTAGTCAGATCTATCCAAGAGCCTGCTCTGAAGAAATCCATGACTAGAATACTACTCAAGACCATTAAATCAACTTATTGAGGATACTGGAGCTGTGCATTTCAGGCACCACATGAACAGTTTATCAGGACATGACGGCTAACAGTTCAATCACAAGGTCAGGGAAGCTATTCTCTCTCATCACTGCATGACCAGAAAAGCAGGCGTTACATGCCTCATACAGTTATCACTTGAAAAAAAAATCTACTGAGACTCATATGGAGTCCGTGGATTACGGGGTAGAAGGCTTCTGTTTTCAGGCTCTACCCAGCCAGCTCATGTGCGAGAAGGCTTCAGTTCTTTAATGTGTTACATAGTGAGACAATGGAGTATTCATGACATCACATAACATGAATTGGGCATTATCCCAGAGAGATGTAAACAGTGACATTTAGGCGATATAAACATACAACATTAGTTGCAAGATTTCTGCTCTCTAGCCATTGGTGACACTGGGCACCATCAACCACCATGTCCTCTATCTACAACAGTGCTGTATTAGTGTGGCAAAACATGCGATTATAGAAAATAAGCATAAGTTATCAATATCAAGGGAGAGTAAAAAATACAATTGGAAAAGATATCTGTAAATAACCATCTTTACTAGACAGACCTCCTATGGCTCTGCTTAAATAAAATGTGAATGGTTATCCCTGCCTTATGATGCAACCAAACGTGATCCAAAAGTTAAGACCATATTACACATACATGCACCTCCGCTCTGCCACATTCAAAGACAGAGGCTGTATAAGACTGTTTTTGATTCAACACTGATACCACATGATAATGTTAGGGTTCTGAGACTGAAAACACATTGAGACACAAACAGAAAATATGGACATAGTCAAGCACCTTGAAAAGTATGATTCATCAAATCGTCACATTGGCCGTTTGAGGAAGAGGGCACTGTGAGGGTGAGGGTGCTGCGCTCCGGAGCATTTATTACAAGATCAAGCTTCATTTTCCAGAGCCAATCATAAGGGGGCCAGAGGGTTGAAATGGGTTTCATTTAGTTTTCTCACCCAGCATTAGTGTAAATTGAAAACACTCTACCCTCCTCGCTTTTATCAATGCAATATCAAATCAGCTTGTGCACAGTACAAACCACACCAGCCCTTATTCACCCCTCGGGGGATTCCTCGGCACAAAATGAGATTCATCATCATTTGTAGTAGGGCATAAAATAACAGAGACAAATTGCAGCTGGCATAAATTCTTCAAACTGCTGTTCTTTTTACAAAAGTATACCATTCTGTTGCATTTCACTACAAATATCCTTCTCAAATTAACAATCGTGTAACCCTTCTCTTTGGCTTTGTAGAAGTTTAGAGGAGGACAGCCACTTCTACTTTAACTACATGTTCAGGGAAAACAACCAAGACAACAGGTAGCCTGCAGTTGAATCACAAGCTTTTTCTCTATGTTTTTTGGTCCTCCCTTTCATGCCTTTGCCACAAAAATATCCCTAGAGAGGATAAAAAAAAAAAAGAACCAAGGAATTGAGTCTAAGTTTCAACCAACACAAGTTCTCACTAGCACTGGTTACAGAACAATTAGGGTTGCTACAAAGTGTAGTGGTGTCGATATATCATCATCTGTCTATGAGTGGAACCTTTCATTGAATGTGTCTTTGGGCCAATTACAGTTTAGTGCCCAATATTAAAGATAATTTAATAAAAGTGCCTCACTTTTGGCTGGAATTTTATTGAGTCTACACATTATGTGGTGCTGGGGTCGTGGCTGTCGTGTTCTGGATAGAAAGCCCTGCTCCATGGCAGGAGGAAAAGAAGAGTAACTCATAGGGCAGAACCCCGTTAAGACAGCACCAATCTACCATTTTCTCTCACACCATGGCAAACTGAGCCTCCGCACATCATGTCACAGTCCTGCAGGTGACATGGAGCAGTTTGCACAGTAAACCTTTTTTTTCTCTGTCCTGCAATATAATAATCATCTGTATTCCATTTTTAATAAACTTAGTTGTATATAATAAAGTACAAAAATATTAGAGAACATATACACAGTTTTTTTGTCATTTTGTAGTGACTGCTTTGCCTGGTTTTCTTAAGCGTACGTATATCTTTGTGCTGGGTGATGAGGAACTGAACAGGCCTCAATTGAAGTGTACTTTTCCTTTCTTCTCTTCATATTGTTGATGTCCGGTCTGTTCCATCTGTGGAGGAGAGTGGAAAGAAATATGTTTCAAGACATTTGCAATCATAAAATATATAGCACCATTCACTTGCCATCCTTAAAAGGGTAGTTGACTCTTGCAGGGTGCTAATACTTTTGCTCCTTTCTCATGGGCAAAGGAAGTTATTGATGCCTTCTTCTGTGTCCATTAATCTTTATATTCATTGCAAACCTTTCATGCATTTTATGCTGTACTTGCGATTGAACTTAACACATCCTATATTTATTAGACACATTTCTAGGTAAGTAGCAGCTCCTTCCAGAAAACTGAAAAATTCACTTTGCAGCTGAATGAAAGTACAGCCAATATCCTAACAATACCTTTCTGTTGTGCATCTTCATTTGACTGTGTATGAAAACAAAAGCCACCGAACAGTGAAGCAAAATGGGTAAATAATTAAACTTTTTACAGCAGTTAAATGGCAGTATGTATTTTCTTACTAATCCACAAGGTAAAATAAACCAGGCTTAACTCACTACTAAACACACAATACTGGTCAAAAGTTTTAAAAGATCTCAATTTTTTCCACCTGTATAATTCAATGTCTCAATGGAAAAAAAAAGAAATACACAACTGGAGATTTTAACAACAAGAAATCATTGAGGTTTCTTGTTGAATTCTAAACTCAATCTAAGTTTCTGACTCATCCAGCAGCCGAACACACTGGTGATGTTCTACAATCAATCAAATATTGTCAGAAAGTTCATCCCAAACCATCCTGATGGGGTTTAAGTCTGGAGACTGTGCTGCACTTCCTTTGTGTGAAGCCACAGTCTCATTCTTTTCTTCTTGTTGGGTTATTATCCTGCTCTAGGATGAACCAGTATACCATTCTGTTCAACCCATCTATCTTCCATTGTTACTGATAGCAATACACAGTACTACAGCCAGCAGAACTCTTGTCCTAATAATGCATAACAGGACATAGTAACATAGTTTGTTTGCACACAGCCTTTATACAGACCGAGGGCTTGTAAATCATCAGCGGAGTTTAGGGTACTTGTTGGAATTGTTTGTGTTGACTTTGATGATTGAATTTTCTGATCTTTACTAGCTTACCTTTGTGTTATTCAAGGTTATTTGCCTGTGTTCTTTTTATCAGTACTTTCAGACTGTACACATGGACACAAAAAGATCTGTCTCTGGCAAAAGAAGGAAAATCATTAAAATTCCCCAAATTCCATCTGGCTCACAGAAAATTCATGCAGCAAGGGTAACTTACAGCCACGGGACACTCAGGAAAAATAATACACAGCATTCGATTTGAGTGTATTGTTATTCAATTTCACCATTCAACACACTTTCTCAGTAAGGAGAACCTGACTGTGACTCCATTAATGATATTGTATAAGTTAGATGTTATGAAAAATTAATACACAAATATGAAATGTGAATTATAAAAGGCAACAGACTGGTTCATCTCTGTTTGCGTAGGGGAGGTGTGTGAACAAATTAGCATGTACTGCTTTCCCTGGTGGACACAGTCTGCTTGTATAATCCTTTCTCTCTTTGCCTTGATATAATATATAATAAATCTGTTGTTGTATAGTTGGCAGTTGTGTCGGGTCTACCAGTCAGTGGTCTATTTTGTAATGGGCTGCTGAGGAAACTTACCCCCTAAGGCATGCTCTGTCATACTGAGGCACAGTGACTCCAGCGTGGGGTTGATCTCCAGGTCGGCACCTGGAACTTGGCATTCTGAGGGAATGAGTAAAGACATTTTAGTCCAAAGGAAGATTAAGGTTTAAATTACTGAGGATTGCTATAGAGTCTGTTTTTTGTTTACCTAAATTAACAAAAGCAACAGTGTATTTTGCTCTGAATAAATAAGGTCCACAGAGGATTTGCCAATTTCACTTGGAAAAGAACAGTTTCCATTATCAAGACATGAGTATGCTTTATCTGGTTTAAGGGAAAACTAGTCAGTTTATGTGTGCTAAAGAATAGAATTCATTATGGTAATGTGAAGTTCAGATAATTTGTTGGTCTGATGATAAGAACAATGTGACTGATACTAAATGCACTGAGTAGTTTTACCGTTAAACAAACAAAACATCATTTATCATGTAATGAAATTTACCATGAGTCTGCTGCTAATGAGGATCAATCACTGGGCTGATGTAGAAATGCTCATCCATGGCACATTTTACTGCACACAGGTAACTGTAAGCCAATTAACTGGAGGTAAAAAACATCACTGGATACCATCCAGTGATTGCCATTATTCATTTCTCCATTGTTAATGTCTGTTAGAGGGTAATTCCTGTTTTAACTTCAACCACAGTGGTGCATGCACAGCTTTACAATACAGCTGATCACTATAATAAATGTTTTTGCTATGTTTACTGACTGATTTTAGTTTGAAATGTTTAATTTTCTGGTCACTTGTGTTGCTTATTAGGATGGAGTCAGTTGTGAAGCCAGTGTACCAGGATCAGTGCAATGTTACAACCAGAAAAATCATCGTCAAAACTATAAAAGTCCAGTAAACAGTGCAAATTCCTCTAAATGTGTCACACTCAGGGACAAATGCAATTCCTAAAATTATTAAGACACAATTCGTTATATTCAGCAACATCAATGTCAACAATAGTTATGCAGAACCAAACTCTCCAGTATTAATAGCCATCGTTACTCACTATGTTTTCATCAGGTCAAAATCTTGCCATCGGGAACAAACTCAGCCATATAACTACTGCACAAACGTTTCCTTAACCAATAAACTACCTCACAATCAGTTTGATTACATTTAAGCCAAATTAAATAAAACCAAAGAGCAAAACAATTTAAACCATGTGACATGAAACGATCTCATAAAAGAGCAAATTAAAGTTGACCTCATTTATAAGTAGTTTGCATATGCATTTAAGTGGTTAAGGTTACACAATTTTCTGAGATTCATTGTATTAGATTGTCTGCAATCCACTTCCAAGTCAAGGGCGTATTCTTTTGTCTAGCATGAGTCATAACTTATATTTCATTCATATTACTTGTTTACAAACCAAAATGTGACCACCCAAGACACACTTGAGATGTATTCTGATGTCAGGCGTACACTGCAATCTGTCTCAAGTGGATGCAGATATGAAATGTAATACTGGTCTGAGGAGGGACAGAGTGAGTGAGCTGTGTGAAGTGAAACTCAGTACACAGGCCAGTGATGAACGGGCGATTATGGGCGTAAAATTTGACCCTTGACTGATGATGCTGATGAGTGATGCTTAAACAGCTTTAAATTGGATTCTTTGGAGTGTCCAGGAGAATACAGCGTTATAGAACTTTTATCTCTTTATTGAAATACACATCTTTTTACCCTTTAAGTGCTGGGGATTTCCTTCCTCCTCCTGGGGATCAATCACAGCCTTTTGGATTTTGGTTTTAAAAGGCTGTGATTAATCACACCGTCACACTGGAGGCGCCGCCACTATCACTGTTATTGCACAACCGATTGTCATCTCCTGAAGGCAGATGTTCTCCTTTAGAATCGGCAAATAACAGTTCCATAACTTCATTACAAGTGAACTTTTTTCCCTGCTTCAATTTACTCGAACACGATGGACAGAATTGCTTCCGCATCACTGCATTAGAGCATCTTCAGAGCAAGTTTCCTCTGCTGTCTCCTTGAACACTTTGAATAGGAACATGATGCTTGATGCTTGATTCCTTGGTTTGCTATGATCTCTGACAGTAAACCTAGAAAAGGTGAGACATTTCTGTAATCCTTATTACTCTATTAGAACATGTTATTGGATAATTTGAGGTAAGGGGCTATGATAGGTTTAATAAATTACTCTGAAATGCTGTTTCAAGAACGCATATGTGTGTGTGACTCAAAGTATATCTCAAGTCAGAAGTATTAAAATTAATTTTTAAAGTTAAAACAAACAGCAAAATGACACACTTGACAAAGTGTACCATAGCACATTGTGTGGGTGTTAGGCATGTTCTAGAAACTGAACCAAGTTTACAGAGAAAGGTGCAATAAGCAAAACATCGCATCAGAGGCAGCCCTGTTGGTAAAGAGACACCAGTGTCTTTCCTCACTTGTAGCTGGCATTGCCTTGACCATGAAGGTTGAAACAGCATACTGTGAACTGTACAAGCCAACACTTAAGTGATACTGTTCACACAATTATGACCAAATGTATTATGATTTAGGAGAAACGTATGGTCTCCAATTGTCTTTCCAAGGGTTTCATTTAAGAATTAATTATTACATTTGTAAGATTTCTACTAGTGATTCTATAAAAAGACAGCAAATATCCAGTTTGGGATTTCTGTAAAATTCTTCTAAAAACAATAGTATGAAGTAGACAGGATAAGACAGAATATATAACGCTGTAGGGTTGTCCAATCAAAGTTATGAATTTTTGACAATCACACATAATTAAGTTATGAAATTATGACATCAACTCCATTAAAACAAGACAAAATAATGACAAATGACTTTGTAATTGCATGTGGCGTCTGGCACATGAGACAAGGCAACCAAAAGGTTATGTATATTGTATAAGGAGACTGACTGTTTACTGCAACATGCCGCTAAGCTGTCCTGTTATTTTGTCCTTGGCACAGAGGGAGAGCAGCTCTCTATGTTGGCATCTAACCAATTGGCTATTTCTTCCCCAAAAGTTATATAGCTTATGTAGATTGTAAAACTGACTATCACTGTCAAATCTGGCACATCCAAACAAAACTCTATTTGATTAATCATTTCCAGTTTAACTCAACAGAATCATTCTACATTAAACCTAAAGGAGCTCTTAATAGGTAATATGTAGATAATACTTGTGTGGTAAAACGTAAAGGGGATTAAAAAAGGCGAGACTGACAGTTGCAATTACAGTTTGTCAAAGAATAAATTATATCAAATTGTAAACAGGGACAGAGACAGAATGTGGGCGAGAGCATACACCCATGCTAATGAAGATTCAAAGAGGCTTGGTGCCTCACACAATACCTTGCTGCTGGAACATGAGCATGGTTTGCGGGGAAGTGTGGACAGGGAGTGAGTGGGTCCGTTGCACAGAACTGCGACTCTGACTTGGCATGCTGTTACTGCCCCCAGGGTTGGCAAACCACAAGTTCTATTGAAGGAAACACAAGTTCTTATTACATAATTACCACTGACTCCAGGAGGTTGACATGGTTTGTTTTTCTTTCAGCTAAGTCATTAAACAAAAGCTATAATAATGAATTAATTTGTATCAATATACGATATCTAACCCCTGGTACGGCCTCATGTGCACTGTAAAGGCCTCTTGTTTTCTTTTTCTTTTTTTACTTTCAATGCAAATATTTTCAAAGGTGTATTATGATTCATTGGGCATAACATCATCAATACTATCAGGTATAGTAAAAAAGATATTTATGAATATGAAGTCAGGTTCAATTATTCCAAATAACTACTGTCAGATGTACAATCAGCTTTTAAGACAAAGAAATAAAATCAAATCAAAAACCCTCCATAGAGAAAAAAACCTGACATCACTGACCAATATGATCCATTTTATCGCCAATTTAGGGAAAGAGTCATGTTACAAATTGGCATTAATGCCCATCCAATGACAGGAATACTAACTTGTCTACCCTGGCCTGCCAGCACAGGATTAGTGAGTGTGTGGCGTGGAGATGCTCCGCCAATCCCACCAGGACTCAGAAGACTTATGCGCCCGGCTGGGAGTCCACGAGGAGTCATCTGGAACTGCCTTTGCCCTCGTCGCCCTACACCTCCACTCACAGAGCCTGCTGTGGGGAGGGAGTTGGACCCATATGTCCAGCTGGAGTAAAGAAGAAAAAAAACGCTGCTGAAGCTATTTCATATGAAATGAAAGTCATTATTTTAATAAGGAAGAGAAATTGAAAGAGAAAATGGAAGGGACAGATGAGTGTAGGGAGACATTCGTTTGGTGTGACACCTTCCCTGCTAAATAGGGAGATCAAACGTAAAGGGAGGCCAGCAGAGTCTCACCCTTTCTGTCGGTACACTGGCATGTCCAGCATTGCTTTCCGAGGGAACAGGCGGAGCAGTTTGAGGACCTGCTGCTTCCACGAGACCAGCCTTTTCTTGTGAGTTTCTGTGAAAGCCTGACAAAGACAGAAAGAGACAGCAAAAGAAAAAGGCATCAGCTTTTCAAAGAGCCATAGTAGGGGTTTGAGAGATGCTTTTATTCTTCATTTCAAGAAACAATTCTAAAATATGCCCAGAGCATGTTGTAGGCTATTTGCATTCAGCCTAGTGTCAGGTGGTTTCAGCCCTTTATCATTTGCCTATGTCCTACTCTGTCCCGACATAAATCGAGCCAAATTCCCAATAAAACAGTTTTCTGTTTCTGTTGTCAGACAAAGAAAAAAGTAGGGAATGTTAACCAGCAGTCACATCCAAACAATTTCCAAGCTGATGCTCTGCTTCTAAAATCCTGGTTTTGTCAAAATAACAAAGCATATGACTTAAAGACAACATCTGTGCTGTAATTTTAGCTATATTTACATGTAAAATGACCACCCAGAGAAAACGTTAGAGGCTCATTCACAATAGCTACCATGTTGTCACCAAAGAGAGGTGCGTCTATGGAGGCCGACCTCTAACTCTGACTCGTACTAATTGGCAACACTGCCCCTTTTTGTTTAGGGTTCTATGGGAGTTGACGTTGAAGTCTAAACATACATCACTTCCCACCACAATGTCCCCACGCTCAAACAATGATGTAAGTGACCAATGGTGTAACTGTAATCATCACTCAGTCAGACATGGACATTTGTGTTTATAGTGCTGGCCTGCCATTGCAGTTGGGTCAAAAAAAAAAAAAAAACAACAGATGATACGAGATTCCCTATTACTAAGAATTCATGCACAAACAAGCCATTGTTTTAAGGTATTATTGGAAATAATAATTTGATGAACATTTGATGTGCAGGTTCTTACCTCATGTGTCAAACATTTCTCAATGAGCTGAAGGTAACAGCTGATATTCTCCTCATCTGGCCTGGACACCAGCAGCTGGGTGCACACTGTAAAAAAAAAAAAAAATTATATATAAGATTTATATATTCATGTCCACTAAGACAGTTTTCTTTTGAAGGATGTGTGTGGATTTGTGTACATGAGGGTATGTAGATCTTTTATTAAGTACCTATGTGTTTATTATAGAGACTTCTGAAATAGACATAAAATGTCTTATAGTTTTTATGACAGTATTTTGTTGTATTGTTGATTGGGTTTTACGTATGTGTTAAAAAAAAAAAAACAGAACACTTTCTATCGGAAAAATTATAATTAAAAATTATATAACATCTATGTAATATACATTTTATCAGGAATATACTCTTAGTATCATTTTAATTTTTTAATAAATTTTCTTACCTTTGCCCATGACACGGGTGAACTGTCCTGCAATGTCGCCGTCTGAGATGGGTGTGGCTGAGGAGTCTCCATCACAGGGAGGTGGGTTGTGGGACTGGAAGCCCTCTGAGGCCGATTCTTTATCTGCTCCTGTTTTTGTGGCTTCTGAAGGGGGGGAGGCTGCGTCCAAGGCAGGCTGTGCTGTACTGGGTGGACTGTAGGCCTTGATGGGTGTGATGATGATCTGCTGCATCTCCTGGAGGGCATTACGAAGGTTTCCCCCTTCCAAAATATCCTGACAAAGACAACATCACATGCAGTATTAGCTATTCAGAGAGATACAATTTGAGTTGTTAATTTGTTGCTAGTAGAGCAGGAAATATCAAAACTGTAAATCTGAGTTTAAGCATTAAGAGCAAACATTTGCTCCCCTGAAATGTTTTAGAGGAAGGCATTGAATACCTAACAGCTCTGCTCCATGTCTCTTTCTTTGCCAACTGAAGAATGGGGATTTCCCAATAAAAAAGTGCCACCATGATCCTCTACGAATACATACATTTTTTATCAGTAAGTAAATAAAAAAAAAAAAATGTAAAAACTCAAACAGCAGGGCAAAACACTACTGCCCCTATTTTAGTACGAGAATAATATCATCATCCCATTTGAATTACCTTTTCTAAAGACTTCAGCACACTCTGCCTCTCTCGCAGTTTCTGGATACTCAAGGCAATCTTATGCCGTGCTCCTTTAGTGACATTCTAAAAAGGAGAGATAGGAAATAACAAGATGGAATCAGACGCAGGCAAGTCATTTCTTGTGGGAACACTGGGCAATTTATACAGTTACTAAATAACAAAGCTAATCACCATCTGTTTCATTAAAGCCAAGGGGCATGGGCAAAATCACGCCGTTTGTATGTGTGACTGGCTTGATATAACTGTAGGGTGCAGTGCTTAATTTCATGCCTCATTGAGAGTTGATGTATCATCAGGTTTGAGGACAGTAATGTTGACGATTGATAAGGAGGGTGGAATAATCAAAGCCCCGCCCCAGTGTGTGTAAAAGGGAGGCTTAACAACCTGCGACTCCAGGTGCTGCTCTGTGAGAATCATCATCTCCTCATAGGTCATCTGGGAGAAAAGCGATGCATATTTATGAAGGCGGAGACTTTTTAGCCATGCAGGAACATCTAGAACAAACATAGCAAGCAGTGTTAAATTTTGGATTATATCACCACAGCTGTTGGCTATGCATGGCTTTTACCACAGCCAAATGCCATGAGTGCCCTAGGCTCGGATAGGTAATGAACTCGGACCTTTCATGCCACTGCCATCCTCCTGGAAAGTGTTGCGAGTGGAACCCTGTTCTTCTGTCTGCTCACTGCCTGAGGAGGCTACGCTGCTCTGGGGTGAGAGGGGTGCATGGTCTGTTGGAATGAAGTTCTGCCGGCCCCCTGCATCTTCCTGGCTCACCCACTCAGAGCCACAAGCTTGGGGGCTGGAAGGAATAACGGACATGGACTTCTTCAGAGGGCTGGGCTGCATCTGCCCACCCAAACCTAGCAAGAAAAACAATCCAGGTATGAGGAAAAACAGAAACTGCATTCTAAGAAAAGGATATGATACAAACAGTCAAGCACCTGATCTAACTAAATGCTGTGCTTTCTCCCAATTTTAAAAATAAAACTTGAGAAACATCACCTGTGTTATTGCTGTTGATGGGAGAGGACATCCCACCTGGGAATGGCATGTGTCCATTCTGGCCTGCAGGAGATGTGCTGGATGAAGGAGACTTGTCATGCCAGGCAAGGCCAGGGTCCAGAGCCTCAGCAGAGCTGGGCCATTCATCTGAGCCTTGGCGTGGGTGGTAGGGACTGGATGGGGCCCGGGGTGCGTAGCCACTGGACAGGTGCTCCTCCAGGTGGTTTAACCACATGGCCAGAGAGGTGCGGTCATCCAGTGTAGTAGCAGGGTGGATGAGCGCATAGGACAGCAGCTGTCTGCTTTCTTCTACAAACAGGCTACTCTCGATAGTGTGACTCAACACCTTCTGCAGCAGCTTCATATACTCACATTTGGCCTCACTGTTGCGTGGCTGCAGCAGAGGCAGATGTGACAGCAGCAAGGACACCACTTTCTCCTTTGGCTCTTGATGCCACTGGCTGACAATTGCTAATGACAATGGGGAAACAGAGCATTTCACCAACAGTTAATGTTTTACTCCTAATTTAAGATGAAACTTCTTCAATGGTAGAAAAAGATAGATTTAAGTGTTTCATATTTAGAGATGACTGATAGCACAGGACAAAATGCCCATAAAACTCTCAGCTACCTGCATTGTTGGCCTCAGCTTCAAGGATGTGGATCTCTGTGCAGTCTGCCAGCCAGTGTTCAAGGCAGATGTGTAAGAAGCGAGCTTGGGTGCGGGACACCCTCTTCAGGAGGGACAACAGTGCCACCGTCTGTTCACACTCATTCCAGCCTTTGAACCAATCTGTGAGGATACCTACCTGGTCTCGGAACATCATGGCGTGTCTCCTCGGTAAGGAGAACAGGTATGTGTTGTTGGGTGGGGGATATTAGAAAGACTGCTCTCTCAAACACAGATAGGATCAGTCTCGCCCCGCACAGCGGGGTCGTATTTGCAACAGTCCTGGGATCCCCTCAGACTGGACCGAGGGGCCCTCACATGGTTCAGGTGCAGAAAGAACTGCAGACAGTGGTGCCGTGTGGATTATAAGCGAGTTGACTTTTTGAAGTGAGACTGAAAGTGTAAGTCAATTGTAGCTGGTAATGACACGAACAGGAAAACCCTTTTTATTCACTCTTGCCTGTTCAGGATCACATCATCCACGCCCTATTAAACCAACAAACAGACAAAGAGAGAAATCTTAGGTCTGAATTCACAATATGTGTTCTTCAATTTTAAAATATTTATGCTTTGCTTAGCTTTTCTAATGCATTCATAATAACACAATCACATCTACATATATCAAGATGAGTGCTTTGATGGATTAGGTCTGTCCATACCCAGAATTTGTATTTACATTCTCTCCCTGTTATCCTACAACTATTCTCTATATTTTAATCTAGAATATAAATATTAATATAATAATAGAGTTGCTTCCCCCAGAGCTGTAAGCAAAGGAGTCATGATTTTGTTCAATGATAGAGATGGTTCTTCGTCACAGGTGAATGTAAAATGAAACTGTGCCAGTTTGATGTTTTGTCATGAGGGTACATGGATAACACATTAATAGGATAATGGCACACACAGGCAACGGAGGATAAACAGGCTGCTTCAACCAATTCTGATGCAATGGCTGGTAGTGATAGGGAACATAACATTAAACTGGAGTTTTATAACTTTCCCACAGTTACAAAAGGTACTACATATATATATATATATATATATATATATATATATATAT